>CM065705.1:38186029-38201029 GCA_017654935.2 Phymorhynchus buccinoides | reverse complement strand
GTTCAGTCAACAAAATGCCCCTTTTCAACAACTTCCCCCTCCTCTTGAAAAGTCACACTCAGAATCAATGCACTTTGGAACAGTCAGTAATGTGTACCGGCTGTTCCAAAGTGCATTTATTGGTAAGTCTCAAGCAATTTTTACACAATGATTACTTTACTTCAGAAACGGTTGCTGATGGTACCATTTGTCCGCAATGTTCACGGTAGTTGAAAACTCACTTCTTTTTTTTTCTTTTCTTTTTTACAACCGTTATCGCTAAATAGCCACACGAGACCCAAAACACAACCGGTGTCACGAGTTTGTGACATTGTTCTTCTGAACAGACCGAGAAAGGCACAGTCTACCACTCGATCGCAAAGGACCCCGAGATCTTTCCTTTTCTTTGAACCTAATCGAGACAACCTACTTGTGAAATCCGTGCAACCCGTGTTAGCTCTGACCTCTCGCGAGACTCCTCATTCAACTGGCGACTTCATGAGTTTTATACCGGTCAAACGTCACTCCATATTTTTCCTTCAGTTAAGCAACATCGCTTCATCGCTTCATCCTTTCTCCTTTTCATCGTTCTGTCCACCTACGGCCGCCCAGTGCTGAGGTGTGGTGAGGGCCACGTCCCTGAAGGATCCTGTTATCAATTGTTTATCCTGCACGAGTCCTAGACGTGAGGATAGCGAAGCTGTTGAGCTTCGGCTGAAATCATCTCTTCTCTTCATCCTCATCGCCATCTTCACCCCCTTTTTATTTGGTTTCTCATCGTTTTCCCTTCCCCGTCATCGTCCCTGGCGTTCACTGGAGTCCTGGAAGAAAGCTGTGGCCGGTCCGGAACCCCTTCCACCTGCTCGCGCTTACCCCGAGCCCTTGGCGAGACCAGAGCTGCGACTGTCTTGTGGGGAGGATTCTTCTTCTTCATTCCGCCACTTGGAAGTTTGGTCAGTAGCTGCATAAAATTAGTATTAATCCCGTTAAAACTCGTACAACAACGCGCGCGTAACAATGTAGAATAGCTAGTTATAGGTTTGCTAACATGTATATTTGTGTGCGTTTTCTTTGGTTCATTTTTCTTATTATTTTCTTGATTTTTGCATAAGGGGCTAAGGAACTGACTGGCTGGGTCATGACTTGTCAGTTGGATAGGTTTTTGCCGGTCGTAGAATTTGGTACTTGAACTCGGCACATATTTTTGAATCAATGTTTTGGCTCGCCATTGTGTGTTTAGGCCGTGCAAATCGTTTTTCGGTGCAAAGCGTATTTGAGTTCACAGAGATTCAGAATCCTAAATGCGTGCACGCGCGCGCATTATTCCTTGTTGCGGTATATGTTTAGCCTCGCGGCCTATGTTTAGCCTCGCGGCCTATGTTTAGCCTTGCGGTATATGTTTAGCCTCGCGACCTATGTTTAGCCTCGCGGTCATCGTCCTAGCTTAATTAGGTATTAAGAGACTCTGCGGAGAGCTGGATAACAGAGGGTTATTCCAGTCGCGCTTCTAGCTATGCTGATAGGAGCTTTGTAAAGCGTTCATCCCCGTTTCTGTTTTTATTTTTGAGAGAAAGTGTAATTAATGTTTTCAAGGCTTTTTGACCTTTTGAAGTACATTGTGAATGCCATTTTGGGGAAATACATTCTTTGCCTGTAGTTCGTCCGCCTTCTGGAAGAAATGATAATGAAGGGACATATTTTTGGTGGTGAAGTTCTATGTGATATTTTCAGAAGAATTTAAGTGTCCATTCTTGTACCTGAAAAGCTGTGAAATTTTCAGAAGAATGTAATTGTTAATTTTTGTATTTGAAAGGCTAGAATTTTCTAAATGTATGAAAGCCTTGTTGTTCCAGAAAAAGTGAAACCTTTTAGTTAATCCTTTTTGATGAAATATTACCCCTAGACTGAGTCGTGTGAAAAGGATTGTAAAGAAGGTGTTGTTCAGCGTTTTGGGGTTCTTGGAGAGAACCAAGTTTAAAGAGGGTGGGTTTTTACATCCCTGAAGAGGACTGTTGGGGAATTAGTTTTTGGGTAAACACAAAACTGTTGTTTACTCTGGGAGTTCAAAACTAGGTTTTTGTTTTGGTTTTTCATACAGTCCTGATCCTGATCCTGATCCTGATCCTGATCCTGATCCTGAACCTGAACCTGACCTGACCTGTTGCTGCCTGGTTGACCGCCCGGTCAACCGCTCTTTTCTCCGTTTCCGGCTGTGGGAGGCCGCCCGCCTTTCTGTCTGGCCCCGTGTTAGGCCCGATCTGTGGGCCTGTCTGTGCGTTCGGGCCAGGCTTCGACGTTCCTGTTGAGGAGTCTGGGGGCGACCTCTGCCGTCTCTCTTCTTTTGTTTCTGCTGCTGTAGCCTGCCCCAGGAGGGGGAGCAGTTTTTCTACTGACTTTTGTTTTCCCCTTTTGTCTTCTTCTTCGGACGCTCTGCTGTTTTTGTTGGACTTCTTTTCTTCGTCTGCCCTTTCGTCGTTTTTCCCTTCAATTTTGTGTTTCTGCTTACAAACTCTCTTTTAGTTATTCAGTTAAGTTGCCGGCTTTAGTTTATTCTTTGGACAAACTTTTGAATGCCATGTAAATTGTGTAGATAATTTGTTGAACATTGAGTGTATTGAATTGTGTAAGTGTGTGTGTGTGCTTGCTTATAATAAATAGTCTTGTTTTGTATTGTACTTCTGGTGTGCGCGTGTGCCTTCTCCTGTGAGTTTGTCTGTCTGGGCGTGCGAGACTCTCCTCGGGGTTCGCGATTTCCCTCTCCCGATCTCTGATCAGGATCGAGCGGGGGATTTCGTGACATCTTGGGCTCGTCCGGGATTGTCTCGCATCTGTCCCAGGCCGGCAGGTTCGCTGGGATAAGGCAGTGAATGTTTGGGGTGTGAATGTAAGGGTGGTTGGTTGGGAGACCGTGTAGAGGCAAGGCGGTCCGGTTTTCCCTCATTGCTTAGGTCTTTTGGCCGGTTGAGTGGAAAATTTGTTGTGTTCGTTTTGTTTACTTGTTTGTCGGAGAGCGTGTGAAATATAGTTATTTAAGACCACTTATAGTTTTCTTTGTGCGTGTTCTAAAGTTTTGAGCGCACACGCGTTTATAAAACAAACTGAGATAAAGTTTGTTTAGGGTTTTTCTTAGTTTGTTTTGGGAATAGGGGGTTAAAAGAGGGGATTAGTTAGGAATAAAGGGGGGAAAGAACTGGGGAAAAGAAATAGTTCTAGTTCCTTCAACAACAAAAAAGATCTCGACTGGTTGAGCTTTGGCTTGTTCAGTCTGAGAAATGATTCCCTCCCTTGACACACTAGTTTGCATGCATTGACTGAGTGCTGGTGTGTGTTAGTCTTATTTAAAAATTCATTAATGTGTTGTTGTTTTTTGTGTTCATATATATGTACGCGCATATTTAATTAGCAAACTAAACCCGGACTATTCACTTGGAACTATTATCGTGTCTGTGACTGGTTCTATTTTGCAAGACAATTCTTGGTTTTGATGCATTGTAGTTGATTTGCACTGAATTGCTGTGTTCCGTGCATTGGATTGTGTCTTGCATTGAGTTACCATTTTTTATTCCATCGCTTGGTTATTTGTTGAGTTGCATGTGAACCTGTGCGCGCACGCGTTTATGCTTAGTGTAGCTTGTGCTATAGAGCAAACTTGCTGGGATAAACCGGAACGTTTTTGTGCAACACAAACCGTAGTTTTTTATAACGCTTTCAAACACTGGTGTGTGTTCATAGCTACATCGTGTTGTTAGTTTTACCGCAGAAAGTTACCGCAGGAAGTTACTGTGCGCTGTTTGGCCGTTGAGGTAGTTCGTGCGACCGCCTCCCGTGGTGCGCAATAGGGTTTTTGTGCAAACGTGGTTGTTGTCCACGCGGGTCGTTTAGTCGCAGAAGCGTTCTACGCTGTGTAAATTAGCGCAATAGTGGTTAGTGTGGTAAAGCTTTATGCGGAGTAGTTTAGTTAGTGTTTGGTTTAGTGTGGTTTAATTCGACGTAGTTTGTGGGATTTCCTGCGCGCATTAGTGTGTGTTACTGCGATTCATCGTCTTCGTTACATAACCGTTAGTGTTGAGAAAAAAAAGATGGCAAGTCACGAGTATGATTTAAGGTCGCGCAGTGGGGCTATGTGGGACCTGTCGACGGATCCTTCTGTACCGACTACGCCCTCAGCTGTTTCTACCTCCGTCGTTACTACCGTTGTGTCCTCACCCCCATCTTCTTCCATGACTTCTGTGGCTACGGCCATGCACACTCCGGTTGTCCATGCTGCAGTTGACCATGGAGGAGCACGGTCTAGGGTTGGACCAGTTTCGACTCCCCTTAGCCTAAGTCGTGGTAGGGGAATCTTTCTTAAGTCAGGTGCCACGACAGAGGAGAAGCCTGGAGAGCACCATCCTTCCTCGAAAGGAAACAGCGAGTTTTCCATGTTCATGGCTGCCATGGCTCAGATGGAGCAGCAAAGAAGGGAAGAGATGGCTGAGGTTGAACAGCTTAGAAGAGAGGAAAAAGAAGAGCAGGAAAGACTTAGGAAGGAGGAAGAGGAGGAAAAGAAAGAACAACGAAGGAAGGAAGGGAGGAGGAAGAAAAGAAAGAACAGCTTAGAAGAGAGGAAAAAGAAGAGCAGGAAAGAACAACTTAGGAGAGAGGAGCGAGCTGAACAGAAGGAAGAAGAAGAAAAGAAAGAACAGCTTAGAAGAGAGGAAAAAAGAAGAGCAGGAAAGACTTAGGAAGGAGGAAGAGGAAAAGAAAGAACAACGAAGGAAGGAAGAAGAAGAAAAGAAAGAACAGCGATGGAGAGAGGAAATGAAGCTGGAGAGGGAACTAAGAAGAGAGGAAAGAGAGGAGAAAGAACGCAGGTGGAGAGAAGAGAAAGAGGAACGTGAGGCGATTCGCCAAGAGGAAGTGAGAAGGAGAGAAAAGCTGGAACAAGGACGTGAGTCAGGAAGCAGGTCAAAGGTGTCGACTCCTGTACTCAGGCTTCCAGAACTGAAACCCGGCGAAGACATTGACTTGTTCCTAGAACATTTCGAGAAAATGGCTAAGATCTACCTCTTAACAGATGATGAGAAACTCATCCATCTGTCATCTTCCCTCACCGGCAAAGCCAAGGAAGCCTGTTTCAAGATGGGAAAGGACGAGACCTATGATAATTTACAGAAGGTTCTTCGTCAACAGTTTCGCCTTTCGCCTGAGACCTATCGCCGGAAGTTCCGCAATGGTAAGAAGGAGCCCAGTGAAACTTTCTACCAGTTTGGGACAAGGCTTCGTCAGGCACTGAAGCACTGGGAGGAGCTCTCTGAGGCCGAGCTGAAGGATTTAATCCTCATTGAGCAACTCTACAACACCGTGTCCCCTGAGCTCCGAATACGGATGAGTGAGAAGAAGCCGACTACATTCGACGCTGCCATCGAGATCGCAGAGACTTACTCGGAGGCTAGGAGAACTGTCGCCTCCAGGGGATCTGCCAAAGATAGTCATACACCTGACTCCACTCCTCTCCAGGAAACTACTCCTCCGTCTCCAACCAAAATCACCGACAAAGAACCAAAAGGTGTGTTTCCACTGCCGGACCCTAGGGCATATTAGGAGGTTCTGTCCCGAGTTGCGGAGACCATCTTTCCAGAATAGCGGTTCGCAGGATGGGAAGGCCTCCGGAAGTTGGAAAGCCCTTAGCCAGTTTGCTTCTTCACCATGCAGGGAGGGATGTCCGGTCCTGTCTTCCCCTCCAGAGTGGCTGGAAAAGTAGTTGACAGCGTCAGAGACACCGGCGCTACGGCCATTTTCGTGGACGAAGAGCTCGTACCATCTGGGGCGCCCAGAGGACCGGTGTGCGAAGTATCAGGAGTTGAAGCCCAATTTGTGTGTCGTCGCCCTACCTATTTGGTCGAGATGTGCACCCCTTACTTCGAAGGCAAGGTATGGGCAGTGGCCCTTAAGCAACCGGCGTGTTCATTGCTGTTGGGGAATACTGTGTGCTTCGAGGATGGGACGGAGCAGACCCTAGCGTCTATTCTCCCCGAGAAAGTTTACGTGGGCGCAGTTACTCGCGCCATGGCCAAGAAGGTGGATGAACTCCAACCCATTGTCCGGCCGGGATTGGAAGTGTTTGCGGAGGAGGTGACACCACAGGTGCTCCGCAAGCTTCAGTTGCAAGACAGCCAGCTGGATAGGGTGACGGAGTTAGTGGACGCTGAACCTAGGGCTACCAAGCCCGGCACTATCTCATTCAGGGAAGAGAAAAGGATACTCTGCCGCCACCATCAGAACGACCGCACTGGTGCCAAGCGAGTTGTTGAACCACCACCGGTGCAGAAAGTGGCTCATGACGCACCCATGGCTGGACACATGAGCACCCGCCGGACTCAAGAGAGGGTACGGCAGGGTTTGTATTGGACCCACCTTGCCAGAGACAAGCGCAGGTCCTCCGGCGTATCTCCCGGCGGCTACGTGAAGTCCGTCTGGCGGTCCGATCCAGTAGGTGTGAGACCAGCAAGAGCGAAGTGTCGTCCCTTGGTCACTTCATCAAATGGGGACATGTTTTGCCAGAGGAAGAGAGAGTGCGGAAGGTTGCACAAGCCAAACCTTCAGAGGACAACTTGGCGACGTCCCAGGCTGCGACACGATGAGTGTTTTCACCCAGTACGTGCTTTTCCGGAAGGGGGGTATGTCACGAGTTTGTGACATTGTTCTTCTGAACAGACCGAGAAAGGCACAGTCTACCACTCGATCGCAAAGGACCCCGAGATCTTTCCTTTTCTTTGAACCTAATCGAGACAACCTACTTGTGAAATCCGTGCAACCCGTGTTAGCTCTGACCTCTCGCGAGACTCCTCATTCAACTGGCGACTTCATGAGTTTTATACAGGTCAAACGTCACTCCATATTTTTCCTTCAGTTAAGCAACATCGCTTCATCGCTTCATCCTTTCTCCTTTTCATCGTTCTGTCCACCTACGGCCGCCCAGTGCTGAGGTGTGGTGAGGGCCACGTCCCTGAAGGATCCTGTTATCAATTGTTTATCCTGCACGAGTCCTAGACGTGAGGATAGCGAAGCTGTTGAGCTTCGGCTGAAATCATCTCTTCTCTTCATCCTCATCGCCATCTTCACCCCCTTTTTATTTGGTTTCTCATCGTTTTCCCTTCCCCGTCATCGTCCCTGGCGTTCACTGGAGTCCTGGAAGAAAGCTGTGGCCGGTCCGGAACCCCTTCCACCTGCTCGCGCTTACCCCGAGCCCTTGGCGAGACCAGAGCTGCGACTGTCTTGTGGGGAGGGTCCTTCTTCTTCATTCCGCCACTTGGAAGTTTGGTCAGTAGCTGCATAAAATTAGTATTAATCCCGTTAAAACTCGTACAACAACGCGCGCGTAACAATGTAGAATAGCTAGTTATAGGTTTGCTAACATGTATATTTGTGTGCGTTTTCTTTGGTTCATTTTCTTATTATTTTCTTGATTTTTGCATAAGGGGCTAAGGAACTGACTGGCTGGGTCATGACTTGTCAGTTGGATAGGTTTTTGCCGGTTGTAGAATTTGGTACTTGAACTCGGCACATATTTTTGAATCAATGTTTTGGCTCGCCATTGTGTGTTTAGGCCGTGCAAATCGTTTTTCGGTGCAAAGCGTATTTGAGTTCACAGAGATTCAGAATCCTAAATGCGTGCACGCGCGCGCATTATTCCTTATTGCGGTATATGTTTAGCCTCGCGGCCTATGTTTAGCCTCGCGGCCTATGTTTAGCCTCGCGGTATATGTTTAGCCTCGCGGCCTATGTTTAGCCTCGCGGTCATCGTCCTAGCTTAATTAGGTATTAAGAGACTCTGCGGAGAGCTGGATAACAGAGGGTTATTCCAGTCGCGCTTCTAGCTATGCTGATAGGAGCTTTGTAAAGCGTTCATCCCCGTTTCTGTTTTTATTTTTGAGAGAAAGTGTAATTAGTGTTTTCAAGGCTTTTTGACCTTTTGAAGTACATTGTGAATGCCATTTTGGGGAAATACATTCTTTGCCTGTAGTTCGTCCGCCTTCTGGAAGAAATGATAATGAAGGGACATATTTTTGGTGGTGAAGTTCTATGTGATATTTTCAGAAGAATTTAAGTGTCCATTCTTGTACCTGAAAAGCTGTGAAATTTTCAGAAGAATGTAATTGTTAATTTTTGTATTTGAAAGGCTAGAATTTTCTAAATGTATGAAAGCCTTGTTGTTCCAGAAAAAGTGAAACCTTTTAGTTAATCCTTTTTGATGAAATATTACCCCTAGACTGAGTCGTGTGAAAAGGATTGTAAAGAAAGTGTTTTTCAGCGTTTTGGGGTTCTTGGAGAGAACCAAGTTTAAGGAGGGTGGGTTTTTACATCCCTGAAGAGGACTGTTGGGGAATTAGTTTTTGGGTAAACACAAAACTGTTGTTTACTCTGGGAGTTCAAAACTAGGTTTTTGTTTTGGTTTTTCATACAGTCCTGATCCTGATCCTGATCCTGATCCTGATCCTGATCCTGATCCTGACCTGACCTGACCTGTTGCTGACCTGGCTGACCGCCCGCCCGGTCAACCGCTTTTTTCTCCGTTTCCGGCTGTGGGAGGCCGCCCGCCTTTCTGTCTGGCCCCGTGTTAGGCCCGATCTGTGGGCCTGCCTGTGCGTTCGGGCCAGGCTTCGACGTTCCTGTTGAGGAGTCTGGGGGCGACCTCTGCCGTCTCTCTTCTTTTGTTTCTGCTGCTGTAGCCTGCCCCAGGAGGGGGAGCAGTTTTTCTACTGACTTTTGTTTTCCCCTTTGTCTTCTTCTTCGGACGCTCTGCTGTTTTTGTTGGACTTCTTTTCTTCGTCTGCCCTTTCGTCGTTTTTCCCTTCAATTTTGTGTTTCTGCTTACAAACTCTCTTTTAGTTATTCAGTTAAGTTGCCGGCTTTAGTTTATTCTTTGGACAAACTTTTGAATGCCATGTATATTGTGTAGATAATTTGTTGAACATTGAGTGTATTGAATTGTGTAAGTGTGTGTGTGTGCTTGCTTATAATAAATAGTCTTGTTTTGTATTGTACTTCTGGTGTGCGCGTGTGCCTTCTCCTGTGAGTTTGTCTGTCTGGGCGTGCGAGACTCTCCTCGGGGTTCGCGATTTCCCTCTCCCGATCTCTGATCAGGATCGAGCGGGGGATTTCGTGACAACCGGAGCATTCGAAAAGCGCGACTTTTCGAAAATCGCGATACGAAATGCGCGAACTACAAGATGCTGAAAAGAGCGAACAGTAATGACAAAAAGAGCGAATTTCAGAGAGTCGCATAAAACTCAGAAAGGGATAGGGTAAGGATAGGGTTAGGGATAGGGTTAGGGATAGGTTAGGGATAGGGTTAGGGATAGGGTTAGGGATAGGGTTAGGGATAGGTTAGGGATAGGGTTAGGGATAGTAAGAAAGTAACAGACATGTTTTCTTGTAAGGTACTTCTTGCCCCATCCCAATCCTCAACGACCCTCTCGCTTTCTGTCAGTGACATTCGCTCTTTCTGTCAGTGACATTCGCTCTTTCTGTCAGTGACATTCGCTCTTTCTGTCAGTGACATTCGCTCTTTCTGTCAGTGACATTCGCTCTTTCTGTCAGTGACATTCGCTCTTTCTGTCAGTGACATTCGCTCTTTCTGTCAGTCACATTCGCTCTTTCTGTCAGTGACATTCGCTCTTTTCGTACGGTCGCGCAAATGGGAATATTCAGAGAGTCGCCCTTTTTGCATGCTGCCAAAACAACAGCAGCAGCAACAACAACAACAAAGGCAGAGAACAACACTTACAGACACACTGACCCAACAAGACTATGTCTCTTGGTGTGAGTGTGTGTTGGAGGGGGGTGTTTTTCTGACCAGGTGTGACCCACATACAAATTCCTCCATACGTAAAACGAGGCTGCTCTTCAAAGTGATGTCTCGTTTTTGGTGTATGGGGAATTTGTATGGAAGTCACACCAGGCCAAAATAACATTTCTTACCAGCGAGAGAGGGGAACACGTGAAAACCGTGATTTTGACGCGGTGACGTGGTGGGTCTTTGAAACAAACGAAATAGCCTAATCATCAAGACCCGGGCGGGGTTTTTTTGGGGGGGTAGTTTTTGTTTTCACTCAAACCCATCCTATCAGATAAGTTTGACTGTCACAGGAACAAACATATTTTTGAAAGCAAAACATTGAAAGAGAATGTTAAAGAGCCACCCTGACGGGTGAGTTTTTGTAAGAAACACGTCCAGATCACCAGGACAACACCCTTTACAGAGATTGCAACACTCAATTTGCTCTGGTTTCCTAGAAATCAAACCGTCAAATCGGCGATTCCTCCTTATTGGCGGAGGTGCTGGAAGTCAAATTCTTTCACCCAAAGAGAAGGCGTGTGTCGTCTCTTTTCTAATGGCCGCCTGCGTTTAGACCAAATCGTTTGCACGAATTTTTCGCAATACAAGCCTTTTTTTTCTTTCTTTTTTAATTTTTTTTATACAGATTATCTAAAGGAGTTTCGGTCACAACAAAGGAAACAGCTCCATTTTTTTTTTTTACTGTACTACAAAAAAAATGAAACGCTTCAACCACAATGAGTGACCTTCACCCACCCCATCCAAAATGGCTACTCTCTTCAGCATCTCCGCCAAGGAGGAATCGCCGTTTTGACGGTTTAATTTCTAGGAAACCAGAGCAAAGTGAATGTTCCGATCCTTGAAAAGGCTGTCTTTCTGGTGATCTCGACGTGTTTCTTGCAAAAAACTCATCCGTCAGGGTCCACCTTTATGGGTAAAGCGACCTCTGTGTCACAATATTAAACGTGGCAACAACAAAAACACACAAAAACAAGTGCAACGCCGAGCGGCTGCAAAGTCCCCTCGCAGCATCGTCGAGCTACTCCGAAATCGGAATGTGTCGGTTGTACACATACATAAAAACGCATCAAAACAGCACGTAACTACATAAAAACGCATCAAAACAGCACGTAACTGAATAGCTTTTTTTTTATATATAGCCTTGGGGTTCGGACCCGTGATTTGAGCGCGCGCGATCATGCGCACACGAGCGCACATACAAAATCACAACAACTGTGTTATAGACCATTCATCAAGAAATGTTGTGGGGAAAAAACCTGCATTGAAATACATGCAAAACTTCGCGAGATATTAGCGATTATGTGTTTCGGGGTTTGAACCCCGTAACTGGCGCGACCTTGACCTTAATGTAAAACCAAATACATCAGTGGATAGCTTGCATCTTGTCAAACTAGTATATACCAAAATTGATGATGATAGACTGAATAGTTTTTGAGAAAAACGGACGAATAGCCGGACGGACGGACGGACGGACGGACGGACGGAAGGCACGCCGGAGGCACGCCGGAGGCACGCCGGAGGCACGCCGGAGGCACGCCGGAGGCACGCCGGAGGCACGCGGAGGCACGGACGGATCAGACAGAAACAATAGCTCCCCGAACCTTCGGCTCGGGGACTAAAAAACAAAAAACTTACCAGCGCAAATTTCTGAAAAGTCCATCTCTGTCACTCAGTCTACAAACTCCAGAAGCTCAATCTGAGGAGGAACGGAGAAAATGTCCAGTTTTATGCGTGTTGAGATTGGGGGGTGGGGGGGGTGGAGGGCGGGATGCGCGTGGGGGAGGGGCAGTAAGGACGGAGGGAGTGGGGTGTTCGTGTGTGTGTGTGTGTGTGGGTGTGGGTGTTGGGGTGGGGGGTGGAGGGAAGGGGCACGGGAAAAATGAACGGGTGGGTGAGTGAGTTGCCATCTCCCTTTATACGTAACCCTAGTACCCTTTCGCCGCCAGCCATTTCCAGCACCAAAAAAAAATTCAATTAAACTTAAAACTGAGAAGAGAAAAAATCACCACACACACAACAACAACATACAGTATTTACACGGCGCTGAATCTTGATATAAATCAAATCAAAGCGCACACACACGTTAGCATTCATAACGCATTCAAACAAAAACGCAATACAAAGCGAACACACACGGATAACATAAATGGAATATAGCAGAAACAGACCTATTGGCACACACACACACACACACACACACACACACACACACACACACACACACACACACACACACACACCACACACACACACACACACACAGCGCACACGCATTCACACACACATGTATGCACGATCATGCATACATAGACACACACGCACAAACACATGCGTATGCGCACGCACACGCACACGCACATACACACACTGGCACACACTCGCGCGCGCCCGCATACATATGTATGTGTGCGCACGTGTGGGTGTTGTGCGTGTGCGAGGGCAGTGTTGTGTGGTGTGTGTGTGTGTGTGTGTGTGTGTGTGAGAGAGAGAGAGAGAGAGAGGAGAGAGAGAGAGAGAGAGAGAGAATGCGTGTGTGTGTGTGTTTTGCACGCGCGCGCTGTGTGTGTGTGTGTGACACAGATAGAGAGAGAGAGAGAGAGAGAGAGAGAGAGAGAGAGAGAGAGAGAGAGAGAGAGAGAGAGAGAATGCGCGTGTGTGTGTTTGCACGCGCGCGCTGTGTGTGTGTGATACGTAGAGAACACTGAACACTGAATGATTTAATGAATAGGCCTTAGGCCCATGTCATGGTGAGCGGTTACAAAAACAGACAAACAAAACTTTCAAGGACATTGCAATGCATGAATAAATTCAAACACATGTAATTCACACACACACACACACACACACACACACACACACACACACACACACACACACACACACACACACACACACACACACACATACTTACACACACCCGCACACCCGCACACATACATACTCGCTCACACAAATACATTCATACATACGCACGTACGCTCGTTCACACGTGTGATACGGAGAGAGAGAGAGAGAGAGAGAGAGAGAGAGAGAGAGAGAGAGAGAGAGAGAGAGAGAGAGAGAGAAAGACAGAGAGAGACAGAGAGAGAGACAGGCAGACAGAGAGAGACAGAGAGAGAGAGAGAGAGAGAGAGAGAGAGAGAGAGAGAGAGAGAGAGAGAGAGAGAGAGAGAGAGAGAGAGAGAGAGAGAGAGAGAGAGAGAGAGAGAGAGAGAGAGAGAGAGATCAGAGTAAATTATGAAGTGTATTATAATGAATACACGGTTTGCTTGTAGTTGTACGCTCCCCCTGAATGGTGCAAACAATTCCAGCTGTACAGGTCTGACACCGGTGTTGCATTAAGTATCTAACCCATGAAATAAATACCCTTTCTTCATTCGAATTGTTTGCTGTTTGGGACAGATTCGCCCCTAAATATACTGACAGGCAGAAGTTCTGCACACACGCATTGCAAAAATCATCAAAAATGTAAATCAGATTCAAAATTAATTTTACTTTGTGTAATCCTAAATGATGCAATTGTACACACAGCATGATTTAGGATTACCCACAGTAAAATTAATTTTGAATCTGATTTACATTTTTGATGATTTTTGCAATGCGTCAGTTCTGCCTGTCAGCACATTCAGAGGGGTCTTGTGGCATGCAAGAAGAACAGAAGATTCATCACTAAATATTGAGTAGTCAGGGATATTTTTTCTAAAATGTTGTTGTTGTTGTTGTTGTTGGATTTTTGTTTGTATGGGTGGTTGTTTATATCGTCTGCCATTTTGAAAAATACGAAACTAATAAGTGGCATAGCTTTTCACGGGAGGTACTTATTTCTCATGACACCGGAGAGTAGGCAGTCCCTTGGGGCCAAATTATGAAGCCATTCTAATTTGCATGTATCGTGGCTTTGAATGCAACTGTGGCCACTTGAAATGTAGGCCAGTGTAAGAGGTTTTTTTAAGGTCCAAAATGTTGTTGAATTTAATTTGATTGATGTGTAGAGGTCTAGCCAGTTTGAAAAATGGTGTAGGGCCTACATTATTTTATTCAGGAGTTTGAAAATGGTGTACACTGGTTCATTCCTTTTCTGAAGAGAAAAAAAGGTCACACGCGCGCGCGCGCGCGCGCGCGCACGCAACACTACGCACGCACACGCGCACGCACACACACACACACAACACACACACACACACACCACTCTCTCTCTTTCTCTCCCTGTCTAATATCACGAGAAGTGGATAGACATTAAATCACTCACTCTCACACACACTTTCTTGTTTGATTTACTTGACATTTTCCACACACACAGCTGGGTAAGAAAAAACGTACGCATGCAACTTGCTTATCTCCCTCTCTCTCCCTCTCTCTCTCTCCATGAAAGTTCTTTCTCTCTCTCTCTTCTCTCTCTCTCTCTCTCTCTCTCTCTCTCTCTCTCTCTCTCTCTCTCTCTCTCTCTCTCTCTCTCTCTCTCTCTCTCTCTCTCTCTCTCTCTCTCTCTATCCTCTGCTTCTCTCCTCTCTCCACGGACAGATTGTATGACTGGCCCGTTGCAATAAAAGGATTAATATTTGATTTTGAAAAATAAATTCTCTCTCTCAAGGGTCTCTCTCTCTCTCTTCCTCTCTCTCTCTCTCTCTCTCTCTCTCTCTCTCTCTCTCTCTCCCTCCATCAGTCTCTCCCTCTCCCTCTCTCTCTCTCTCTCCCTCTCTCCTCACCTATACCGTATTCCAACCATCCCCCACCCACTACCCCATTCCCCCTCTTCCCCCCCCCTTCCTCCCTCTAATTCACCCCCCTACACCCCATGTAGGCCACCCCCCCGCATTATTTACCTTTCTTGCTTTGATCCACCAATCTTTGTCGTTGTCTGGGTGGAAAACTATTTTGCTACAACTTATTAGAGATGGTTAAATAAAAGTTCGTTTCACGTGAGAGTTTTCTCGTCTCTCTCTCTCCCCTGTGTGTCTCTGTCTGCGAAAAAAAAAGGGACTTTGCCGGTGTGTTCGGATCAACCCACCTATCACCATTTTTTTCCCAACCACCCCACGTTCCGTTTCTGTGTGTGTTGTGTTTTTCTCACTGGAAAACAACGCGGATAACTTATTATTATTATTATTATTATTAGTATTATTGTATTGTAGTAGTAGTATTAGTATTAGTAGTAGTAGTAGTAGTAGTAGTAGTAGTAG
>CM065705.1:38176029-38181029 GCA_017654935.2 Phymorhynchus buccinoides | reverse complement strand
TGTGACACATTTAGAATAGGGTCGATCCTTACTACACCAAATTTAGGAACACAATATCATCGAATAATAGACCCTGATTTCAAGGGGTTTAATGACATCGGTGTTGAATCATTGTGGTGCAAAAATGCGACATTGGCGGTGAAAGGGTTAATGGTCAATTTATTTATCTCCTCTCTTGGCCTCACTATTTCATTCTTTGATTAACCAAAATTCCTTTCGAGGCTTACCAGTTTGTTCTGTGTTGTGTGTTGTTTATGTGTAACATATTCAAGGTTAGAAGGCTATGCCACTCTTGGATAGATGTTGATTTGTTTGTATGTTGTCCTCTCCACCATTGTTGATGTGTACTGTGTGGGTGGAGGGTCATAAAGGCGAACTTGGCACATTCTTTGTTTGAGAATGATGCTTTGTTTGTCTCACTTTGGTTCTGACCCACGCATTGCTAAATGATTGGTATCGTAATCAACTTTGGTTCAGCTGTATCTCGTGAACTACTGAACAGAATCACTTCAAATTTTGGGCTATGTATTTTATGCGTTCTGTAAGGGTGGAAAGTGGTGTGTTTATTGGGGGGTGGGGGGGAGGGGAGAGGACATCACTCGGTGCAAGGAAGTTTGTATAAAAGTTCAGCTGTATCTCGTGAACTACTGAACAGAATCGCTTCAAATTTGGGGCTATGTATTTTATGCGTTCTGTAAGGGTGGAAAGTGGTGTGTTTATTGGGGGGTGGGGGGGGGGGGGAGAGGGACATCACTCGGTGCAAGGAAGTTTGTATAAAAGTTCAGCTGTATCTCGTGAACTACTGAACAGAATCGCTTCAAATTTTGGGCTATGTATTTTATGCGTTCTGTAAGGGTGGAAAGTGGTGTGTTTATTGGGGGGTGTGGGTGGGGAAGGACATAACTCTGGCCGGGTTTGCGTTGTCACAATGCGTTGCTGCCGCTCGGAGATGCCCTTGTTATCGTATGCGTTAAAGCATAAAAGAAAGCATGAAGAAGTTCCTGATTCTCTATCTTTATCTACTATTGTGGCGATGAGGTTTATCCGAGGCGTACTTACTGCTACACATATCTATATTGTTAAAAACTCGGGACTTTACTGGTGTTGCACTGCCTCCGGGCATGCATTGCAGCCAGTATTGTTCCCACCATCTTTGTATTTATAAATGTCCCATATGTGTCTGTGATCAAGAGGACGTAAAACACCATTTTTCCTTCCTTCCTGATTCTCTCTGTTTGGGCAAACTGGTTTTGTCTGTCTGTGATTCCACTTAAAGCTCGAAAATCAAACGGCAATGACAGTAGACCCATGCAGAGACCCTAATACTATACGTTCTTGATCGGCATCGCCTAAGGAGAGCAATGGCGCACGCTGAAATAGGCCAAACCTTTGGCTCATGAAATTTTTGCTTGATTGATTGATTGCGTGAGTGAGTGAGTGATTGGTTGGTTGGTTGATTGATTGATTGATTGATCGGTCTGTCGGTCGGTCGATCAGTTGTTCGTGAGTGAGTGTGTGAGTGAGTGAGTGACTGATTGATTGAATGATTGAATGAATGATTGATTGATTGATGATTGACTGATTGATTGATTGATTGATTGATCGGTTGGTCGATCTGTCGCTCGGTCAGTTGTTCGTGAGTGAGTGTGTGAGTGAGTGAGTAAGTCAGTGAGTGAATAGGTGTTTGATTGATTGATTGATTGATTGATTGATTGATTGACGCAGAAACAGAGGTGGTGACTCCCCACGTGTGACCAACTGGAACGAGGGCCTCAACAAACTCTGCCAGCTGGTGGGGGTGGAGGAAGGTGAGACAGACAGAGAGAACACCGGACACTGAACAGTTTATTCGAATAGGCCATTAGCCC
This sequence comes from Phymorhynchus buccinoides, assembly GCA_017654935.2. Classification (NCBI taxonomy): domain Eukaryota; kingdom Metazoa; phylum Mollusca; class Gastropoda; order Neogastropoda; family Raphitomidae; genus Phymorhynchus; species Phymorhynchus buccinoides. The sequence goes on along the minus strand of CM065705.1, from coordinate 38,179,161 downwards.
ATTACGTACAAATAGTTCCCCCAACCTTCTGGAAGTTCTGTGCCTGCAACCTAGCTCCTCCAATCCGTCACTGTCTTTTGATTCTTATTTGTTCCCTTTGCTTACGGTCGTCATCTCTTTCGATCTACCTTGATACTTGTCGATTCTCCTGCCTTTGATCAAAGATTCTAAAAGGGTAAGATGGACTACTTAAGAGTTACAGCGAACCCGGCTGATAGAGTTAGGGGAAGACGGGGTAAAAAGCGCATGGGCGGGTAAGAAGCCCACCCCAATTATCTCATGAAATGAAGCAAATTTCAGTCTCATTTTGCCCATGAGACGAGCGTTAATGTCTAGCATTCGTCTCATGGGCAAATTTGACTGAAATTTTCTTTATTTCATGAGATAATTGGGGTGGGCTTCTTACCCGTCCCATGCGCTTTTTACCCCGTCTTTTTTACCCTGTCTTTTTACCCCGTCTTCCCCTATCATTCACAGCGGCGGCTATCCAAAAACTCAGACTGGAATTTGAACGGAGAATTCAACTGGCCTATCGACGTGTAAATGTGTCACGCTTAAAAGGGACATAACCAGTGGTTCTGTCCTCACTACTCATATAGGGAAAATAGACCGGATGCTTGTCTTCCCTATATACAGTCTTTGCTTTGATTCAAGAAACTCTTACACAAGACCGGCATGCTGGGCCTAACTATTTTTTTAGCTAGGCGTATAACGGCAGTATGACGCATCTGCGCTCAGGGAAAAGAGACCGGATGCTTGTCTTCCCCTATACAGTCTTGCTTTGATTCAAGAAACTCTTATACAAGACCGGCATGCTGGGCCTAACTATTTTTTTTTTAGCTAGGCGTATAACGGACAGTATGACGCATCTGCGCTCATGATTGATAGGAAAACTGTCTGAGTGATCGACGAAGACAGCGAAAAGAACAATCATGCCAGTTTGTAAATAACCGAATACGCCAAGAGCTATATTTACCAGCCTTTCTCTCTCTTATTGTTTGTGGCTCAAGCCACAAACCTATAACTCACTTTGTCGGTCGGTCGGTCGGTCTGTCTGTCTGTCTGTCGGTCGGTCCAAAATTGTCGCACATTTTGACAAAATTGTCGCACTTCAAATCGAGGCTACAGAATGAAATTTTGGGCTTTACGTCCTCTCGACCTGGGAAGGCACATATGGGACATTTGTATTGGGTTAGTATGAGGAACTAAAAATAAAACAAACGCAAGACACAACAGACGAAACAAGGACGTGGACGGAACATATAATATAAAGGGGGAGTTCTTAAAAGCGCAAGTTTATTTATTACATTGAAAGGATTTAAAATTTATAAAATATAGTATTTTGTGTCTCGTGACACTTAATAAATGACTAGTGATGTAAAATAGATTAATAACATTCTGTTGTTTGTCTGGCCATAATACAACCCTCCCTGTTGTATTACAATTCAAGGGCTACAAGGTTAAAATTTCAAAAAATTATTTTATTCATAAAAAGCCAAATTTGGCCCTTATTTATTATTAAAAGGGAATATGTACATATATCTATTTCATATTTACAAAATCTATATATATTCTTATGGCAATTTACAAAAATTCATATCTATCTAAACAATATTTTATTGTCCTACCCTATCTATATGATAGGGGGAATAATTTACATCACGGAATTTATGTATGCTCTTCAAAAGTGAATCGCTCTATTTTAAAATTTATTTAAATAAATACCTGGGATCCTTTAAAAAAAATATTTAAAAAAAATATACAAAAAATGGGCGGGGGGGGGGAGTAGTGGGTAACCCGGAGGATCTCAACACACAGAGTGGGGGCGTGCCCACTGGGGGAGGCACACGTAAGCCATCCTCGCGTCAACAACCCCCAGCGGGCCCGCCCCATCAAGGGGGAGACCAACTCAAGGGCTTTGGGGAAGGGGTGGGGGAGGGAGGGGGAGGGGACATGACCCGGGGGTCCTCGCCGCCAAGGGGAGAAGCGCCCACCGCGGGAGGATACGCAAAAAATCGAGGCTACAGAAGAAGAAGAAGAAGAAATTTTGGTGTTTTACGTCCTCTCGACCCGGGAAGGCACAAAAAATCGAGGCTACACTTCAAAATAATTGAGGCCGCTCTTTAAAATGATGTATTTTAAAAGCGTACAAAATAATAAACATACGTAATACAGACACTACAACAGACACGACGAGTATGCGGTGCTTCTTTTGATGAGTATAAGTAGGATACATAGTTTTAAATGTTTTCCAAAAGATATAAAAAGTTACGAAATGGTGCAGAGATAACATTCTGGTTTACAGATTAAAATTATTGAAAAACCAGGGGAGATGACTCATTATTGGAGTGGTAAAAATAGACCGCATGCCACAAACTATTGCGATTTCGCGCTTGTTTCATTGTGAATGTGTGAGGCATACTCCAAATAATAGCTTAAATAAGAAGGAAACCACCGTGTTTGCGGGTCCGCCATTTTGTGGTTTTTCAAGATGGCCGCCAAATTATTGATGGAGCGAGTTGGCAATCCCACGTACGTTCATAATAATGTTATGTTTACTACTTTCCCAATAAAGCAGATAGGATGCTCGCTTCTAACACGCAGAGTTAACAAAGATCACCATTGCTCCAAATAACTGCCAGTCTCAATAATACTCTCTCTCTCTCTCTCTTCTCTCTCTCTCTCTCTCTCTCTCTCACAAATTTAGCTTTACGTCCTCCCGGCCGAAGCCATATGGGACATTTCTCTCTCTCGACGACGAAAATGGTGTTTTACGTCCTCTTGGTCTGAATCAGACACATAATTATGGGACATTTGTAAATACAAATATGGTGGGAACAATACTGGAGGCAATGCCCGGAGGCAGTACGAAACCAGTAAAGTCCCGATTTTTTTATTAATACAGATAGGTAACCACGACTCGGTTAAACCTCATCGGCTATGGCATCGCTACAAGTATTTGTTGCATTAAATTTCTCTCTCTCTCTCTCCTCTCACTCTCTCTCTCTCTCTCTCTCTCTCTCTCTCTCTCTCTACTCTCTCTCTTCTCTCTCTCTCTCTCTCCTCTCTCTCTCTCTCTCTCTCTCTCTCTCTCCCTCCCATGTTCATTTTACAGCATTATGCATTGCATGC
>CM065705.1:38131029-38171029 GCA_017654935.2 Phymorhynchus buccinoides | reverse complement strand
CATGTATTCATTTTTGTTGGTTCAATTGTGGTGTTTTGGGGTGTTTTTTGGAGGTGGTGGTGGTGGTAAGCTTGTGGATGTGCATGTGCGTACACAACACGCTTGCATGCGCATGTATTTGCGTGCATGCATGTGTGTAGACATTAGCATAATTATTAGGCTAAACAAATGATAGATTGTTTTCCTCAACAAGTCTAACATGAACACACATGTCATTGTTAAGTTTAGTGTATTGTATTCACCTCGTCAGTCTTTTTAAAGACGAAAATTTGGTTTTATTCACCGTGTTTATTGTTTATTTCACCTTCATGTGCTTGTGTGAGTGTAGCGTTTTGATGTTTTTTAGTTCAAATGAACACACATGATGGAAGTTTCTCCTCTCATCACAAAACCCCACCTTGTTTATTTATCTATTACTAGCGCAACGCCTAGTACTGGCAATGCACCGTACTGGTAACGCCTAGTAACTGTAACGCCAAGTACTGGTAACGCTGAGTACAGCAAATTTGAAGCGATTCGGTTAAGAAACGGCGGAGTTATAAGGCCCCGTTTCCCGTTGGCGCTGCTCTGAGAGTGACGCGTTTCTCGGTTAAGAAACGGCGGAGTTATTCGTGAAAAGGTGAAGCGGCGTATAGCGCGCACGTTTCTGAACCGATTCGCTTCCGGTTTGGCACACCGATAGTCACCGTCCCCGGTCATCTACCTGCCAAATATGAAGGCAATCGGTCCAGAAATGCCGGAGATACGGGCGCCGAGAGTCCGGCGGATACGCGTTTCGCGCATTTGCGAAACCGCGCAAATGACACGGCCGCCTCGGTTGCCGTTGCCATCGCCCCCGTTAGGGCTCACAGCAAATTTGAAGCGATTCGGTCAAAAAACGGCGGAGTTATAAGGCCTGTTTTGTGTTTTAAAGACAGACACACACACACAGACACTTGGCTTTTCACTATATGATGTATGATGATTTTCGGGGCTGTTGTGGATGCCTCGTGCCTCCATACGGGGGGAGCTGGACGACCCCCACCCCCTCCACGAGTCTCTCCCAGTGGGGATACCGGGGGGGGGGGGTCTTTTGTATAAATAGTTTCCCCACCTTCTGGAAGTTCTGTGCTTGTAACTTCCTCTAATCTGCCACTCTCTTTGACTCTGCCTTTTCCCTTTGCTCTCTGTCATCTGCTATCTTTCTGACTTATATTGGCCCATTCTCCTGCCCTCTTCCAAATATGTTTCTCCTTTGAACTCCTCCGAAATAGGAATGTCTCGGCTAAATGCAGCGGGGAGACCAGTGAAAACTGAAAACAGGACGTATACGTACTTTACCCATTATGGCCGTATGGCCCGGAAACGCAGAAAAAGAAGAATGCATTATTTTCTTAAAGTCTAATATCACCATTGTGTGAACAGACTTTTAAATAAAATCAATCAAGTCAAAATCTTCCCTACTCCATTCTCCTCTTGTCTTATATGCGTGCACGTTCGTGTGTGTGTGTGTGTGTGTGTGTGTATGTGTCAGCGGCGTAGGAACGTTTTTCAAGCCGGGGGGGGGGGGGGGGGGAGCAAGATTTCTAGCCAGCAGGGGCGATGGGGAGGGGGTGGTAGGGACGGACCTAACTTACAAAACAGAGGCAATGTGTGTAGAAGTTTTATATTTAATCATTTTATAAATAACGATTAGCTTATGTGGCGGTACCATAGCCGATGAGGTTTAACCGAGGCGTGGTTACCGCTACACCTATCTATATTGTTAAAAACTCGGGACTTTACTGGTTTGCACTGCCTCCGGGCATTGCAGCCAGTATTGTTCCCACCCATCTTTGTATCTACAAATGTCCCATATGTGTCTATGACCGAGAGGACGTAAAACATCATTTTCACCACTAGAAGTTTTATATTCTTCTAGAATCGAACTCATGAAAAAAGAATATTGGCATTAAGTGAAACATGTTTCTTGTATCTTTACATTGAAAGCATCATCTAGCAATCTCTCTCTCTCTCTCTCTCTCTCTCTCTCTACTCTCTCTCTCTCTCTCTCTCTCTCTCTAACGTTCTACAAACATCCAACCAGTTTCGTTTTAGTTTACTCTTAGCTTCTACGAATGAACAAATTGTAAGAAACCTGTCGATTTATCTGTATAAAAGCTTTACGTTTGCGATCAGTTATGATATCATGAGATACATTAATTTGTTAATATTATTATGGTCAGTTGTAGGCCCTATATGATGTTTTGTTTATCCTGTACCCCCCCTTCATGAGGGGCAAAGGCCTAAATGAATAAATCATTGTCATAAAAGACATTGTCATTGTCATTTCTCTCTCTCTCTCTCTCTCTCTCTCTCTCTCTCAAGTATCCATGTGTATACACAAAATGTTAGCAGTAAAAGGAATTGAGAACACAAGATGTTATATAAAAAAAAGTACGTTTATATTGTAATTGTAATGGGCTACTGGCTTAGCAATGGAAAATTGTCTTACTTTGACAGTTTACTCTCTCTCTCTCTCCCTCTCTCTCTCTCTCTCTCTCTCTCTCTCGCTCTGCAATAGATTTGCACTTCACAAAAAAACCGCAATCTAAAGGATGCCTAAGGAGGCATGTATATGTTTGATGTATAACAAACCAAAACACAAAGTTTAAGAACGAAAATAGAGAAGGGAAATCTCTTTGACATCTTTAAGTGACACTCATAATTATAGTGTTTTTTTATACTGTTTTAGAAAGAGAATCTCACATATGCAAACAAGGCATAAACAGCAGCAACAAAACAACTTAAAACATCATATTCTTCCTTTTCAGGAGTTAGGCATATAGGGTAACCATGACAGCAATGTGTAGTGAATGGGCTGAGACTATTAACTCTTTCGTTTCCTTGTGTCCTTTCTGGGTTGTTGTTTTTTGCCGTTATAAATTTTTGGGGACCCCCCCCCCCCCCTCCTCCCCGAAGTCAGCTGACCCCCCTGTTCCTACGCCAGTGTGTGTGTGTGTGCGTGCGCGTGCGTGTGTGTTGACAACTTCAAAACACATAATATACGCTTTTTTTCTGTCTATGGAGTTGAATTTTTTGTTGCATTTTCCTCTCTCTCTCTCTCTCTCTCTCTCTCTCTCTTTCCCTCTCACTCTCTCTGTCTTGTCTCTGTGTGTCTCTCTCTCTCTTCTCTCATGTTGTTTGTTGGCAAGAGATACAAATTAAATAAAAAGCGGTGTAATGCGCTTTTTCTTTTGTTTTCCAACAATTTTTTTTTAAATGTGTTCGTTCGTGTGGGGTTTTTTTTGCATTTTCGTATACTCTCTCGATCTCTCTCTCCTTTCTCTTCTTATGTTGTTTGTTAGCAAGAGATTAAAAATAAAAATAAATTAAAAAGAAGCGGTGTCATGCGCGCGCTTTTTTCTTTTTGCTTTCCAACAACAACAAAAAAGAGAAAAAAAGATTCCTTCGTTCATTCATTCGTTCGTTCATTCATCTTCTGCCTCTTCCATTCCTCTCATAGCCCCCTGCCCCCGCCCCGCCTCACTGCACCAGACTGCGGACCCTGGACACGCTGGCAAGGGGTACTTCGACGTTCTGAACTGGATCGAGATCCTCATCAAGATGGTGGAGGAGAAAATGACCGAGGACAACGGAAAATTATATTATTGACCGACGACTGAATGAAAAGCGACAGGATGCTCACATCCACATGTGAAAACCGTGATTTTAACACATGACGTGGTGGGTCTTTAAAGGGGGTAGCAGACCTGTTTACTCTTTTCGAGTAGTATTCTACTCAATTTGGACCTCTAGGGGAAGACGGGGTAAAAAGCGCATGGGCGGGTAAGAAGCCCACCCCAATTATCTCATGAAATGAAGCAAATTTCAGTCTCATTTTGCCCATGAAACGAGCGTTAATGTCTAGCATTCGTCTCATGGGCAAATTTGACTGAAATTTTCTTTATTTCATGAGATAATTGGGGTGGGCTTCTTACCCAGCCCATGCGCTTTTTACCCCGTCTTCCCCTACTACTCTTCAAAATTGAAAATAATGCTCTAATTACTCATTTTCAGTGAGCATTGTTTGATGGTTTAATGAAGAGGACTACTCATTTCACACCAAAACTACTCATTTCAGCTGTCCAGACTACTCACGAGTCTTGTGTAGGGGGTAAACAGGTCTGGGGTAGACCTACTCTATGAGGGGGTCACTAAATTCTTTTAGTCATAAAAATAAATCTATTCCATGAAAATATCCCAAATTTAGCCTGAAAGTAAAGCGCAGTCTATTAAAAAAAAAAACATACAGAAACTTATGAATGGTTGAAAATGATGTGTGTCTCAACAAAGTAAAAAACTGAACGAAAACGTACCTGGTGGTGTTACCAAAGACTGTATAGGGGAAGATAAGCATCCGCTCTCTTTTCCCTATATGAGTAGTGAGGACAGAAACACTGGTTATGTCCCTTTGAAACGTGACACATTTTGCACGTCGACAGGCCAGTTGAATTCTCCGTTCAAGTTCCAGTCTGAGTTTTTGGATAGCCTCCATTGTGAAAAGTGTACTGGCCCCACTAACGATAACTCTATCAGCCCGGTTCGTCGAGCTCTTAAGTAATCCATCTTACCCTTTTAGAATATATTTGGTGTTACTAAAAATAGCAAATATCACTTTTGAAGTAAAATGTATAAGAAAGATTTGTTTGATTGCTTTTAAGTTCTGGTGTGCACAAAAAATGGATGCCATATCTGGATCTGGTCATGGGGAATAAGAGATATGTCGCAAATTTCACATTTTATGATTTAACCGATATAAATGCAAAAATTATTAAAATAAGTACATGATAATTATGTCATGAAATAAAAACTAAACAGATATATTTTCAAAACGGCTGTGACAAGATCCAGATGATTAGGTTGTATAACTGTGTGCAACATTGCAAGCAAATGTCTTGTATACTTTTTCAAATGCCTTGTTCAAAATGGCAAAAACGCCCAATTTTTGCTAACTTTTTGACGCAAGAGATTTTGATGAACTGTCCCACTTTTTAAATGCAAAACCACACACAATCCATGATACACCGAACAGCATTTAAATTACATATGAAATTATAATCATTTTAATACAAAAAATTCAATACACCGTAAAATGCGGACTATAAGCCACTACATTTTCCCTCAACTTTGGCCCATGCGGCTTATAGACTGATGCGGCTTATAGACTGATGCGGCTTATCTGTGGATTTGTTTCCATTCTACATTTATCAGTATGATTAAATCTGTTTATGGCCACATTCTTCAGCCTATTTTGAGCTTATTTAGACTCAAAACTGGTTTTGGTCATCAATAGATTCAAATCTCATGTTTAAAGTGTCTGAACACATTAAATACTCATGTTCTAAAAGGAGAATTTTATTTGTGTTGGTTTGTGCACATGCAATTTTCTCTGCGGCTTATAAACTGGTGCGGCTTATATGTGAATAAAAATTAATACCTAATATTAGTCTCCGAAACGTCTGTGCTTTTTTTCAAATAAAAGGGACAGAAACCTAGCGTTTTGAACTTTGTGTTTTTTTAATAAGAGTCCCTGTGTTGTTTTGTTGGGGGTTTTTTGTTTTTGTTTTTAATATTTTTTCTTTATTTTGAAGTATAGTAATACCTAATATTTTGTCAATTTAAGGGATGCGGCTTATATACAGGTGCGTCTTATAGTCCAGTTTTACGGTAAGCTTTTTTTCAAGGATACCAAGCTGATTTAATTCAGTTTGTGAATGGGCAAGTTCCGCTCCCACTGATGCTTGTTAAAACTGTCATTCATGTTAATTAAACACTTGGTGCTTAGCTTCAAACATTTAAGACATTTCTGAGTTTTGATAAACGAAGTAGTAAATCTGTTTAACGTCCTCCGGTCTGGAACAGACACATATGGGACATTAGTAGATGTAAAGATGATGGGAACGATCCTGGAGGCAATGCCCGAAGGCAGTACAACACCAGTAAAGTCCTGATTTTTTTTAACAATACAGATAGTTTTGCTAACAAAAAAAAAACACGACGAAAATGGTGTTTTACTTCCTCTTGGTCTGAACCAGACACATATGGGACATTTGTAAATACAAATATGGTGGGAACAATACTGGAGGCAATGCCCGGAGGCAGTACGAAACCAGTAAAGTCCCGATTTTTTTTATTAATACAGATAGCTGTAGCGGTGACCACGCCTCGGTTAAACCTCATCGGCTATGGCACCGCCACAAGTATTGTTATACATGTAGTATAATTCTCCAGATTATATTTCAGACAGTAGAAGCTATATAAATGTTTATTGAAATTATGTTTGAAAATGCTTCTTTCCCCCCCCCCCCCTTTCACTTTGCTTTAATTCCTTATTGGTGATAAACACTGTGTCACTTTAATCTTTATAATTTGTTTTAATCAATGTGCACTTTTTGATCACTTTTATTAATATCCCATGGCTTAATACACTGATTTTAATGTAGATTTACAATGGGTTTTTCTTCTTTAATTCTTGATCGTTTATATAGGAAAATTGTTTAAAACTTTTTTGTCCCTATGTCTTTGAAACGAACATTAAAACCAGTATATACACCGCAGATGCTTTCTGATTCTTTGAATTCCTTTCGGAAATATGCATTTGGTTTTCACTTTAAACTGTTTTTTCAACAAATACTCTCAATTCATTCTTTCACCTTTTATTAAATAATAGAGAAATGTGTGTACTCATATCAGTTTTTAAGAAAATATTATATAATAAAAATTATATATCTACCTTGAATCAATTATTTAAAGAAAAAACATTTGTTTGTTTTCGCTCTTTTGTTCCACCGTCTTACCCAGGGAAAGGGACATTAAGTGTCAAACTGACCATTCTGAGAAAATGATACATTTGCAAACTTCAGACAATTCTCTTTCTAATGACACAAGAACCATTCTTGTATCTTGTTCCGTTCCAGAGTTATGAGCATTTAAAGTTAGTAGGGTGAGCGTCTGCCATTTTGAGAAAACAGTGTCTAAAGTCTAGCCTGGCTGAAGAAAATGCATTGACCTACTCATTTTAAAACACTAAATAAGACCACTTAGAGACCATATTAAAGATTAGCCTTTTTAAATATGAAAGATAAGATATTAGAGAACACAAAAATACCCATAACTAAAAATTGACAAAAAAACATTATTGACTTTGCAAGCCTGTTGTAAGAACGATCAAAATAAAATCACTGCAGGATTTCAAAGTAACATGAAACTGAGAAATAAAATTGTTGTTCGAGAAATCCTGATAAAAACAAAAACACAACGACAAACACCGACGTTTCGAGGCATAGCTCTTAGTCCTTTCGGGGTGCTGGGTCACTATTATAATTATTGTTTGTGGCTCAAGCCACAAACCTATAACTCACTTTGTCGGTCTGTCTGTCGGTCGGTCTGTCTGTCTGTCGGTATGTCTGTCTGTCCAAAATTGTCGCACATATTGTAAAAGAGAAAAAAATACTTGGGCATAAACATTTCAGTTGTCATATCTACAGTCCTTAGGTATGGAAAGCATTGCTTACTGAACAGAGCACATGAATCTTCATTTTAAAGCGTACAAAATAATAAACATACGTAATACAGACACTGCAACAGACATGACGAGTATGCGGTGCTTCTTTCGATGAGTATAAGTAGGATAAATAGTTTTAAATGTTTTCCAAAAGATATAAAAAGTTACGAAATGGTGCAGAGATAACATTCTGGTTTACAGATTAAAATGATTGAAGAGCCAGGGGAGGCAACTCAGTGTATGTAATGATTGGAGTGGTAAAAATAGACACTTCAAATCGAGGCTGCTCTTTCGATTTCAATTGTCGCACGCCACAAACGATTGTGAATCCGCGCTTGTATATATTTTTTTGGTATATTCATTAAACAGGATTTCACAAACTCTCTTGTGCATTAGTATTCTTCCAGAAAAAATGAAAACAACCTAAAAAACTAAAGGGGAGAGACAGAGAGAGAGACAGACACACAAACAGACAGACAGAAACATAGAAACAGAGATGGAGATACAGACATAACTTCCAGCAAGGAAGTAATGAATGCAAATACCCCCCCCCCCCCCCCCCCCCCCCCCCCCCCCCCCCCCCCCCCCCTGGGGGGGGGTCTTTTGTATAAATAGTTCCCCCACCTTCTGGAAGTTCTGTGCTTGTAGCTTCCTCTAATCTGTCACTCTCTTTGACTCTGCCTTTTCCCTTTGCTTGCTGTCATCTACCACTATCGTTCTGCCTTACTGGTCCATTCTCCTGCCTTTTTTCACGAAACGCTTTCAAAAACATGACCTCCAGCCGAAGTCGGACTTGCTGGGCCTAACTATTTCTTAGGCGCATAAAGGCAGCATGGCGCATCTGAGTCATAGTCTCTCTTGTGCATTAGTATTCTTCCAGAGAAAATGAAAAAAACAAAAAAAAACAAAGGGGAGAGACAGAGAGAGAGAGACAGACACACAGACAGAAACATAGAAACAGAGATGGAGATACAGACAACTTCTAGCAAGGAAGTAATGAATGCAAATACCCCCCCCCCCCCCCCCATGGGGATACTGGGGGGTCTTTTGTATAAATAGTTCCCCCACCTTCTGGAAGTTCTGTGCTTGTAGCTTCCTCTAATCTGTCACTCTCTTTGACTCTGCCTTTTCCCTTTGCTTGCTGTCATCTACCACTATCTTTCTGCCTTACCGGTCCATTTTCCTGCCTTTTTTCACGAAACGCTTTCAAAAACATGATCTCCAGCCGAAGTCGGACTTGCTGGGCCTAACTATTTCTTAGGCGCATAAAGGCAGCATGGCGCATCTGCGCTCAAAATTGACAGGAAACTGTCTGAGCGATTGAAGAAGAAGAAGAAGAAGAATGCAATGACGATGCAAAACATGAAAAGCATTTATCAAACAATTACATAAAAATATCCTTTGCTCAAATGACTTTTATCATTGGCTGACATTAGCCTGTAGTAGGGGCCAACAATAACATGAGCTGTACAATAGATGATTTTCTACAGTAATGGAAAAACATGGTACAGTTTAGTCTCTTTGTGGAAGACTATGACTCTTGAGCGAGGGGGGCCTCAGCACCGGCTCTGGTGCTGCAGCCAAAGGGATGGGTAGGCCTTGGGGGACCTTCCCCCAACGCTAGCAGTCCTCAAATCCCTTTGGCCGAGAGAGTGGGGATGTATCCTGGGCAAAGCATCTCCACTATAAACAAATTCTAGCCCAGTAATAACAACCCCATAATAAATCACTCACACATGTATAATACGAAAAGGATAAACTTTTTTCTCTCTTATTTTTGTATAGTACTCACACCATTAGTTATTGTTGAGATGCATAGGTGAAAAGTGCTACTGTGGTACTTTAGTTTTAGTTTTGAGCTTACTTGTTATGTGAATTTATAATATGAGCAGGAGACCGTTAATGTGTGTGCGAATGGAGGGGCGGGAGGGGTGTGGATGAGTGGTGTGTGTGTAGGAATGTAGGGGACAAAATCAAAGTTCATAATTATATTTTGATGTCTAAGTGCAAGATGTGTGTGTGCAAGACTGTCAAAAAATGGAAAAATCCCTCTTATTATATCAACTGTTTCGTAATGACAGACCAAACTTCCAATCCCTACACTCCATTGTAATGGCTTTGTTAATTAGGTCTACATATATGAATATAGTCAGTTTAAAGCCAGTTATTCAATAATCCATTTATTCATTTGTTAATTCATGAGTTGGATTGCATAATATATATTGTGTTTTGCGGACTGCGGGGCGAGCTTGATTTTAGGGCACTCGTCCCCCACCCCCCCCACCCCTAAGTTTTACACAAAATTCAGATTATGTTATTAGAAATTAGAGGTTGTTTTGGGGGGGGGGTTATTTTTTATTTTTTTTATTTTTTATATATACTGTATTGCCAGTCACAGTGTGGGATGCGGGGGTCTCCATCAGAAAAGAGAGCATCGCCTTGCGGTCCGTGAGGAACGGTGTGTATATATATCTCATTCATTCAAATACCCACTCGCTAGTCACTTGCTCAACGCAATCTTAGTCACAGAAAAGAACACAAAAAACTACAATAGTTTCAAAACCATATTTATTTGATTCAAAAGCAAACAACAATTTTTTTTTCTTTATCATATGTTTATTATTATTAATACGGTACTAGGATTATTATGGTAACTGATGACATGCGTTGATCTATGTGTGTGGTTGTGGAAGAGAAAGAAGGAACTGTGGAGTGGAGGGATGAGAGAGGGAAATAAAAAATGATACAACAAATTCTAGCCCAGCCTGCCGGAATAGCATCTGCCCCCTCTGCTATCTGGCAGTCATGGTCGGAAACGACTGACTGGCGTACATGTAAAGGATGACAAATGTTGTCCAATTCTTTAACAAAAAATTATTTGCTATAATAGACAATATATGACAGTAAAAATTACAAGTGCTTCCTATACAACACGCACACAACACACACACACACGCACATAGTCATACACACACGCGCGCGCACACGCACACACACACACACACACAGAGTCATACACACATGCATGCACACACACACACACCCACACACACACACACACACCAAGAGGCTATTATATATATAAACAAACTCCTAAACGCAAACCATGTGATACGAACATTATTTAGACTCACTCACTCACTCAATGCATGACGTACACACACTTCACTTTTCATATTCTAAAATATGGCACATATGAAAAAAATTTATATCAAAATCTGCATCATATATTATAGTAGCCGTGAAGAGATGCTGGTGATGCTTTCAGTGCTGTTTGTCTGCTTGTTCCTGACTGTCTGGATGACTATGGTATCAGGTATTAGGTACTTCATAGTCACAGAGGCATCTCTGTGAAATTCGGGTTGCTCCCACCTAGAGAACGCGTCGCAGCCAGAGGCGCGCCACCCATTTTTAAAAAAAAATCTGCATGCAATGTTTTGTGTGATTGATGAGGAAGGAAAGGGGGTGGGGGGGGTGGGGGGTGTAAATTTTGACCAAATGACAACTTTTTCGTAGCCACTGGGTTTAACGTGTGCTAAGTGCATGGGCACACGGGACCTCGGTTTATCGTCTCATCCGAATGTATGCATGTTAACACGATAACATGTTTTTTTGCATGCAATGTTTTGTGTGATTGATGAGGAAGGAAAGGGGGGTGGGGGGGTAAATTTTGACCAAATGACAACTTTTTCGTTGCCACTGGGTTTAACATGTGCTACGTGCATGGGCGCACAGGACCTCGGTTTACCGTCTCATCCGAAAGACTATGCATGCATGTTAACACGATAACGTTTGAATGGAGGAACATAGGAGACTGAAATTTTGCATGTGCATATGGCTGCCCATGTGGCTGGGTAATCAAAAACGGTCACACACGTAATGTTCTTCTCATCCCTAGCTGGTGCATTTTGTACCATAGTGTTCAAGTGCTTCATCTGTTGGGATGATCCCTGGAGTCTTTAAGCCAGGGTACGACGACAACAACAAATATCCTGGTAAAGGGGATGGTGGGGGTGGGGGGTGGGGTTGAAGGGAGGTGGGTGTTAGTGTGTTGTGTTATGATTATATGCAATGCATTCTCTAATGTATTCATTTTCATAGAGATGTATGGTGAGGATACGTGAACCAGTCTGTTAGAAATATTTGTACGAATGGTGAGTGAAAAGCGCATTGAGTTGCTTTGCAAGATTATGCGCTATATAAGCATTATTCATTATTATTATTATCATTATTTTAAAACATAACAAACGTGATAATATTACTGTGAAGCAAACCGCATATAACACCATTATTTCAAAGTCATGCATACATTCAGTAATTCATTTTTTTTTTTTAATGGGTGGCACAGCACTAGCAGTGACATGCTCTCCAAGTTCGGGCGGCACGCGTTTTACTGGGATGTTATAATCACAAACAATACAATCCAAAAAACCCCAGAATTCCATTCTACCGTTATCCCAGGTTTTATCATATAAAAGTCATGTTCGTCAAATCTGACCGCACCCTTCCTTATTTCCTGGCTCCTCATTGGTCCATCTCGGGGGAAATCCCCGTCAGCTGCGCGCTGACCTCCCACAACCTCTGGGCAAGGTCAAGGTCGTCGGCCAGGGGGTTGACCTTGTCCTCGGCAAGGTCACAGTCCATGTAGTACTTGCCAGTCTCAAGGTCGTTGCTAGGGGCAACGCAGGTGTAGATGGTGGTCTGGGCTCCTTCTTGGGGCTCCTGGAGAACAGAGAGAGAGAGAGAGAGAGAGAGAGAGAGAGAGAGAGAGAGAGAGAGAGAGAGAGAGAGAGAGAGAGAGAGAGAGAGAGAGAGAGAGAGAGAGAGAGAGAGAGAGGGAGAGAGAGAGAGAGAGAGAGAGAGAGAGAGAGAGAGAGAGAGAGAGAGAGAGAGAGAGAGAGAGGAGAGAGAGAGAGAGAGAGAGAGAGAGAGAGAGAGAGGGAGAGAAAGAGAGAGAGAGAGAGTGAGAGAGAGGGAGATAGAGAGTGAGAGAGAGAGAGGGAGAGAGAGAGAGAGAGAGAGAGAGAGAGAGGGGGGGAGAGAGGGGGAGAGAGAGAGAGAGAGAGAGAGAGAGAGAGAGAGAGAGAGAGAGGGAGAGAGTGAGTGAGAGAGTGAGAGTGAGAGAGAGAGAGTGAGAGAGAGTGAGATGAGAGGAGAAGGTTTAAAGTACAATGCTGTACAGTTCAGTACAGAACAATGCAGTGCAGTACAATGCAGTACAGTTCAGTACAATGCAGTACAGTTCAATACAGTACAATGCAGTACAGTACAATACAGTTCAGTACAATGCAGTACAATGCAGTACAGTACAGTACAATGCAGTACAATGCAGTACAGTGCAGTACAATGCAGTACAGTGCAGTACAGTTCAGTACAATGCAGTACAGTTCAGTACAGTACAATGCAGTACAGTTCAATACAGTACAATGCAGTACAGTTCAGTACAGTACAGTACAGTACAGTACAGTACAATGCAGTACAGTACAGTACAGTACAGTTCAGTACAGTACAATGCAGTACAGTACAGTACAATGCAGTACAGTTCAGTACAGTACAATGCAGTACAGTTCAGTACAGTACAATACAGTACAGTACAGTACAATACAGTACAGTACAGTACAGTACAATACAGTACAGTACAGTACAGTACAGTACAGTACAGTACAGTACAGTACAGTACAGTACAATGCAGTACAGTTCAGTACAGTACAATGCAGTACAGTTCAGTACAGTACAATGCAGTACAGTACAGTACAATGCAGTACAGTTCAGTACAGTACAATGCAGTACAGTTCAGTACAGTACAATGCAGTACAGTTCAGTACAGTACAATGCAGTACAGTTCAGTACAATGTACAATGCAGTACAGTACAGTACAGTACAATGCAGTACAGTTCAGTACAGTACAATGCAGTACAGTTCAGTACAGTACAATGCAGTACAGTTCAATACAGTACAATGCAGTACAGTTCAATACAGTACAATGCAGTACAGTTCAATACAGTACAATGCAGTACAGTACAGTACAGTACAATGCAGTACAGTACAATGCAGTACAGTTCAATACAGTACAATGCAGTACAGTTCAATACAGTACAACGCAGTACAGTTCAATACAGTACAATGCAGTACAGTTCAATACAGTACAATGCAGTACAGTTCAATACAGTACAATGCAGTACAGTTCAGTACAGTACAGTACAGTACAGTTACAGTACAGTACAACACAGTACAGTTCAATACAGTACAATGCAGTACAGTTCAATACAGTACAATGCAGTACAGTTCAATACAGTACAATGCAGTACAGTTCAGTACAGTACAATGCAGTACAGTTCAGTACAGTACAATGCAGTACAGTTCAGTACAGTACAATGCAGTACAGTACAATACAGTACAATGCAGTACAGTACAGTACAGTACAGTACAGTACAGTACAGTACAATCAGTACAGTACAGTACAGTACAGTGCAGTACAGTACAATGCAGTACAGTTCAGTACAGTACAATACAGTACAGTACAGTACAGTACAATGCAGTACAGTTACAGTACAGTACAGTACAGTACAGTACAGTACAATGCAGTACAGTACAGTGCAGTACAGTTCAGTACAGTACAATGCAGTACAGTTCAGTACAGTACAATGCAGTACAGTTCAATAGTACAATGCAGTACAGTTCAGTACAGTACAATGCAGTACAGTTCAGTACAGTACAATGCAGTACAGTTCAGTACAGTACAATGCAGTACAGTTCAATACAGTACAATGCAGTACAGTTCAGTACAGTACAATGCAGTACAGTTCAATACAGTACAATACAGTACAGTACAGTACAGTACATGCAGTACAGTACAGTACAGTACAGTACAGTACAGTACAGTACAGTACAGTACAGTACAGTACAGTACAGTACAATGCAGTACAGTTCAGTACAGTACAATGCAGTACAGTTCAGTACAGTACAATGTACAGTACAGTACAGTACAGTACAGTTCAATACAGTACAATGCAGTACAATACAGTACAGTACAGTTCAATACAGTACAATGCAGTACAGTACAGTACAGTACAATCAGTACAGTACAATACAGTACAGTTCAGTACAGTACAATACAGTACAATACAGTACAGTACAGTTCAGTACAGTACAATACAGTACAGTTCAGTACAGTACAATGCAGTACAAATGCAGTACAGTTCAATACAGTACAATGCAGTACAGTTCAGTACAGTACAATGCAGTACAGTTCAATACAGTACAACGCAGTACAGTTCAATACAGTACAACGCAGTACAGTTCAATACAGTACAATGCAGTACAGTTCAGTACAGTACAATGCAGTACAGTTCAGTACAGTACAACGCAGTACAGTTCAATACAGTACAATGCAGTACAGTTCAATACAGTACAATGCAGTACAGTTCAATACAGTACAATGCAGTACAGTTCAGTACAGTACAATGCAGTACAGTTCAGTACAGTACAATGCAGTACAGTTCAGTACAGTACAATGCAGTTCAGTACAGTACAATGCAGTACAGTTCAATACAGTACAATGCAGTACAGTACAATACAGTACAGTGCAGTACAGTTACAGTACAGTACAGTACAGTTCAGTACAGTACAATGCAGTACAGTTCAATACAGTACAATACAGTACAGTTCAGTACAGTACAATGCAGTACAGTACAATGCAGTACAGTTCAGTACAGTACAATGCAGTACAGTACAGTACAATGCAGTACAGTTCAATACAGTACAATGCAGTACAGTTCAATACAGTACAATGCAGTACAGTTCAATACAGTACAATGCAGTACAGTTCAATACAGTACAACGCAGTACAGTTCAGTACAGTACAATGCAGTACAGTTCAGTACAGTACAATGCAGTACAATACAGTACAGTACAATGCAGTACAGTTCAGTACAGTACAATGCAGTACAATACAGTACAGTACAATGCAGTACAGTTCAGTACAGTACAACGCAGTACAGTTCAATACAGTACAATGCAGTACAGTACAGTTTTTAATCGATAAAGATATGATCAAACTTATAAATATATATATATATTTTTCCTGACTTGTTTAAACCAGAAACCCTCATTCCAGGGAGATGACATCAAAAGTCATGACATCATCAATGACATCACACACCCCATAGTAGATACAGGACAGGCAGCAAAAGGGCTAAGTGTGATGACAAAAAAGACTCAATGTGGCTGTTGCTTATGCTTTGGCAGGCGAATTGGTGCCGAAAATAACTTTGGTGAAGGGAGTTTATTACTGAGAGTCAAGGCTCCCAATCGTCCCACAAAACAAGGGGTCCCAGGGACTCCTTCACTTACAGTATAGACGGTCCTGGAGGAGGGATAGAGGGTCCCAGTGGCATTGCGAATGCTAAAAAGAATTTTTCTAGTGCATCCATGGGACCTCCTGCGCATTCTTTTATAGAGGGTCCCTTAGAATTCTAGTACTTCATAGACCCCCAAATGGAGGTCCCTGGGAGCCCTGAGAGTTACCTTTCCTTAGTACCTTACTTTTCTTCTTCTTCTGCGTTCCCAGGCCATATTGGTTAAGGTACATATGTGTCCGGTTTTCAGTTTTCACTGGTCTCCCCGTTGCATACACTATGATACAGCCGACACATTCCGATTTCAGAGGAGCTCAGAGAAAAACTATTTGGAAGATTTTGGTTTTTTAAAGGCAGGAGAATGGGCCGATAAGTCAGAAAGATAGTAGATGACAGAAAGCAAAGGGAAAAAGGCAGAGTCAAAGAGAGTGGCAGATTAGAGGAAGATACAAGCACAGAACTTCCAGAAGGTGGGGGAACTATTTTTACGAAAGACCCCCCCCCCCCCCGGTATCCCCACACGGGGACTTCCTTACTTTTTAAAAAAAAGATGACTTACTTTGTAACTGAAGACGGAGAACACGAAGAAGAAGAAGAGGCGGGCGAAGACCCTATTCCAGAGGGAGTTGTGTCTGAAAATCTCTGTGGAGATCACCCCTGGGTGAAGGCAGTAGGCTCCCACCCCTGAACCACACAGAGAAAACCTGTCATAGACATTTCTCACAATTATCTTCCCCTGTGGGAGGGGGGGGGGGGGGTAAATAGTTCCCCCTATGGCTCCCTCCCACCTGCGTGCGCATCTCGACCCTTCCAACGGAAGTGTCGCCATCTTAGTCCTTATTTGTGTGTAAACAAAGTGAAAATGTTATCTAAATGTGTAAAGAAAACATCCAGATGTTATAAATACAGTTTAGATAAGTTTCGAATTGAAACAGCCAAATACGCAGCATCGATCTGGCATTTTTCAAAAAAAGTTACTGACTAAGATGGCGGTCTCCCATAATATGGCGCTCCTTGTGGCCGGATATGACGACACGTGGGTACCAGCCATATCTTCTGGCAGTTCTCTGTAGCTTCCTCTAATCTGTCACTCTCTTTGACACTGCCTTTTCCCTTTGCTTACTGTCATCTACTATCTTTCTGACGTTACGCTTTCTTGTGGGGTTCCCCAGGGGTCTGTGCTTGGTCCTGTCTTGCTTACTTTGTTTACGTCACCTCTTGCCAATGTCATCGACCAACACAACATGAAACATCACTTCTATGCAGATGACTCACAACTCCAAAACAGTACAATTCCTTCAGAAAGTAACAACTGCTATATTGATATTCAAAATCGGATGGTTCAAAATAAACTTCAATTAAATTTTGAAAAATATGAAGCGATGCTTGTAGGAACAAAAAACAAACTAGCCTCTGTTTCTATAGAGTCAATCGAACTGGGTAACAATATAATTCCCCTCTCAGACTCAAAAACTTAGGTGTCACTTTGGACAATACTCAGACCTGTCAATCCTGCTACTATCAAATTCGTCGCATTAGCTATATTCGTAAATATCTCTCAGATGAAGCCACAGCAAAACTTGTTACTTCCCTCATCCTATCTCATCTTGACTACTGTAATGCTCTCCTTTCTGGCCTATCAGTCTCTTCTGTATCTTGTCTCTAGCGTATTCAAAACACAGCTGCTTGTCTTGTCCTTAGGAAGAAAAAGTTTGATCATGTTAGCCCTCTTCTCCGTTCTTTGCACTGGCTTCCTGTCGCAAACAGAATTGAGTATAAATTAAACACCCTTTCCTATAAATCTATCCATAAAGCGGCTCCATCTTACCTCTGCGACAATATTTCCATTTATACGCCAGCTCGGACTTTACGTTCAGTTTCTGACCCTCTTTCTCTCCAGATCCCTAGGTATAAGCTTTCAACTGTTGGTCGGCGCTCTTTTGCTCTCAGGACCGACCTCCTGGAACAAACTTCCTCTTTCCCTCCGTCAGCGACCGACCCTCTCTGCTTTCAAATCTAACCTCAAAACCCACCTGTTCCCCCCGTCATTGAGGCTCCACTCTCTTTCTCTTCTCTCTCTTGCCTTTAGGTCTGTTTCTGCTGTATACCATTTATGTCATACGTGTGTGTTCGCTTTGTATTGCATTTTTGTTTGAATGCGTTATGAATGCTAACGTGTGTGTGCGCCTTGATTTGATTTCTATCACAGGGTTCATACTCTCAAACAGAGGAAAAATTCAAGGGTTTTTCAAGGGTTTTTCAAGGGGATTTTCTAATTTCTCAAGGGGCAGCTTTGGTTAGGAAATTGCCATTTGCTGCAAGTGTCTGGCCAATACTTTTTCCAGCCGGTGTTGTTGACGAACTGCTACCAGCACGCATGAAATCTGTGAGCGTTGCAACCGGTTTGCTTGCTTTTTGTAATTCCACATGTTTCTTTCCTTTAGCGTGGCTTTGAAGTGCAGCTTCACCCATCCCACGAACATCGACGATCTTCTTGCACAATTTGCAGAAACATGCATACTTGTCCCTAGCCACAGTGGGCAAAAAATACATTTTCCCTTTGGCATGACGACTTCTTTCCACGAAAACACGCTTGTTTTCACAGGCGGATATTCGGTTTGCGCATGCCCAAACAAGAACCATAACTGACTCCGACAAAAATTGTCTCCCTTTGGTTGTAGCAGACGACGAAGCGAATCTTCGAGAACGAAAATCTAAATTTCTTCGCGATGTTGTTCTCGGCTTTCAAACTCGTCAGTTCTGATGATTTTGCGCAGAAATGACTTTGGAAGCGTGATTTTCAATTTTTCAAGGGATTTTCAAGGGATAGGGGCCAAAATGCCATTTTTCAAGGGTTTTCAAGAATCATTTTGGCAAGTTGAAATCTCAAGGGTTTTCAAGGGTTCTCAAGGGGCGTACGAACCCTGTATCAAGATTCAGCGCCGTATGAATACTGTATGTTGCTGTTGCATAACCGGTCCATTCTCCTGCCTTTTTTTCAAGAAATTCTTACAAAGATTCACACACACACACACACACACACACACACACACACACACACACACACACATATGCACACACATTATTTCATAAATCAACAATATCTACCCGAGTGCTTCAATTTCTGAGCCAGGCTTCGAGTGAACAGTATGTTGGCCAGTTTGCTGTGGCAGTAGGCGGGAAAAGGGTCCAGTTTCTTCTTCTTTCCCAGCATGCCATCAAAGCTGAACTTCCCTTTCACCATTCGGTGAGCGCACGAACTCACGCTGATGATACGACTCGGAGCGGAAGAGCGCAGCAAACCTGAAACAAGATGACCAAGCTACACTCCCAGTTCCCCCCTTGGGGATACCGGGAGGGAGGGGGGGGGCGGGGTCTTTTGTACAAATAGTTCCCCCACCTTCTGGACGTTCTGTGCTTGTAACTTCCTCTAATCTGTCACTCTCTTTGACTCTTGCCTTTTCCTTGTGCTTACTGTCATCTACTATCCTTCTGCCTTACCGGTCCATTCTCTTGCCTGCCTTTTTTCAAGAAACACTTTCAAAAACATTTCCTCCAGCCGAAGTCGGACTTGCTGCCCGACCTAACTATTTGCTTGCTAGGCGCATAACAGCAGCATAACGCATCTGCGCTCATAATTGACAGGAAACTGTCTGAGTGATTGAAGAAGAAGAAGACTCCCAGTAAACTGTTCTGCTGTGACAGTCCTGACTTTCAACCATCTCTATTTTAGCCAGAAACAGCAGCAAAGCTGACAGGAACTTTCTGTGATTACGACAAAGCCAACAATTTCAACCCATTAGAGAAACATCCATTCAAAAAGCGTTCAGCTGAAATAACAGAATAAGGCTAAATGAACAGAGGGTAGTTGTGACAGTATGTTCATTTATAAACAATAATCAGACTCACCGGGAATGCATATCAATGGCTTGCACCCCCAGGGCTCCCAATCGTCCCGCAACACAAGGAGTCCCAGGGACTCCTTCACTTACAGCATAAAGGGTCCTAGAGGCAGGATAGAGGGTCCCAGTGGCATTGCGAATGCTAAAAAGAATTTTTCTAGTGCATCCCTGGGACTCCCTGCACATTTTTTTTTAGAGGGTCCTATGAATTTTAGTGCTTCATAGACCCCCAAATGGGGGTCCCTTGGAGCCCTGACCCCCCGAAGATGGAATGTGGCTGCCCATGTGGCGGGGTAATAAAAAAAACTGGTCACACACGTAATGTTCTCATTCCTAGCTCATTCCTAGCTGATGCATTTGTACCAAGTGTTCAAGTGCTTCAGCTGTTGCCAGTTGAGATGATCCCTGGAGTCTTTTAGCCAGGGTACATCATCATCATCAATGTCTTGCAGTTTTGGTAGAGCTGGCATAAACTGGCACCCTTAACAGGGCATGGGGCAGCGTTCTGTCAAAAACAAAAAAATTTCTTCTTCTTCTTCTTCTTCGTTCGCTCAGACAGTTTCCTGTCATATGAGCGTAGATGTGTCATGCTGCCGTTATGCGCCTAACTAAGAAATAGTTAGGCCCAATGTCCGACTTCGGCTGAAGAAATCTTTGTAAGAATTTATAGAAAAAAAGGCAAGAGAATGGACCAGTGAGATAGAAAGATAGCAGATAACAGTAAGCAAAGGGAAAAGGCAGAGTCAAAGAGAATGATAGAATTAGAGGAAGCTCCAAGCACAGAACTTCCAGAAGGTGGAAGAACTATTTGTACAAAAGATCCCCCGGTATCCCCACGGGGGCTTCCTTTCATTTGATCCAGTAGGGTTTTTTTCCACAATGACATGTCACACACACACACACACACACACCCCACCCCAATGAAATTACAGAACAAAAAATAATATGACAAAACAGATTGACCAGTCAACAAACAGAATGAAATTGAGACCAGCCTATGGCCAGGTTCACATTAGACGCGTAAGTTCCGTACGGAAAACCGTAAATAAGTGAAAGAAAGAAGGATAAAAGTTTACACATATAGGGGAAATTCGGACACGTACGCAAATCTTTTCCCTTCGTTGTTTCACTTACTTATGGATTGCGCACGGGTTTCCGCATGGAATATCCGCTTGTGTGTGTACACGGCCTATCAGCAAGAAGGATGCATGGATTAATCCATCGTAATAAAGGCAAATACTGACCAATCAACAGGCGAGTCAGAAGGTAAGGTCCCAAATGATTGGTGGCGATCGTCACGTCCAAACCGTCTTCATGTTTTATGGCATCGCCGCCTTTATCTGGTACAGACAAGAAACCGGGTCCATTTTCCCCTCTGGATTTGCAAAACAACAACCAATCTATCCCCCGATTCCATGTCATTTCTTCTTCTCCTTCTCTGGTGGTGACTAACTTCTTAATTTTATAGAAGTAAACGTTCACACTACTTGGGATGTGACCAGGGGGGGAAAAAAACATGGAGAGAGAGAGAGAGAGAGAGAGAGAGAGAGAGAGAGAGAGAGAGAGAGAGAGAGAGAGAGAGAGAGAGAGAGAGAGAGAGAGAGAGAGAGAGAGAGAGAGAGAGAGAGAGAGAGAGAGAGAGAGAGAGGGTTGGATAAGCGCATGAGGTTTCCATGAGCAATGTGCACAAAACCTAAGACGTGCATGCGTGGTGGTATGAACAAACTAAGTATTAGGGTACTTCATAGTCACAGAGGCGTCTCTGTGAAATTCGGGTTGCTCCCACCTGGAGAACGTGTCGCAGCCAGAGGCGCGCCACCCTTTTTTTTTGTTTTTTTTTCATATGCGATTTTTGTGTGATTGATGAGGAAGGAAAGGTGGGGGGTAAATTTTGACCAAATGACAACTTTTTCGTTGCCACTGGGTTTAACGTGTGCTAAGTGCATGGCCGGGCATACGGGACCTCGGTTTATCGTCTCATCCGAAAGACTCCACGTTCAGACCGTTAAGGCCTAGTGTAAAGTGAGAGGAAAAATCCCCTGTACCCAGGTTCGAACTCGGGTTTACTTGACACGAGGCGAACGCGCTACCACTGTGCCACTCTACACTGAGACACTCTAAGTCAGTGATAGCACTATAGTATAGGTCGCAGATCGTAGAGAGCTGAATGTTCCTCACCTCCAAAAACCACCCCAGCATTGTTGACCAGGATGTCCAGATGACTTTCGCTCTCCACAATCTGCTGTGCAAACTGTCGCACCGAGGAGAAATCCAGCAAGTCCAAGTGACGAACGTGGATGTCCGTGTTGCCCGTGGCAGCCACGATTTTCTCGCGAGCCTCGTTCCCACGCTGCAGACTGCGGCAGGCCAGAATCACTCTGCAGTGACGAGCGGCAAGATCCTGGGCCGTCCAGAACCCGATTCCTGAAAAAAAGATACATTTTCAGTGATGGTGTGAACGGCACAACACTATATAGTATATTACTCGATTTACTGTATCAATAAATAGCGCTATGTCAGCTGTTTTGCTTTGCATGATGCAGGCTTACAAAAGCTTGCAGACTTTTAGTACACACACACACACTCAGGGCTCCCAATCGTCCCGCAAAACAAGGGGTCGGACCGTCCCAGGGACTCCTTCACTTACAGTATAGAGGGTCCTGGAGGCGGGATAGAGGGTCCCAGTGGCATAGCGAATGCTAAAAAGAAATTTTTCTAGTGCATCCCTGGGACTCCCTGTACATTCTTTCAGAGGGTCCTTTAGGATTTTAGTACTTCATAGACCTCCAAATGGGTGTCCCTGAGAGCCATAATAGTATTATTAATGAATATTACTCAATTTACTGTATCAATAAATAGCGCTATGTCAGCTGTTTTTCTTTGCATGATGCAGGCTTACAAAGCTTGCAGAATTTTAGTACTGTACACACACACACACTTATCAAAAGCTCAGCTATATTAAATTGGGATGATGATAATAGAGTGGTGGGAGGCAGTGGGGATGGGGGAAATAATGTATATATACACATGTGGATGTAAAATTGTGCGTGTATGTGTATTCATCAATCTGTATCTATGTGTATACTCTCAGGGCTCCCAATCATCCCGCAAAACAAGGGGTCCCAGGGACTCCTTCACTTACAGAATAGATGGTCCTAGAGGCAGCATAGAGGGTCCCAGTGGCATTGTGAATGCTAAAAAGATTTTTTTCTAGTGCATACCTGGGACCCCCTGCATTCTTTTAGCGGGTCCTGTAGAATTTTAGTGCTTCATAAACCCCCAAATGGGGGTCCCTGGGAGCCCTGACTCTGTGTCAGTGTGTGTGTGTGTGTGTGTGGCACGGGGGGTGCCTACTAGACATGCATGTGTGTACTCTCTGTGAGTGCCCGCACATGCACATGCGCCCACACAAGCATGTACACAAATGTAGACAAGTACAACTACAAACATGCCATCTGAGTCCATGCCACAAGCCTGTTTGTTCCAATATGTAATAGTATTGTAATACTAATAACCTCACCGGTGTTGGCTCCAGTGACGATGGCCGTTTTCCCAGACAAGTCAACCCCGTTCACATCGTCAAACCTGTTTCGTTTCTGTCCTCTCCGTCGAAACATCATCACAGAAGCTGTTCCCACTGCTGCTATCGCAATCAACACTGTCACTGGAATGTAGTAACCTACACTGGCAGCGGCTACAGCTTCAAAAAGCATTTTTCTTCCTGCCAATCTGATATGAAATCAGAAAACTCTTGGAGGAAAACAAAGCAAAAGCTTAGATCCACGCCCCTGAAGTGTATGCTTAAACCTCATCTTTTTTTCCCCAAATGGCGCGGCAGCACGCTGGGGGGCCCGATTAGCGGGACCTGGCTGGCTGGGTCATTCTCTCGCTTGGCGCGGCATCACGTCGACGACATGATCGTTAGGTTAGGGGTGTCGCATGAAAGTAGGTAGCTCGTAAAAATAAGTAGCTCGCTACCTATGACAGTGTGTATTTGCGACATTGAGCATGAACCACAAATTTCACTTTTTTCTAGGGTTAGGGATAGGGTTAGGGTTAGGGTTAGGGTTAGGGTTAGTTAAATGGTTAAAGTACAGAAAGTTAGTTTTTTCTGTTAGAAAAAACTTTTTTTCTAACAGAGTCACCCAATATTGGAACAACCTCCCTGCACATACTAAACTGGCCTCAGATACTAACAAATTCAAAAACCTCCTAGACAGTGATCCAAAAATTGCCCTGTTGAAGTACATCCATGATTAGTGCATCAATATGGATGCTAAAAACCGCCACAGCAATTGCCAAACTCTAACCAAAAGGAAGGACGCATTGAGAGGCTGCAAGGCCTGGTCGTCCAAATACCTGACCTGACCTGACCTGACCTGACCAGAAAAAGTGAAATTTGTGGTTGTCGCAAAAACAGACTCTCATAGTAGCGAGCTACTTATTTTTACGAGCTACCTATTTTCATGCGACAAGGGGTCGATCAGCATTTCCGTAGACCCCCCTAAAGTAACAGCGACAGAATAGTCAACAGTGACTGTGGTCGCTTTATGGAAAGAAAATGAAAAGAAAACCAAAACGGTTAGGACAGGCTAAAATCTACAGAATGATGCATGTAGATCTCTTCGGAGTGTTTTCCCTTTATGAGGTCGACGAGGAAACGTGTACCTAAATCGAGGTACAGGTGTACCCATCAATTAGTCCCGCAAGAGTGTTTTTCTTGCTTCAAGTTTACAGATAGGCTAAGATGAAGCTAGAATTAACACGTGCCTTACATTTTGATCATAGACCTTATATTAACCAAACTTTAGAAGATAGTATCTGCGTTTATTGCTGCTGCTAAAACTATTGCTATAATAGGACATTCAAGACACGTGCACCCAAGGAAGCTTATGTCCCTGCTCATAATGTACATAGTATAAATACTACTAGCGCAACGCCTATTATTTCTTCTTCCTAGTACTGGCAATGCACCGTACTGGTAATGCCACGTACTGGTAATGCTGAGTACTGGTTTCGCCGGGTCCGCGAAATATTATTATTACTTTTGTCTCTCTCCCTCTTTCCATCTTCTTCACTCATCCCGTCACACTACCCCCCGCACGTTACTGAGTACAGTAAATTTGAAGCGATTCGGTGAAGAAAAGGCGGAGTTATAAGGCCCCGTTTCCCGTTGGCGCTGCTCTGAGAGTGATGCGCTCTCCCTAGTAACGGTAACGCCTAGTAACGGTAACGCCAAGTACTGGTAACGCTGAGTACAGCAAATTTGAAGTGATTCGGCTAAGAAACGGCGGAGTTATAATTAGGCCCCGTTTCCCGTTGGCGCTGCTCTGAGAGTGACGCGCTCTCCCGATTCTCTAGACATTTGCTGCCAGGCTTTGCCCGGGCCATAGTAAGCGTGACAGCAAATTTGAAGCGATTCGCGGGTGAAGAAACGGCGGAGTTATTCGTGAAAAAGTGATGCGGCGTATAGCGCACGCGTTTCTGAACCGATTCGCTTCCGGTTTGGCACACCGATAGTCACCGTCCCCGGTCATCTACCTGCAGCCAAATGGGAAGGCAATCGGTCCAGAAACGCCGGAGATACGGGCGCCGAGAGGCCGGCGGATGCGCGTTTTGCGCATTTGCAAAACCGCGCAAATGATACGGCCGCGTCGGTTGCCGTTGCCATCGCCCCGTTAGGGCTCACAGCAAATTTGAAGCGATTCGGTCGAAAAACGGCGGAGTTATAAGGCCCATTTTGTGTTTCAGACACACACACACACACACACACACACACGCGGACGGACACTTGGTTTTTTTATTTGATAATCATAGTATAGTGTGGGACTAAGCCTCGCGGCTTATAAACGTCCCTTCATTGATCACTGGTTTGTTTCCCTAAAGCATGCCTTTAAAATTATGATTGTAATTCAATCGTCGTATTAAAAAAATAGTTGGCTAAAATGTTCATCCTTGTGAAGGAGATTTTTGAAGGTGTTTAGTGTTTAGTGTTTAGTGCCAGCGCAGCACCATCAGCGGGGCCTGCTCCAACCCAAGACTAAAATTAGGGATAGGGGCCATATAGGTCAAAGTAGTGTTGTGTTATGATTATATGCAATGCATTCTCTGTATTCATTTTCATAGAGATGTATGGTGAGGAAGCGTGGGTCAGTTTGTTAGAAATGTCTGTACGAATGGTGAGTGAAAAGTGCATTGAGTTGCTTTGCAAGATTATGCACTATATAAGCATTATTATTTTTATTATTATTATTAGTGGAAAATGAAGGGCAGGAGCCGTGCCGGTCGGGGTTCGTCCCCGGTGAGCGCTTCGCTAGCCGGATTGGTCCAGCCTGGATACCACGAAAAGGCCTATGGTTCAATTTTAATATACTGTCAATACCATCAAACAGTGGGTTTTTTTAAATTCATATAAGTTCAAACTCTCATTACGCTCTCCCAGTTTCCGTTGAGTTTATAGCCTTCATAGGCTCCTTTGACGTACGAATCCAGATCCAGATCCAGAACAAGTTTAGGTTTCTTCTTCTTCTGCGTTCCCAGGCCATATAATGGGTAAGGTTTTCAGTTTTCACGATGCATACAGCCAACACATTCCGATTTCGGAGGAGCTCAAAGGAAAAAAAATATTTGGAAGACTTTTTGGGGGGAAAAGGCAGGAGAATGGGCCAATAAGTCAGAAAGATAGTAGATGATAGAAAGCAAAGGGATAAGGCAGAGTCAAAGAGAGTGGCAGAGTAGAGGAAGTTACAAGTACACAACTTCCAGAAGGTGGGGGAACTGTTTTTACGGGGAGAGACTCGTGGAGGGGGTGGGGTCGTCCAGCTCCCCGTATGGAGGCACGATGCATCCACCCACTCCCCCAAGTTTAGGTTTGTAAATGATGTCAAATGTGTGTGAAAAGGGGGGGGGGGGGGGATGGCGGGTGCACGCGCGTGTGTGTGTGTATGTGTGCGTGTGTGTATGCTGCTGCATTCATTTTGAGACAGAGAGACAGTTAAAGCAGGAAACAGTGAGGGAACAGAAGACAGACAGACAGAGAGTCTGAAAGAGAAGAGAGAGAGAGAGAGAGAGAGAGAGAGAGAGAGAGAGAGAGAGAGAGAGAGAGAGAGAGAGAGAGAGAGAGAGAGAGAGACGTTACTTATAATATCATCAAATCTATTCACAGGTGGGTTACACACACACAAACACACACGCACCAGTGGCCCTCTCACGCTAAATGTATGTTTAGCATGCGAACACACACGCTCGCGCACGCACGCACACACATACACCAATAACAACGAAAAGCACTAGAACCTTCCTCGTGGATGTATTTACGTCACACACAACACAATCGTTGTTGTTTCAACAAAACGGTTTTAATATTGATTAAGTCAGACAAAACAAATAATTCTTCTTTTATTCAACAATGTAACCAACAAAAAGAGTCATCTGGAATGCATCATGCATAAAATTCTGTTGCCCAAAATTAATTATCTCTATAATTATGGTTGCATCCTACATTAGGCGTAATAAACCTCTGGCTTGACTTTAAACAAAATAATAAAGAATATAATTTCCTTCTGGATTCTGAACAGGGCTTGTTGTTGTCGTTGTACCCTGGCTAAAAGACTCCAGGGATCAGCCGAAGCGCTTGAACATTATGGTACAAATGCACCAGCTAGGGATGAGAACATTACGTGTGTGACCGTTGTTTTGATTACCCCTCCACATGGGCAGCCACACTCCGACTTCGGAGGATTTGGGAGACTGATGACGTTATGCTAGGAGCTTGTCAAGCCATGGCTAAAGACATCCCCCGCATAACTATGCAGAGCATAATAACATGTTGACGAAGCCTTGGTGTTCTAGCCTATATGTCAAATTGGTCAGACACAGCTTTAAGCCAAGTCGAGAACAGGGTTTAATATCAAGAAGCAAAGACTTTAACCCTTTCAAAGCCAGCCTTTTTTTTTTAGCTAAAACTTTCCATTAAACTTACCACGGTAGAGAAAAGATTCTGAGTGCAATATTGTGGATTCCTCTCTGACATGCATAAAATAGGGCCTATCCTTACCTCCCAAAATTAAGAACACTAGCGCAACGCCTAGTACTGGCAATGCACCGTACTGGTAACGCCACGTACTGGTTTCGCCGCGTTTCTGAACCGATTCGCTTCCGGTTTGGCACACCGATAGTCACCGTCCCCTGTCATCTACGTACCATATTTGAAGGCAATCGGTCCAGAAACGCCGGAGATACGGGCGCCGAGAGTCCGGCGGATACGCGTTTCGCGCATTTGCCGAACCGCGCGAATGACAGATTGTGCCGTGTAAGGATAATTTTGTTGCGTTTTTTTTTTTTTTTTTTTTTTTTTTTTTTTTCCGGCGGAGATCGCTCAATTTCGAAAAAAAACATCTGCGGAGACAGCGGAAACGGCGGAGCTGTTTTCATGCCTGTTATATGCAAGCAATAGTGCACTGGGAGACCTTTAAAAACATTTTTTAAACCATGTATTGGCCTTTTCTCTTTCAAACTCAGCTTACTAAACTGTTCAAACTGCTTGTGATCTCACCACGCGGCCGCTTTGACGTCATCTTGAAACAGAATGACTGGGAACCGGAATTACTTTTCACCGCATTGCTTCAAAAGCATCGCTTGCCGATGCAACTGGGGCGAGTTTCTCTAGATAACGGTCGCCGAGCGAATAACGCTTACGCCAAACGGGGCCTAAGAAACACTTTAGAAAGCGTTTGCGGAAGAATATCACAAGCTCTTGTCTGATTGGTCAAATTTTTGAATTATTTTAACCAAACTTGAATGGACCAATCAAAAACGGGAAATGTATTCACCCACATGATAGTTCGCGAAAAGCTACCTAGATGACAGCCACAAAACGTTTTTTGCTAACGTCGGCGACAGAAGTGTTTCTTAGTGCTGTTTTTGCCGATTTGCGCTCACGCTACGTAACGTTAGCCCTTGTGAAACTCACCCCAGTAGTGGTGGGGGTTTTTTTTAGTATTTTTTTTTCTTCTTTTTTTGGTCGCCATAATTATCGTAATTTGACTTTTGTTTCATAAAACTTACGGCAAAATCGTACAGGTAAACAGGTCTGAATGTCATTTCGGTGGAAATTTGCCTTTTGGTGGGCAATGAGCAACTTAGTGGGACTTTTTTCCCGCCAGAGGGCATAACGCTCGAGTGGGGCTAATCCTCTCTATATTCTTAGTTGGGGATAAAGAGAGAGAGAGAGATATAGGGAGGAGTCCAACCCTCTCTCTCACTACACCCAACTAAGAATATAGCGTGATAAGCCCCTCTCAAGCGTTATGCCCCCTGGCGCGAAAAAAATCCCACTAAGTCGTTCATGCCCATCCCTGAGTAAAGCTGCTGAGAAATTTACAATACTCACATCCAATTTGGCAATCCAATGGGATCAATTCATTCAAATCAATTTAGTAAACAATCTACACCACAATACAATACCACACTATTCCATACAATTCCATTCAGTGCCTCACATTTCAACATAACTCAATTCAATATCCTTCATTTCACATAATCAATTGTGCGCTTAAAATAATAGTCAAACGTTTCTTGTTACTCACAGCATGGGAAAAGCACACACAGCCAAAAGAAAATCATTCGAATATAAAAGAACATCAAGAGTGACAAAACTTGTTGGTGTATTTACCAAACAATTGATACTCATCAACAATGGAATGTACCAACTTTTCATCATGGCATATCAAGCAAAACATTGCAGATGAGGGAAAGAGAGGACGAGGGGGGAAAAAGGGGTGGAGGGTGGGGTATGTGAGCATTGAATATATGGAAAGCAAGACAAATCTAAGTTGCTAATTTGAGCAATTTTTTTCCTTCTTTTTAATTTTTAATACGCCCTCCTAACAAGCATTGCATGCTCTCTCCGAGTCCCTTCCTCTCTCTCTTTCTACATATCGATGGCTTGGAGTCAAAACGGACTATCTTTAGATAGTCCATTGACATATTATAGAACTTATTACGAAAACTAATAACTTGTATTAAAAAAAAGACTGCAGAAATATAAACAGCAAAACCCCATTTTTATATTTGTGCAGTCATTGTTTGATACAAGTTATTAGTTTTTGTAATAAATCCAATAATACGTCAATGGACTATCTAAAGATATGGTGTGTGTCAATGTGGGCCGTGGGGATACCGGGGGGGGGGGGGGGGGGGTCTTCTGTACAAATAGTTCCCCCACCTTCTGGAAGTTCTGTGCTTGTAACTTCCTCTAATCTGTCTCTCTCTTTCACTCTGCCTTTCCCCTTTGCTTTGTGTCATCTACTATCTTTCTGACTTTTTGGCCCCATTCTCCTGCCTTTCTTTCCCCCCAAAAAAATCTTCCAAATAATTTATCTCCTTTGAGCTCCTCCGAAATCGGAATGCGTCGGCTGAATGCAGTGAGGACACCAGTGAAAACTGGAAAACGGACACATGCGTACCCATTGTGGCCTCATGGCCCGGGAACGCAGAAGAAGAAGAAGAAGAAGAAGAAGAAGAAATCACCCGATTTGTTTAAAGTTTCAGCCTCCGTACCCCCCCCCCCCCCCCCCAAAAAGGATGAAGGGATTCAATCAAAACTTCTTGGCATGGAATATGCATCATCAACAAAAATACTGTAATTGTTTTAATACTTTTATGCTGTATATATTTATATATATAAAATTTAAAAAAAGTGCATTTACACATTCAAGATTAAACCTCAATACTGATTTTTTTCGGTAATTTGGAGCAATTTGATATCATTACAATTTGATCTCATTTTGTGACAGGAAGTCAGAGTTTTCAAACTCAATCGCCCCTTTTTTTCCCCTGGCTCCTCATTGGTCCGTCTCTGGGGGAATCCCCGTCAGCTCCGCGCTGACCTCCCACAACCTCTGGGTCAGGTCAAGGTCGTTGGCCAGGGTGTTGACCTTGCCCTCGGCAAGGTCACAGTCTATGTAGTACTTGCCAGTCTCAAGGTCGTTGCGAGGGGCAACGCAGGTGTAGATGGTGGTCTGGGCTCCTTCTTGGGGCTCCTACACACACACGCACACACACACACACACACACACACAATCTTTGCTTGTTTTGTTTTTTATGCCGACACACAATGAGATGGTTATGACGTCATAAAGTCACACACACACACACACACACACACACCAATTTTCAGTACAAAGACAAGACTTCGCTCATCAAAAATCATTCGGCAATGTCAAATTTGATCCGAATTAAAGCATATTGAGTTTCACTTTTACGCGTTCCACACACACACTCACAATATCAATTCAAACATCTAATGAGCTCTTTTTTATACCTCAGCTGGGCGAAACATCATTTTTTTCTCAAAACGTCAAAAAGTGAGATAGGCATTTGTGCTACAACTATAATTATAAACAAGCCTGACATCATATAGTAAAAAGCCAAGTGTCCGTCCGTGTGTGTGTGTGTGTGTGTGTCTGAAACACAAAACGGGCCTTATAACTCCGCCGATTTTCGACCAAATCGCTTCAAATTTGCTGTGAGCCCTGACGGGGCGATGGCAACGGCAACCGAGGCGGCCGTGTCATTTGCGCGGTTCGGCAAATCCGCGAAACGCGCATCCGCCGGCCTCTCGGCGCCCGTATCTCCGGCGTTTCTGGGCCGATTGCCTTCGAATTTGGCAGGAAGATGACCGGGGACGGTGACTATCCGTGTACCAAACCGGAAGCGAATCGGTTCAGAAACGCGCGCGCTATGCGACTCCGCCGTTTCTTAACCGAATCACTTCAAATTTGCTGTACTCAGCGTTACCAGTACTTGGCGTTACCGTTACTAGGCGTCACCGTTACTAGGCGTTACCGTTACTAGGCGTTACTGGTACTCGGCGTTGCGCTAGTGTTTTCAAAATAATAAAAAGTGACTTACAATCATTCGGAAGAAGAAGAACATGCGGACGACGAAAGCGAAGAAAGGAGAAAGACTTCGCCAAATCTCCGTGGAAACGACCCCTGGGTGTAGGCAATACACCGTGACCTCTGAAAGATTCACAACACAGGAGAAAACAGGTACTCACTGTTTGTAAAAATTCTCAAACCTTAAAAGACAAGGCACTCCCATGGGGACACCAGGAGGTCTTTTGCATAAATAGTTCCCCCACCTTCTGGAAGTTCTGGGGAATAACAGAAAAGGTGTTACAAGGCTCTTGAGATTTAAACAAAATTCCTTGCAATAATTTATACAGTCATGTACAAATCTGCCATACAATACTCGCAGTGTTCTTCTTCTGCGTTCCCAGGCCATGAGGCCACGATGGGTACGTATGTGTCCGTTTTCCAGTTTTCACTGGTCTCCTCACTGCATTCAGCTGACACGTTCCGATTTCGGAGGAGCTCAAAGGAGAAAAATTATTTGGAAGATTTTATTGGGGGGAAAAGGCAGGAGAATGGGCCAAAAAGTCAGAAAGATAGTAGATGACACAAAGCAAGGGAAAATGGCAGAATCAAAGAGAGAGAGACAGATTAGAGGAAGTTACAAGCACAGAACTTCCAGAAGGTGGGGGAACTATATGTTCGGAAGATCCCCCCCCCCCCCGGTATCCCCACGGAGGGGGGGGGCCGCGTTGTTCAATTTCTGTGTTTTGAGCAAGGCTTTGTCACTGTGTGGGAGCTCATAATTTATTAGCTCCAGTTTATTTTGGGAATAAGCAGAGAGGGGCTTTAATACACCAATACTCCAATACACATGGGTGCTCCTGGGAAATTAAAAAAATCCTGCAAGCCCCGGCGGAGTGCAGGAACAGCACCCCTCCTGGGGGTTCCGGGGAGCAATGCCCCCTGGAAGCTGAAGGGAAACAAGTTTCCAATGTCATTGACAGGCTCTCGTTGCACTTTCACTTCTGGTTAAACTTCATGACCTCTGTAACCAGCAAAATGCATCTTCTCAAATTCTCATAATCCGGCGATGCCGACTCCAGGCAATACAAAAATCCTGAACTTCAGGACATCCTGAAAGCAGGAGCATCCATGAATACACCAATACTCAAAAGTCCTTCAAAAACAGTACAGAGCTCACAGCTTTGTACCAACGAAAAAATTAATACTAGATCAGCCTGAGTCTTCCCCCCATGAGGATACCGGGGGGGGTCTTTCGTACAAATAGTTCCCCCACCTTCTGGAAGTTCTGTGCTTGTAACTTCCTCTAATCTGTCACTCTCTTTGACTCTGCCTTTTCCCTTTGCTTACTAGCATCTGCTATCATTCTATCTTACTGGTCCATTCTCATACCTTTTTTCTATAAATGAATTTTCTCCTACCTTTTTTCAGCCCTTTCTTTGTATGAATTCTTATAAAGATTTCTTCAGCCGAAGTCGGACATGCTGGGCCTTATTATTTCTTAGTTAGGCGCATAACGACAGCATGACGCATCTACGCTCATGTGACAGGAAACTGTCTGAGCGAACAAAGAAGAAGAAGAGAAGAGAAGTACCTGAGTCTTTTAGTCGCTGGGCCAGGCTCCGTGTGAACATCACGTTGGCCAGCTTGCTATGAGCGTAAGCAGAGAAGGGCACCAGTTTCTTTTTTCCCAGCATGCCGTCAAAATCGAAGGTCCCTTTCACAGCTTTTTGGGCCTCCGAACCGACGTTGATGATGCGACTCGGAGCAGAGGAGCGAAGCAAGCCTGAAAAAAAAAAGTTCAAACCATAAACATCAGTTATACAAAAGTTTGCTTTTTCCAAAAACAAAAAAAGGTCTTGGTTGAAGGATAGTTTAGTCTTAAAAACTAGTCTTTTTGTCCCCACTTTTATAATTTTGAACATTTGTTTTATAGTACAGCGGGAACCTCCCTTATAAGACTTCCCATTAGACTCCCTCCCATATATATAAGACCTACTTTTCTGAGACATTGCCCTTCTTTGCAAGTATTAAAATTACCTCCCTTATAAGACCCCTCCTTTATAATCTTGACCTCATTTTGGATGATGTTTGAAGGTCTTATAAGGGAGGTTCCACTGTACCACGCATGGGTCTAGGGGCCACAGAAGGCCCCTAATAGTGGTCCAGGGGGTTAACGCTGAAGCTTTTTTTTTTTTAATTGAAGCCCTAAAAGCAGCATTAGAATGGCTAAATTTAGTTGTTGGTTGGGTTTTGGGGGGCGGACAGACTTTTTTTTAGGCGGAAAAGTAAGGTTATTTCTGCTGGAAATTTGTGGTATGGCGGACAATTCCCATCCCCAAGTACCATATTTTATGGACTATTGGGGTCTGCAACGAACACCTTTTGCAAGAGTGAATGCCCTTGGTGGGTGGGGGAAGATGGTTCAGTACTGACCAAACAGGAGCGTAACTCTCGCCAATAACCCTATTTGAAGCCACTAAATGGCCGCCTTTCGCAAGAGTGAATGCCCTTGTCAGTACTGACCAGCAAGGGCATCACTCTCACTGTCAAGGGCGTTAATAACCCTAGTTGCAGAGGCCTATAAGGTGAATACTTTTTTTTCTCACCTGAGACCCCTGCGCCTTAAAATGTGTTGTGCCTAGTGTATGACTGGAATCTGATCAAACAAAGCTGTGAATTCCATTCATATCGTAGTCCTACTGAGATTGATTATCAGGCAGAAATCGTGAATGAAGCCACCCAAGCAGACGACAGCATTCACACAAAAGGGGGGGGGGGGGGGGGTGTTGAAGTAGGATACGATGTAGCAGCCTCGCTTTCAACAGCTAAAGATAATAACAATCTATGGTTAGGTTAGGTTATGTACATTATAGTCATGGAGGCGTCTCTGTGGAATTGGGGTTGCTCCCACCCAGAGAGCGCGTCGCAGCCAGAGACTCCTCTGCCAAATTAAAAAAAAAAAATTTACATGCGATTTTTGTGTGACTGATGAGGAAGGAAGGGAGGGGGGTAAATTTTGACCAAATGACAACTTTTTCGTTGCAACTGGGTTTAACGTGTGCTAAGTGCATGAGCACACGGGACCTCGGTTTATCGTCTCATCCGAAAAACTCCACGTTCAGACCGTAGTGCAAAGTGAGAGGAGAAAATCCCCTGTACCCAGGTTCGAACTCGGGTTTACTTGTCACGAAGCGAACGCGCTACCACTGTGCCACTGTACCCTTGGCGGACAAGTATGTCGATGAGACTACTCATTGTAGAATTAGAAATCTACTCTGTGTTTCTTTCCTGGGCTATCTGACGAAGATGGTGGGTAAAAACAAAGACTGTATAGGGGAAGATAAGCATCCGCTCTCTTTTCCCTATATGAGTAGTGAGGACAGAAACACTGGTTATGTCCCTTTTAAACAGGACACATTTTACACGTCAATAGGCCAGTTGAATTCTCCGTTCAAGTTCCAGTCTGAGTTTTTGGATAGCCTCCACTGTGATAAGTGTACTGTCGCCACTAACGATAACTCTATCAGCCCGGTTCGCCGAGCTCTTAAGTAGTCCATCTTACCCTTTTAGAATATCTTTGGTAAAAGTGCTTCATCATATAAATATCCGGATAGCGGCGTGAGCGTAACTTCCGTCGTTCTGAAGATTGTTTTGACAGAACTAGGCAACACACTGACCTCCTTTGTTTGAGTCGACCTCATGTTTTCGATCTATTTTTTTTGCTTTTGTTCGATCATTTTGCATGCGCTTTCAAAAATGTTGCGCCCTGTGTATGTTTAAACAGGGCTCCCAGGGACCCCCATTTGGGGGTCTATGAAGCACTAAAATTCTACAGTACCCTCTAAAAGAATGTGCAGGGAGTCCCAGGGATGCACTAGAAAAAATATTTTTAGCATTCGCTATCCCACTGGGACCCTCTATCCCTCCTCTAGGACCCTCTATACTGTAAGTGAAGGAGTCCCTGGGACCCCTTGTTTTGCGGGACGATTGGGAGCCCTGTTAAATTCACATTTTTTGTTAAATTCAGGGGGTGCGCTTTATAATCAGAAGCGCCTTATAGTGCCGTAAAATACACACAAAATTGACCTAAGAAATCAAACACAAAAACACTTAGCAATTCATGAAAATATATAAGAAGCAATCTAACAAATCAATTAAAAAAATGAATAATGAGAACAATACTGACCAATCAACAGGCGAGTGAGGAGGTACGGTCCCAAATGGTTGATGGCGATCGTTACATCCAACCCGTCCTCTTGTTTCATGTCATTCTCAATTTTACCTGATGAAGCCAAAAAAATAGTAAAATTTATTATTATTTGCTACATAACATTTCATTATAAATACTGTACAGTGGAACCTCCCTTATAAGACCTTCAAAAATCATCCCAAATGAGGTCTTATAAGGGAGGGGTCTTATAAGGGAGGTAATGTTAATACTTACAAAGAAGGGCAATGTCTCAGAAAAGTAGGTCTTATGTGGGAGAGAGTCTTATAATGGGAGGTCTTATAATAAGGGAGGTTCCACTGTATTATCTCTTAATAAATAGAACTCTGGGGTCAGTCGTGATTCATATTCATTTAAGCGAAGTTTGCTACCCGGCCGCTGCAGTTTTTCTGCTCTTTCTTCAGACCCAAAGATCTGAAAGGTCTGTGGGGATATTAGGGTGAGGGGGGGACTTTCATACAAATAGTTCCCCCACCTTCTGGAAGTTCTGTGCTTGTAACTTCCTCTAATCTGTCACTCTCTTTGACTCTGCCTTTTTCCCTTTGCTTACTGTCATCTGCTATCTTTCTGCCTAACAGGTCAATTCTCCTGCCTTTTTTTCTTCTTCAAGAAATTCTTACAAAGACTTTCTCCAGCCGAAGACGTATATATGATGGGCCTAATTATTTCTTAATTAGGTGCATAACGGCCGCATGACGCATCTGCGCTCATAATTGACAGGAAACTGTCTGAGAGATCGATGAAGAAGAAGAAGAAGAAGAAGAACACCAAGTCAAGATTTCTATTTATAAATATTTAGATGAGATGACAATTGACAGAAACAAAGGTCCCTTCGCCTCAAGCATTTTGTACACCTTATTGGACACTGCAACTAGGGTTATTAAATTAATGCCCTTGACAGTGAGAGTGAATCCCTTGTTGGTCAGTACTGAAAAGGGCATTCATTCTTGCGAAAGGCAGCCTCAAATAGGGTTATTGGTGAGTTATTCCCTTGTTTGGTCAGTACTCAACCATCTTCTCCCACCCACCAAGGGCGTTCACTCCCTTCACCTCAAGCATTTTGTACACCTTATTGGCCACTGCAACTAGGGTTATTAACGCCCTTGACAGTGAGAGTGAATCCCTTGTTGGTCAGTACTGAAAAGGGCATTCACTCTTGCGAAAGGCAGCCTCAAATAGGGTTATTGGTGAGAGTTATTCCCTTGTTTGGTCAGTACTCAACCATCTTCTCCCTGGCCCACCCACCAAGGGCGTTCACTCTTGCAATAGGTGTTCTTTGCAGTGGCCTATAGAGCCTAGTGGCAATGAGAAGCCTTGAAGTTGAACGGGTCCAAATTTCTGCACCACCACCCTCCCACATGTGCTTCGTTCCATTGATTTATGTACGTAATCACATTCACAGCTGTTCTTGCCGCAACCCTTCAATGTGACTGGATATAAGTCCATGTATACAGTGGAACCTCCCTTATAAGACTTCCCATTGGAAGTGGGGAAATGCATAAAACTACGTAGAGACATGTGGGTGTTTTTTTTGGTATGTAGGCTTTAGAAGAGAAAGTTTATGTGAATTGGAGAGGGGGGGGGGGGGAGAGGGAGAGAGAGAGAGTTTATGTATGTTCTATGGATATGTTTTTGTGAATGTACATGTCTGTAGTAATGTTATGTTACATTTTCAAGTTTGCTTACAGATGGAAAACAAAAAAAAAACCTCTTGGTAATCACTAAGATCGTCATACACAATTTACAACCTTCTCATTCCAACACTATTACAAACTCACCCACTCATGCACACTTTCAACTCAAAAGCACAAAGAAACTTTAGATTGTACATGGAATTTATTGTTTGACCCATACATTTATTATACATATAATATAAATTATATAAATTAAATTATTAATACATGCTTAATATTGAAAAATGCATGTTGATGGATGAGTGTGTGGGAGAACGAAGGAATTGTAGAACGGAAGGATGAGAGAGGGAAATTAAAAAAAATGTTATAACCTCCCATTATAAGACTCCCTCCCACATAAAACCCACTTCTCTGAGACATTGCCCTTCTTTGTAAGTATTAAAAATACCTCCCTTGTTTGAAGACCTCATTTGGGATTATGTTTGAAGGTCTTGGGACGTTCCACTGTATTTTCTGATTTAC
Organism: Phymorhynchus buccinoides; assembly: GCA_017654935.2. Lineage (NCBI taxonomy): Eukaryota > Metazoa > Mollusca > Gastropoda > Neogastropoda > Raphitomidae > Phymorhynchus > Phymorhynchus buccinoides. The sequence continues at coordinate 38,132,979 of CM065705.1, read as the reverse complement.
TGTTTGTTTGTTTGTTTTTGTTTTTGTATGTTGTTGTTGTCGTCGAAGGTTGGTTTGTCCGTTTATTGGTTTTTTTTGTTTTTTTACTTTTTCTTTTTTCATTTTTTTTCTCCCCCATGTACCCCCAAGGGGCTTTTTTGAAATAAAAACCTTGAACCTTGAACCCAAACCATTTAATCACACACAGTAACAATATGTTAACACACAAAAATGAGTGATGTTACACGATAGTAGCAGTGCCCTGTCTATAGATGTGAGGGCAGACTTTTCTTACCTCCGACAAAAATTCCAGCGTTGTTGACCAGGATGTCCAGACGACTTTCGCTCTCCAAAATCTGCTGGGCAAACTGTCGCACCGAGGAAAAGTCAATCAAGTCCAGGTGACGAACGTGGACATCCATGTTGCCCGTGGCAGCCACGATTTTCTCGCGAGCCTCATTCCCGCGCTGCAGACTGCGGCAGGCCAGAATCACTCTGCAGTGACGAGCGGCAAGATCCTGGGCCGTCCAGAACCCGATTCCTGAAAAAGATAAAATCTGCAATTTGATGATTAAAATCTATTGTAGCCAAAAGATGGTGGGATGATCCTGGAGGTACTGCGCAACACCAGGAAAGTCCCGATGGTTTTTTTAAAGTATCAAGATATCTTATGATAAAGTAAGAGTACAAAATTAAGGGATGGTTACATGCACTGATGCAGGCATCGCGCTAGTTTTTCAAAATTCGTTTGGCTTACGCAAAGTTGGCCAAAAAATATGTAAACTAGGCTGAAAATTGCGTCAGATCATAACACTATAATTAGTATAAATCGATGTAAAAATAAAAAGATTGCATGTTTTATGCCTATCCGCACATAACTACCTGTTTTTGATGCTTACATCACAAGCCCTTTTGATCAAACCAACTGCAGTGCCAGTCAATGCCTGCCCAATGCAGGCAGGCAGTTAGACAAGTTTCTAACGTCTGATTCAGCATTTAGACTCGGCTGCAGTTTTGAGCAGACTTCGTCTTGCGTATGTGTTACGCGTAAGCGCCGTGGAAATGAGCCAGCGAATTTTAAAATGCGTCAAATACGCAAAATAAACATGCATAAATGCGACCCCTGTACATCACTACATGTCTTTGCGAATGTGAAACCCTCTAGGAGTTCTGACCTCCAGTGCTGAGCACTGCTGGCAGGACATTAATGTCATGTGTGTGTGTGTGTGTGTGTGTGTGTGTGTGTGTGTGTGTGTGTGTGTCTGTGTGTGTGTGTCCATGTCTCTCTGTGTGTGGTGTGTGTGTGTGTTCTTCTTCTTCTTCTTCTTCCAGTTGGAGATGTTTATCCTGCCCCGCGCTCACCGGTCTTCATTCAGACCATTAATAGCGCACAGGATGCGAGCTATGTGAATTTGTGTCATCCATCCCACCGGCACACACAGCCTGTGGCGTGCAAATGTGTCGCTCGTGCAAATCTGTAGCTCGCTACCTATGAGAGTCTGTATTTGCGGCATTTTGCGACATTGAGCATGAACCACAAATTTCACTTTTTCCGTGGGTTAGGGTTAGGGTTAGGGTTAGGGTTAGGTAAATGGTTCAAGTACGGAAAAAGTGAAATTTGTGAATGTCGCAAATACACACTCTCATAGTAGCGAGCGACAGATTTGCACGAGCGACAGATTTGCACGCGACACAGCCTACTCGTACCGAATAGTGGGAAGGGCTTTAAGTTTAACGTGTGCGCAAGCTCATGTGCATGCGTTTGCACACAGGACCTCGGTTTTTGAAAAGTCTCATCTGAAGGACTTTTCCCCCAACTGACGTCGGGTACCTATTTACACCTGGGTGGAGTGAGAAAAATAGGAGTAAAGTGCCTTTCCCAAGGACACACCACTGTGAACCGAGCTGGGCTCGAAGTCGAACCCGCAAACCTGTTGTTGTGTGTGTGTGTGAAAATGCAACTGTGTGTCC
>CM065705.1:38126447-38130529 GCA_017654935.2 Phymorhynchus buccinoides | reverse complement strand
AGTCCTGTGAAACTCGTATAACAGGCACGCGCGGAACATGTAATAGCTAGTTATAGGTTTTGCTACTTAATTTTGTGTGCGTTTCTTGTTCATTTTTTCTTTAGTATTTTTCTGATTTTTGCTAAGGGCTAAGGAACTGAAGGCTGGTCATGCTTGTCCGTTGGATAGGTTTTTGCCGGTTTAGATTTGTACTTGATCTCGGCCAATATTTTTGATCAATGTTTTGGCTCTCCTGTTGTTAGGCCGTCAAATCGTTTTTTCGGTGGCAAAGCTATTGAGTCACAGAGATTCAGATCCTAAATGCTTGCACGCGCGCCATTTTCCCTATTGCGTATATTTTAGCCTCGCGCCTATGTTTAGCCTCGTGCGGCCTATGTTTAGCCTTGCGGGTATATTTTTACTCGCGACCTATGTTTAGCTTCGCGTCATCGTCCTAGCTTAAGTTAGGTATTAAGACTCTGCGGAGAGCTGGATAACAGAGGGTTATTTCCATCGCGCTTCTAGCTATGCTGGGATTAGGAGCTTTGTAGAGCGTTCATCCCGTTTTCTGTTGTTCATTTGAGAGAAAGTGTTTATTGTTTTCAAGGCTTTTTGACCTTTGAAGTACATGGTGAATGCCATTTTGGGAATAAATTCTTTGGCTTATTCGTCCGCCTTCTGAAGACCTGGAAGATGGACTATATTTTTGTTGTGAAGTCTATGTGCATTTTCAGAAGAATTTAAGTGTCCATTCTTGTACTGAAAGCTGTGAAAATTTTTCAGAAGATGTAATTGTTTATTTTTTGTATTTGAAAGGCTAGAATTTTCTAAATGTTATGAAAGCCTTTTTGTGCAGAAAAATGCCACCTTTTAGTTTAATCCTTTTTGATGAAAATATTACCCCTAGACGGTCCGTGTAAAAGGATTGTAAAGAAGTGTTTTCAGCGTTTTTGTGGTTCTTTGATAGAACCAAGCTTAGGAGGGTGGGTTTTTACATCCGAAGAGGACTGTTGGGGAATTAGTTTTTTGTGTTAAACACAACCTGTTTGTTTACCTGGAGTTTCAAAACTAGGTTTTTGTTTTTGGTTTTTTCATACATTCCTGAGCCCTGAGTCCTGATCTGATCCTTATCCTGATCCTGAAAGCCTGCCTTACCTGTTGCTGCTGGCTGACCGCCCGGTCACCAGCTTTTTTCTCCGCTTCCGCTGTTGGAGGCCGCACCCGCCTTCTGTCTGGCCCCGTGTTAACCGATCTGTGGGCCTGCCTGTGCGTTCGGGCCATTCTTGTTCGACGTTCCTGTTGATGAGTCTGGGGCGACCCTCTGCCGTCTCTCTCTTTTTGTTTCTGCTGCTGTAGCCTTCCCCAGGAGGGGGATCAGTTTTTCTAACTGACTTTTGTTTTTTCCCCTTTTGTCTTCTTCTCGACTCTCTGCTGTTTTTGTTGGACCTTCTTTTTCTTCGTCCGGCCTTTCGTCGTTTTTCCTTCAAATTTTGTGTTGCTGCTTACAAACTGTCTTTTAGGTATTTCAGTTAAGTTTGCTCGGCTTTAGTTATTCTTTGGACACTTTGATGCCATGTAAATTGTGTAGATAATTTGTTGACATTGAGTGTATTGAATTGTGTAGTGTGTGTGTCGCGAATACGAAATGCGCGAACTACAAGATGCCGAAAAGAGCGAACAGTAATGACAAAAAGAGCGAATTTCAGAGAGTCGCATAAAACTCAGAAAGTTAAGGATAGGGTTAGGGATAGGGTTAGGGATAGGTTAGTGATAGGGTTAGGGATAGGGTTAGGGATAGGGTTAGGGATAGGGTTTAGGGATAGGTTAGGGATAGGGTTAGGATAGTAAGAAAGTAACAGACATGTTTTCTTGTAAGGTACTTCTTGCCCCCTCCCAATCCTCAACGACCCTCTCGCTTTCTGTCAGTGACATTCGCTCTTTCTGTCAGTGACATTCGCTCTTTCTGTCAGTGACATTCGCTCTTTCTGTCAGTGACATTCGCTCTTTCTGTCAGTGACATTCGCTCTTTCTGTCAGTGACATTCGCTCTTTCTGTCCGTGACATTCGCTCTTTCTGTCAGTGACATTCGCTCTTTCTGTCAGTCACATTCGCTCTTTATCGTACGGTCGCGCAAAGTGGGAATATTCAAGAGTCGCGCTTTTTGCATGCTGCCCAAACAACAGCAGCAGCAACAACAACAACACAGGCAGAGCGCAACACTTACAGACACACTGACCCAACAAGACTATGTCTCTTGGTGTGAGTGTGTGTTGGAGGGGGTTGTTTTTCTGACCGGTAGTGTGACCCACATACAAATTCCTCCCATACGTAAACGAGGCTGCTCTTCAAAGTGATGTCTCGTTTTTTTGTATGGTGGAATTTGTATGGAAGTCACACCAGGCCAAAATAACATTTCTTACCAGCGAGAGAGGTAACCACGTGAAAAACCGCGCGATGTTATTGACACGGTGACGTGGTGGGTCTTTGAAACAAACGAAATAGCCTAATCATCAAGACCCGGGCGGGGTTTTTTTGGGGGGGTAGTTTTTGTTTTCACTCAAACCCATCCTATCAGATAAGTTTGACTGTCACAGGAACAAACATATTTTTGAAAGCAAAACATTGAAAGAGAATGTTAAAGGGGCACCCTGACGGGTGAGTTTTTGTTAAGACTACACGTCCAGATCACCAGGAAAACACCCTTTACAGAGATTGCAACACTCATTTTGCTCTGGTTTCCTAGAAATCAAACCGTCAAATCGGCGATTCCTCCTTGGCGGAGGTGCTAGAAGTCAAATTCTTTCACCCAAAGAAAAGGCGTGTGCCGTCTCTTTTCTAATGGCCGCCTGCGTTTAGACCCAATCGTTTGCACGAATTTTTTTCGCAAATGTACAAGCCTTTTTTTTCTTTCTTTTTTTTTAAATTTTATACAGTTTATCTAAAGGAGTTTCGCTCACAACAAAGGAAACAGCTCCATTTTTTTTTTTTGCTGCACTACAAAAATAATGAAACGCTTCAACCACAATGAGTGACCTTCACCCACCCCATCCAAATGGCTACTCTCTTCAGCATCTCCGCCAAGGAGGAATCGCCGTTTTGAACGGTTTAATTTCTAGGAAACCAGAGCAAAGTGAATGTTCCGATCCTTGAAAAGGCTGTCTTTTCCTGGTGATCTCGACGTGTTTCTTGCAAAAAACTCATCCGTCAGGTCCACCTTTAATCGGTAGAGCGACCTCTGTGTCACAATATTAAACGTGGCAACAACAAAAACACACAAAAACAAGTGCAAACGCCGTTACACCTTGCGCGGCTGCAAAGTCCCCTCGCAGCATCGCCTCAGCTACTCCGAAATCGGAATGTGTCGGTTGTACACATACATAAAAACGCATCAAAACAATTATCTGCACGTAACTACATAAAAACGCATCAAAACAGCACGAAACTGAAGGTAGCTTTTTTGTTTAATTATAGCCTTGGGGTTCGGACCCGTGATTTTGAGCGCGCGGGTTTCATGGGCGCAGCTACGAGCGCACATACAAAATCACAACACAACTGTGTTTTATAGACCATTCATCAAGAAATGTTGTGGGGAAAAAACCTGCATTGAAATACATGCAAAACTTCGCGAGATATTAGCGATTATGTGTTTTCGGGGTTTGAACCCCGTAACTGGCGCGACCTTGACCTTAATGTAAAACCAAATACATCAGTGGATAGCTTGCATCTTGTCAAACTAGTAGGCCATACCAAATTTGATGATGATAGACTGAATAGTTTTTTTTTAGAAAAAACGGACGAATAGCCGGACGGACGGACGGACGGATGGACGGAGGCACGCCGGAGGCACGCCGAGGCACGGACGCCGATCAGGCACGCCGGAGGCAATGGACGGATCAGACCAGACAAACAATAGTTCCCGAACCTTCGGCTCAGGGACTAAAAAACAAAAAACTTACCAGCGCAAATTTCTGAAAAGTCCATCTCTGTCACTCAGTCTACAAACTCCAGAAGCTCAATCTGAGGAGGAACGGAGAAAATGTCCAGTTTTATGCGTGTTGAGATTCGGGGGGGGGGGTGGAGGGCGGGATGCGCGTGGGGGAGGG
>CM065705.1:38118947-38121447 GCA_017654935.2 Phymorhynchus buccinoides | reverse complement strand
GATGATGATGATGATGACGACGACGACGATGATGATGATGATGATGACGATGAACATGATGATGATGATGATGATGATACAGAGCCATGAAGGTGGTCATCTTTTTCTTCTGGACCGTCGTCGCCATGGTGATGATGATGTCGTCGATTACCTCAGCCGGTCGCGTGAAACTGAAGCCGATTTCTATTCAACATTTTGCCCCAAACAGCTTTGTGGGAACTTTCGTCAAGTATCTCGGGTTAGAGAGCTAAGCAGCTAATTACCGGTGTGCCTATACACCGGACAATGTCGAAAAATACAGGAAAATGCCGAATGTTGAATGCAGAATGGTCAAAACATACCGACAAAATGCCAAATGGTGAAGGCGGAATGATCAAAACACCGAATGGTAGGGCTGAATTATGAATACATTCTACAGAAAACCCCCAAAAATGTATTACAATGGAATGTGAAATTGCTGAATAGCAAAGTGATTAACACGGACCCGGTGACACATTTCTGTAGTTCGGCTATCCCGCACACTAGAATAGAATTCACGTCATACGGCATCATATCCACGTGTTTACAAACAAAACAGCGCGCGCACGCGTACATATAGGCATAGGGGAAGACGGGGTAAAAAGCGCATGGGCGGGTAAGAAGCCCACCCCAATTATCTCATGAAATAAAGAAAATTTCAGTCAAATTTGCCCATGAGACGAATGCTAGATATTAACGCTCGTCTCATGGGCAAAATGAGACTGAAATTTGCTTCATTTCATGAGATAATTGGGGTGGGCTTCTTACCCGCTCATGCGCTTTTTACCCCGTCTTCCCCTACAAACACATCGGCGCTCAACATAAATCAAAGAACTCAATGAGTAGATGTCAATTTGTTTTAAGTAGACGCGGTTTTTTGGCATCACACACCGTTCACACAGGCTGAGATCGTCACCGGGCACGTAGCGTCCTAGGCCTGGGCCATGTGTTGTTATTTTTAATTTTCCGGTATTTTCCGGCATTCACCTTTCGGCATCTTCTGGTATTTTTCGGCATTTTCCTGCATTTTCTGGTGTTTAGACACACCCACTAAATACTATAATGGTCAACCTATGGCGATATTTTTCACGCCAGAGGGCAGTCAATGCACTAGGGGCTTATCACGCGATTTTCTTACTTGGGCGTAGTGAGAGAGAGAGTGATGGTAGGACCACTCACTGTCTCTCTCTCTTTCTTTATCCCCAACTAATAATATAGAGAGGATTAGCCCCACACGAGCGTCATGCCCTCTGGCGTGAGAAAAATCGCACTAAGTCTCTCATTACATATCATATAGGCCTATAACCCTACTGTTAAGAACAAAATATTATGGACTATTAAAGAAACAAATATTATAGATTTTCAATAAACATATCTAATACGCTTTAAATATGTATATCCCTATTATTAGGAACATAAATATTATAGACTTTTCACACAAATATTATAGAATTTCAACAAACATGACACATCTTTCTGAATTTCTATTTCATACTAAATGTTACATATTTGTTTTGCTAAACACAAGCTATAAACTTGTGAGGAACGCGATTTATAGACTTTTTATGGAACTGGATAGGCCTGTTATAGACTTTTAAAGGGGCACCCTGACGGATACGTTTTTGCAAGAAACGCGTCGAGATCACCAGAAAAACACCCTTTACAGAGATCGCAACACCACTCACTTTGCTCTGGTTTCCTAGAAAATCAAACCGTCAAATCAGCGATTCCTCCTTGGCGGAGGTGCTGGAAGTCAGGTTTCTATTTCAGTGAAAGAGAAGCCATGTGCCTTCTCTTTTTCTAATGGCCGCCTGAGTTAGACCAAATCGTTTGCACGAAATGTCCACAATACAAGCCTTTTTATACAGTTTTTATACAGTTTACCAAAAAAGGAGTTTCGCTCACAACAAAGGAAATAGCTCCAATTTTTTTTAATGCACTACAAAGAAAAAAAAGCTTCAACCACTTTCAGTGGCCTCCACCCACCCCATCCAAAATGGCTTCTCTCTCCGGCAACTCCGCCAATGGAGGAATCGCCGTTTTTTTACGGTTTGATTTCTAGGAAACCAGAGCAAAGTGAGTGTTACGATCCTTGAATAGGCTGTCTTTCTGGTGATCTCGACGTGTTTCTTACCAAAAAACTCTAATCCGTCAGGGTGCACTTTAAGGACTTAAATACTATTGACTGTCAATGTCTTTACAGACTGTAAAGGAACTAAATAATTTAGGCTTTCAAGGAACACAACAATAAATTATTCTAGACTTTTATTGAACTAAATATTCTAGATTTTTAACCCTTTCACCGCCAGCCATATGTCAGCCAAAAATTCCCCATTAAATTTTACCTGGGTAGAGAGCAAAATCTATCGGCAGTATTGGGGATTCTTCTGTGACATATATATAAATAAGGTCTATCCTTACTTTCCAAGACTTTGGATCTTTGGATAATATACCCCAACGTGATGCATTTTAGTGACATAGG
>CM065705.1:38091447-38111447 GCA_017654935.2 Phymorhynchus buccinoides | reverse complement strand
CCTCTCGTCTGGAACACTGCCGCTTCCTGGAACTCCACTACACCTGCACGAAACACGGTGGGTTCTTTGTACTGCAATTAGTTCAACCGCCTTCTGGAAGTTCCGTGTTCGTGAAATCCCTTTAGGCCTGGTACACAGTACATCCGGGTTTTCCCGCGCGGAAATAATCAACAAGTAAAAGAAAGAAGGGTGGGGTGGGGATATAGGGGCGTGTCCGTATCTGTATATCAAGCGCGCGCCCTCATTTGTCTCGCTGCTGGCTCGGCATACACTTCATCCCTTCTGGTCACTGGCTGTCCTTGGAGTGTCCAGTGGGCAAGGTCATCTCCGTCACCGAGGCAACCAAGGTCAAGGCCACCGCTTGCCTTCCCGACCTCCGGTGTAACCATGACAACCAGATCTACGCTGTCCCCTGTGACAGCACCTTCACCGCAGCTGTGGCTCACCAGTGAGGGGGTGGGGGTGGGGGGGTTCTTTGTTGTATGTCTGTTCTCTGTCTGCTGCATGTCTGTCCAACTCTGGGACTGTCTGTCTGATATATTATGTCTGTTACATATCTGTTGTACGTCTATTGCATGCGAGTTATGTATCTCTGTTGCATGTCTGTTGTATGTATGTTGTATATACCCTTGTGAAATAAAGCTTCGCTACCAGCTGCGAGGCGAAGTACTAACGAGTACTGCTAATAACAGGGTGTCTGAAAACGTAGAAAGTGTGCGTATCTACGCACTAGAGAGCCGCTCTCACAGCTCTCACATCACTCCTTTAGAATGTAAAACCATGCGTGAGATTTGCCATTTAAAATGTCAAATAGGGGGTGAGATGACGCATTAAAATGACGATTTGTGCGTTAACGCACTCGTTACTTGCCAGTAAGCTTACGACGTTGCAAGTACTTCAACTTCTCGCTAGTCTATGCTGCTGCCACAGCAGTTTGCAAGCTGAAGTTTCTAGCTTTGATCACGGAGTTAAAAGGTTTAGCCCCGTGGTGTATGGCTCCAACCCACCTGCATGCGCATCTCGACCATTCCAACGGAAGTGTCGCCATCTTAGTCCTTATTTGTGTGTAAACAAAGTGAAAATGTTATCTAAATGTGTAAAGAAAACATCCAGATGTTATAAATACAGTTTAGATAAGTTTCGAATTGGAACAGCCAAATACGCAGCATCGATCTGGCATTTTTTTTTAAAAGGTAAGGACTAAGATGGCGGTCTTCCATAATATGGCGCCCCTTGTGGCCGGATATGACGACACGTGGGTACCAGCCATACCCGCGCGCGAAGACAGTGGGGTGGAGTTTCTCCCATAAGAAGAAATAAGGCTTTACGCCCTCTTCGGCCTTTCGGCCATGTGGGGCTATGAGTTTCTCCCATGTTTCGTCTTCACCCTTTAAAAATGTGAAACTGTGGGTGAAAATGACTCCTTCGAACTCTAAACAGGGGGTGAGCGTACGTACCCTTTAAATTAAGAGAGGAGAGAATCAGAAACCCTGACTAATATTATTATTATTATTGTGTTGTGGTGTGTTTAGCTGCGATGGCAACACACAGTGTGGGGTGCTGGTGCACAGCGACACCATACCTGGACTGAACGAGGGGAACTGTGGTAACGGGTACCTGAAGGTGGAGTTCACCTGCCAGGCATCAGGTGGGCAATACATGTATTCATTTTTGTTGGTTCTATTTTGGTGTGTGGGGGGGGGGGGGGTAGAAGGTGGTGGTGGTGGTGGTAGTAAACTTGTGGATGTATATGTGCGCGCGCGTGTCAGTGTGTGCGTGCGTGCGCCCGTGTGTGTGTGTGTGTGTGTGTGTGTGCATGTGTCCGTCTGAAAGAGAGAGTGTGTGAATGTGAGAGAGAGAGAGAGAGAGAGAGAGAGAGAGAGAGAGAGAGAGAGAGAGAGAGAGAGAGAGAGAGTATGTGTGTGTGTGTATCTGTGTGTGTGTGTGAGAGAGAGAGAGAGAGAGAGAGAGAGAGAGAGAGAGAGAGAGTATGTGTGTGTGTATCTGTGTGTGTGTGAGAGAGAGAGAGAGAGAGAGAGAGAGAGAGAGAGAGAGAGAGAGAGAGAGAGAGAGAGTGTGTGTGTGTGTCTGTGTGTGTGTGTGTGAGATGTGCGTGTGTGCGTGTGCGCATGTGTGTAGACATTAACATAATTATTAGGCTAAACAAAATGATATATCGTTTTCTTCAACAAGTCTAACATGAACACACATGTCATTGTTAAGTTTAGTGTATTGTATTCACCTCGTCTGTCTTTTTAAAGACGAAAATTTTTATTCACCGTGTTTATTGTTTATTTCACCTTCATGTGCTTGTGTGAGTGTAGCGTTTTGATGGTTTTTTGTTCAAATGAACACACATGATGGAAGTTTCTCCTCTCATCACAAAACCCCACCTTGTTTATTTATCTATTACTAGCGCAACGCCTGGTACTGGCAATGCACCGTACTGGTAACGCCTAGTAACTGTAACGCCAAGTACTGGTAACGCTGAGTACAGCAAATTTGAAGCGATTCGGTTAAGAAACGGCGGAGTTATAAGGCCCCGTTTCCCGTTGGCCCTGCTCTGAGAGTGACGTGCTCTCGGTTAAGAAACGGCGGAGTTATTCGTGAAAAGGTGAAGCGGCGTATAGCGCGCACGTTTCTGAACCAAATGGCTTCCGGTTTGGCACACCGATAGTCACCGTCCCCGGTCATCTACCTGCCAAATTTGAAGGCAATCGGTCCAGAAATGCCGGAGATACGGGCGCCGAGAGTCCGGCGGATACACGTTTCGCGCATTTGCGAAACCGCGCAAATGACACGGCCGCCCCGGTTGCCGTTGCCATCGCCCCGTTAGGGCTCACAGCAAATTTGAAGCGAATTGGTCAAAAAACGGCGGAGTTATAAGGCCTGTTTTGTGTTTAAAACAGACACACACACACACAGAGACACTTGGCTTTTTACTATATGATGTTGATGATTTTCGGGGCTGTTGTGGATGCCTCGTGCCTCCATACAGGGAGCTGGTCGACCCCCACCCCCTCCACGAGTCTCTCCCCGTGGGGATACCGGGGGGTCTTTCATAGAAATAGTTTCCCCACCTTCTGGAAGTTCTGTGCTTGTAACCTCCTCTGATCCGCCACTCTCTTTGACTCTGCCTTTTCCCTTTGCTTTATGTCATCTACTATCTTTCTGACTTGTTATTGGCCCATTCTCCTGCCCTCTTCCAAATAATGTTTCTCCTTTGAGCTCCTCCGAAATAGGAATGTCTCGGCTGAATGCAGCAGGGAGACCAGTGAAAACTGAAAACAGGACGTATACGTACTTTACCCATTATGGCCGTATGGCCCGGAAACGCAGAAGAAGAAGAATGTATTATTTTCTTAAAAGTCTAATATCACCATTGTGTGAACAGACTTTTAAATAAAATCAATCAAGTCAAAATCTTCCCTACTCCATTCTCCTCTTGTCTTATATGCGTGCACGTTCGTGTGTGTGTGTGTGTGTGTGTGTGTGTGTGTATGCGTCAGCGGCGTAGAGGAACGTTTTCAAGCCGGGGGGGGGGGGGGCAAGATTTCTAGCCAGCAGGGGCGATGGGGAGGGGGTGGTAGGGACGGACCTAACTTACAAAACAGAGGCAATGTGTGTAGAAGTTTTATATTTAATCATTTTATAAATAACGATTAGCTTATGTGGCGGTACCATAGCCGATGAGGTTTAACCGAGGCGTGGTTACCGCTACACTTATCTATATTGTTAAAAACTCGGGACTTTACTGGTGTTGCACTGCCTCCGGGCATTGCAGCCAGTATTGTTCCCACCATCTTTGTATGTACAAATGTCCCATATGTGTCTATGACCGAGAGGACGTAAAACATCATTTTCACCACTAGAAGTTTTATATTCTTCTAGAATCGAACTCATGAAAAAAGAATATTGGCATTAAGTGAAACATGTTTCTTGTATCTTTACATTGAAAGCATCATCTAGCAATCTCTCTCTCTCTCTCTCTCTCTCTCTCTCTCTCTCTCTCTCTCTCTCTCTCTCTCTCTCTCTCTCTCTCAAGTATCCATGTGTATACACAAAATGTTAGCAGTAAAAGGAATTGAGAACACAAGATGTTATATAAAGAAGTACGTTTATATTGTAATTGTAATGGGCTACTGGCTTAGCAATGGAAAATTGTCTTACTTTGACCGTTTACTCTCTCTCTCCCTCTCTCTCTCCCTCTCTCTCTCTCTCTCTCTCTCTCTCTCCCTCTCTCTCTCGCTCTGCATAGATTTGCACTTCACACAAAAACCGCAATCTAAAGGATGCCTAAGGAGGCATGTATATGTTTGATGTATAACAAACCAAAACACAAAGTTTAAGAACGAAACTAGAGAAGGGAAATCTCTTTGACATCTTTAAGTGACACTCATAATTATAGTGTTGTTCATACTGTTTTAGAAAGAGAATCTCACATATGCAAACAAGGCATAAACAGCAGCAACAAAACAACTTAAAACATCATATTCTTCCCTTTTCAGGTGTTAGACATATAGGGTAACCATGACAGCAATGTGTAGTGACTGGGCTGAGACTATTAACTCTTTCGTTTCCTTGTGTCCTTTCTGTTTTTGTTGTTTTTTGCCCGTTATAAATTTTTGGGGACCCCCCCCTCCTCGAAGCCAGGGGGCAGCTGACCCCCCTGTTCCTACGCCAGTGTGTGTGTGTGTGCGTGCGCGTGCGTGTGTTTTGACAACTTCAAAACACATAATATACGCTTTTTTTTCCTGTCTATGGAGTTGAATTTTGTGTTGCATTTTCCTCTCTCTCTCTCTCTCTCTCTCTCTCTCTCCCTCTCACTCTCTCCCTCTCACTCTCTCAGTCTTGTCTCTGTGTCTCTCTCTCTCTCTTCTCTCATGTTGTTTGTTGGCAAGAGATACAAATTAAATAAAAAGCGGTGTAATGCGCTTTTTCTTTTGTTTTCCAACAAAAAAAATGTTAAATGTGTTCGTTCGTGTGGTTTTTTTTTTGGCATTTTCGTATACTCTCTCTCTCTCCTTATGTTGTTTGTTAGCAAGAGATTAAAAATTAAAAAAAATTAAAAAGAAGCGGTGTCATGCGCGCGCTTTTTCTTTTTGCTTTCCAACAACAACAAAAAGAGAAAAAAAGATTTGTTCGTTCATTCATTCGTTCGTTCGTTCGTTCATTCATCTTCTGCCTCTTCCATTCCTCTCATAGCCCCCTGCCCCCGCCCCGCCTCACTGCACCAGACTGCGGACCCTGGGCACGCTGGCAAGGGGTACTTCGACGTTCTGAACTGGATCGAGATCCTCATCAAGATGGTGGAGGAGAAAATGACCGAGGACAACGGAAAATTATATTATTGACCGACGACTGAATGAAAAGCGACAGGATGCTCACATCCACATGTGAAAACCGTGATTTTAACACATGACGTGGTGGGTCTTTAAAGGGGGTAGCAGACCTGTTTACTCTTTTCGAGTAGTATTCTACTCAATTTGGACCTCTAGGGGAAGACGGGGTAAAAAGCGCATGGGCGGGTAAGAAGCCCACCCCAATTATCTCATGAAATGAAGCAAATTTCAGTCTCATTTTGCCCATGAGACGAGCGTTAATGTCTAGCATTCGTCTCATGGGCAAATTTGACTGAAATTTTCTTTAGTTCATGAGATAATTGGGGTGGGCTTCTTACCCGCCCATGCGCTTTTTACCCCGTCTTCCCCTACTACTCTTCAAAATTGAAAATAATGCTCTAATTACTCATTTTCAGTGAGCATTGTTTGATGGTTTAATGAAGAGGACTACTCATTTCACACCAAAACTACTCATTTCAGCTGTCCAGACTACTCAAGACTTGTGTAGGGGGTAAACAGGTCTGGGGTAGACCTACCCTATGAGGGGGTCACTAAATTCTTTTAGTCATAAAAATAAATCTATTCCATGAAAATATCCCAAATTTAGCCTGAAAGTAAAGCGGTCTATTAAAAAAAAAAAACATACAGAAACTTATGAATGGTTGAAAATGATGTGTGTCTCAACAACAAAAAACTGAATGAAAACGTACCTGGTGGTGTTACCAAAGACTGTATAGGGGAAGATAAGCATCCGGTCTCTTTTCCCTATATGAGTAGTGAGGACAGAAACATTGGCTATGTCCCTTTGAAACAGTACACATTTTGCACGTCGATAGGCCAGTTGAATTCTACGTTCAAGTTCCAGTCTGAGTTTTTGGATAGCCTCCACTGTGAAAAGTGTACTGGCCCCACTAACGATAACTCTATCAGCCCGGTTCGCCGAGCTCTTAAGTAATCCACCTTACCCTTTTAGAATATCTTTGGTGTTACTAAAAATAGCAAATATCACTTTTGAAGTAAAATGTATAAGAAAGATTGTTTTTATTGCTTTTAAGTTCTGGTGTGCACAAAAAATGGATGCCATATCTGGATCTTGTCATGGGGAATAAGAGATATGTCGCAAATTTCACATTTTATGATTTAACTGATATACATGCAAAAAATTATTAAAATAAGTACATGATAATTATGTCATGAAATAAAAACTAAACAGTTATATTTTCAAAACGGCTGTGACAAGATCCAGATAATTAGGTTGTATAACTGTGTGCAACATTTCAAGCAAATGTCTTGTATACTTTTTCAAATGCCTTGTTCAAAATGGCAAAAACGCCCAATTTTTGCTAACTTTTTGACACAAGAGATTTTGATGAACTGTCCCACTTTTTAAATGCAAAACCACACACAATCCATGATACACCGAACAGCATTTAAATTACATATGAAATTATAATCATTTTAATACAAAAAATTCAATACACCGTAAAATGCTGACTATAAGCCGCTACATTTCCCCTCAACTTTGGCCCATGCGGCTTATAGATTGATGCGGCTTATAGACTGATGCGGCTTATATACTGATGCGGCTTATATACTGATGCAGCTTATCTGTGGATTTGTTTCCATTCTACATTTATCAGTATGATTAAATCTGTTTATTTTTTAATAAGAGTTCCCTGTGTTGTTTGTGGGGGTTTTTTTTTGTTTTTGTTTTTAATATTTTTCTTTTATTTTGAAGTATAGTAATACTAATATTCTTTGTTCAATTTAAGGGATGCGGTTATATACAGGGGCGTTCTTATAGTCCCAGTTTTTACGGTTTAAGCTTTTTTTTCAAGGATACCAAGCTGATTTATTCAGTTTGTGAATGGCAAAGTCCGCTCCCACTGATGCTTGTTTTAAAACTGGTCATTCCTGTTAATAAACACTGGTGCTTAGCTTCAAACATTTAAGACATTTCTGAGTTTTGATTAAACGAAGTAGTAAAATCTGTTTAAACGTCCCTCCGGTCTGGAACAGACACATATGGACATTGTAGATGTAAAGATGATGGGAACGATCATGGAAGGCCAATGCCCGAAGGCAGTACTACAACACCAGTAAAGTCCTGATTTTTTTAAACAATACAGCTAGTTTTTGCTAACAAAAAAAAAAACACGCGAAAATGGTTCGGTTTTAATCCTCTTGGTCTGAAACCAGACACATATGGGGGACATTTCGTAATACAAAATATGGTGGCGAAACAATACTGGAGGCAATGCCCGGAGGCATGAAGTACGAAACAGTAAAGTCCCCGATTTTTTTATTATACCAGATAGCTGTAGCGGTGACCACGCCTCGGTTAAACCTCATCGGCTATGGCACCCCACAAGATTGTTAACATGTAAGGGTATAAGTTCTCAGATATATTTCAGACAGTAGAAGCTATATAAATTGTTTAATTGCAATTATGTGAAAATCGTTCTTTCCCCACCCCCCCCCCCCTTTCACTTTGCTTTAAGTCCTATTGGTGATAAACACTGTGCACTTAAATCTTATAATTTGTTTAATCAACTGTGCACTTTTGATCACTTTTTATTAATATCCCATGGCTTAATACACTGATTTAAATTGTAGAGTTACCATATGGGTTTTACTTCTTTTAATTATGATTCGTTTATATAGAAAATGGTTTAAAACTTTTTTTTGTCCCTTATGTCTTTGAAACGAACAATTAAAACAGTATTAACACCGCAGATCTTTCTGATTTTCTTTGGAATTTCCTTTCGGAAATATGCATTTGGTTTTCACTTAAACGTTTTTCAATCAAATACTCTCCAATTTCATTCTTTCACCTTTTATAAATATAGCAGAATGTGTCGTGTTACTATATCAGGTTTTAAGAAAATATTAATATAAAATAAAAATTCTATATCTACCTTGAATTCAATTATTTTAAAGAAAAAAACATTTGTTTGTTTTTCGCTCTTTTGTTCCACCGTCTACCAGGGAAAGGGACCTTGAAGTGTCAAACTGACCATTCTGAGAAAATGATACATTTGAAAACTTCAGACACTTCTCTTCTAATGACACAAGAACCATTCTTGTAATCTTGTTTCCGTTCAGAAGGTTATGAGATTTAAAGTTATAGGGTGAGCGTTCTGCCATTTGAGGGGAACCCCCCCCCCCCGTGTCTAAAGTCAGCCTGGCTGAAGAAAATGCATTGACCACTCATTTAAAACACTAAATAAGACCCACTTAGAGACCATATTAAAGATTAGCCTTTTTAAATATGAAAGATAAAGATATTAGGAAACACAAAAATACCCATATAACTAAAAAATTGACAAAAAAACATATTGACTGCAAGCCTGTTGTAAGCACGATTCAAAATAAAATCACTGCAGGATTTCAAAGTAACATGAAAATGGAGAAATAAAATAGTTGTTCGAGGAAATCCTGATTAAAAACAAAAAACACAACGACAAAACACCGACGTTTCGAGGCATAGCTACTGAGTCCCTTTCGGGGGTTGCTGGTCCACTATTTATAATATTGTTTGTGGCTCAAAAGCCACAAACCTAAATCACTTTGCGGTCTGTCTGTCGGTCGTCTGTCTGTCTGTCGGTATGTCTGGTCTGTCCAAAATTGTCGCACATATTGGTAAAGAGAAAAAAAATACTCGGGCATATAAACATTCCCAGTTGTCATAATCCTACCAGTCCTTAGGTTTTATTGGAAAGCATTGCTACTGAACAGAGTCACAGAATCTTCATTTTTAAAGGTACAAAATAATAAACAGTACGTTAATAACAGGGACACTGCAACAGACATAGACGAGTATGCCCGGTGCTTCTTTCGATGAGTATAAGTAGGATAATAGTTTAAATGTTTCAAAAAAGATATAAAAAGTTACGAACATGGGTGCAGAGATAACATTCTGGTGTTACAGATTAACAAATGATGAAGAGCCAGGGGGAGGGAACCAGTGTATGTAATGATTGGAGTGGTTAAAATAGACACTTTCAAATCGAGGCTGCTCTTTCGATTTCCAAATTGTCGCAGCCACAAAATGATCGTGAATCCGCGCTTGTAATATTTTTTTGGTATATTCATTAAACAGGATCTCACCAAACTCTCTTAGTGCATTAGTATTCTTCCAGAAAAAATGAAAACAACCTAAAAAAACTAAAGGGGAGAAGAGACAGAGAGAGGAGACAGACACACAAAACAGGACAGACAGAAACATAGAGAGACGAAACAGAGATTGGAGATACCATAAAAAAACTTCCAGCAAGAAGTAATGAATGCAAATACCCCCCCCCCCCCCCCACCCCCCCCCACCCCCCCCCCCCCCCCCCCCCCCGGGGATTACTGGGGGGTCTTTTGTATAAAATAGTTCCCCACCTTCTGGAAGTTCTGGCTTGCTAGCTTCATCTAATCTGGCACTCTCTTTGACTTCTGCATTTTCCCTTTGCTGTGCTGTCAATCTACCACTAATCGTTCTGCCTTACTGGTCCATTCTCCTGCCTTTTTTCACGAAAAACGCTTTTCAAAAACATGACCTCCAGCCGAAAAAAGTCGGACTTGCTGGTGGCCTAACTATTCTTAGGCGCATATTATAAAGGCAGCATGGGCCATCTGAGTCATAGTCTCTCTTGTGCATTAGTATTCTTCAGAGAAACTGAAAAAAAAAAAAAAAAAAACAAAAAAAAAAACAAAGGGGAGAGACAGAGAGAGAGAGACAGAACCACAGACAGAAACATAGAACAGAGATGGAGATACAGACAACTTCTAGCAAGGAAGTATGATGAAATACCCACCCCCCCCCCCCCCCCCATGGGGGATACGGGGGTCTTTGTGTATAAAATCAGTTCCCCCACCTTCTGGAAGGTTCTGTGCTTTGTAGCTTCCTCTAATCTGTCTACTCTCTTTGACTCTGCCTTTTTCCCTTTGCTTGCTGTCACCACACTAACGTTCTCGCCTTACCAGGTCCATTTTCCTCGCCTTTTTTTCCGAAACGCTTTCAAAAACATGATCTCCAGCGAAGTTCGGACTTGCTGGGCCTAAACTAATTTCTTATGGCGCAAAAGGCAGCATGGGCCGCATCTGCGCTCAAAATGGACAGGAAAACTGTATTCTGAGCGATGAGAAGAAGAAGAAGAAGAATGCAAATGACGATTGCAAAAACATGAAAAGCAATTATCAAACAATTACATAAATATCCTTTGTCAAATGACCTTTTATCAGGATGACATTAGCCTGTAGTAGGGGGCCAAAACAATAAACATGATGCTGTACAATAGATGATTTCTACAGTAATGGGAAAACCATGGGACAGGTTGAGAGTCTTTTTTGTGTGGAAGACTATGGACTCTTGAGCGAGAGGGAGGCCTCTCAGCACCGGCTCTGGTGTGCTGTGCAGCCAAAGGGATGGGAGGGCCTTGCGGGGGAACCTTCCCCAACGCTAGAGTCCTCAAATGCCCTGTTGCCAGAGAGAGTGGGGAGTATCCTGGACAAAGATCTCCACTATAAACCAAATTCAGGCCCAGTATAACACCCCAGAATAAAATCACTTCACACATGTATCATACGAAAAGGAATAAAACTTTTCTCTCTCTTATTTTGTATAGTACTCACACCATTAGGTTATGTTGAGAGATGCATCAGGTGAAAAAGTGCTTACTGTGGTACTTAGTTTTAGTTTGAGCTTACTTGTATTGTTGAATTGATTAATATGAGCATGGAGACCGTTAATGTGTGGTAGTGCGAAGGGAGGGGCGGGAGGGGTGTGTGGTGAGTGGTGATGGTGTAGAATTGTAGGGGACAAAAATCAAAGTTTCATAAATTATATTGTGATGTCTAAGTGCCAAGATGTGTGTGTGCAAGACTGTCAAAAACAAATCGGAAAAAAATTCCCTCTTAGTTCATAGCAACTGTTCGTATTACAATGACAGGACCAAAACTCCAAATCCCTACACTCCTGTAATGGCTTGTAATTAGTTCCATATAGGAATATAGTCGTTTTTTTTAAAGCCAGTTTATTCAATAATACATTTATTCATTTTGTTAATTCATGAGGTTGGATTGCATAATATATATTTGTTTTGCGGACTGCGGGGGAAGAGCTTGATTTTAGGGCACTCGTTCCCCACCCCCCCCACCCCTAGTTTTTACACAAAATTTCAGATTATGTATTAGAAATTAGAGGTTGTTTTGGGGGGGGGGTTATTTTATTTTTCTTTATTTTAATTATTTACGTTATGCCAAGTCCAAGGTGGGATCCGGGGTGTTCTCCATCAGAAAGAGAGCATCGCCTCTTGCGGTCCGTGAGGAAACGGTGTGTTGTAGTTATATATCAATCATTCAAAATACCCACTCGGCTGTCACTTGCTCAAACGCAATTTAGTCACAGAAAAAGAACACAAAAAACTACAATAGTTTCAAAACCAATTTATTGATTCAAAGCAAACAACAATTTTTTGTTCTTTATCATATGGTTTATTATTATAATACGGCCGGGTTATAGGATTATTATGGTAACTGCATGGACAGCCGGTTGATCTATGTGTGTGGTTGTGGGGAAGAGAAAAGACGGAAACTGTGGAGTGGAGGGATGACGAGCGGGAAATAAAAAATGATACAAACCAAACTCAGCCCAGCCTGCCGGAAAATAGCATCTGCCCACCTCTGCTATCTGGCAGTCAGGTCGGAAACGGACTGGACTGGCGTACATGTAAGGATGACAAATGTTGCCAATTCCTTTAATCAAAAAACTATGTTGCTATAATAGACAAATATATGACAGTTTAAAATTACAAGTGCTTTCCTATACAACACGCAAACACAACACACACCAACACACCACATCAGTCATACACACACGCGATTCAGGCGCACAAGCACACACAACACACACATCAGAGTATAACACATGCATGCACCACACACAACACACCACACACACACACACACACCAAGAGGGGCTATTATATAATAACAAAACTCCTCTAAACGCAAAACCATGGATACGAACATTGTTAGACTCACTCACTCACTCCAATGCATGACCGTACACACACTTCACTTTTCATATTCTAAAATATGACACATTATAGAAAAAAATTATATCAAAATCTGCCATCAAATATTTATAGTAGCCGTGAAGAGAGATGCTGGTGATGCTTTCAGTGCTTGTTTGTCTGCTTGTCCTTGACTGTCTGGATGACTTATGGTATCAGTAATTAGGTACTCATAAGTCACAGAGGCATCTCTGTGAAATTCGGCGGTGCTCCACCTAGAGAAACGCGTCCGCAGCAGGAGGGCGCGCCACCCAATTTAAAAAAAAAATCTGCATGGCAATGTTTTTGTTGTGATTAGAGGAAGGAAATGGGGTGGGGGGGTGGGGGGCGTTTGTAAAGTTTGACCAAACTGACAACTTTTTCGTAGGCCACTGGGTTTAACGTGTGCTAAAGGGCATGGCACACGGGGACCTCGGTTACGCTCATCCGAATGTATGGCATGTTAACCACCGCGATAACATGTTTTTTTGCATTGACATATGTTTTGTGCGATTGATGAGGAAGAGAAAAGAGGGAAAGGGGGGTGGGGGGGTAAATTTTGGACCAAAAATGAAACTTTCGTAACCACTGGGTTTAACATGTGCTAACGTGCATGGGCGCCACAGGGACCTCGTTTTACCGTCTCATCGGGAAGACTATGATGCATGTTAACACGATTAAGTTTTGAATGGAGCGAACATAGAGACTGAAAATTTGATGTGCAATGCTGCCCTGTGGCTGGGTAATCAAAAACGCGTCACACACGTAAGTCTCTCATCCCTAGCTGGGCATTTTGTTACCATAGTGTTTAAGGCTCATTCGGTTGGATGTCCCGGCGTCTTTTAAGCCAGGTACGACGGACACAACACAATATCTGGTAAAGGGGGAATGGTGCGGGGTGGGGGGTGGCGGTGGAAGGGAGGGTGGGTGTTTTTGTTAGTGTGTTGGTGTTATGAATTATATGCAAATGCATTCTCTAATTATTCATTCATAGAGGATGTATGTGGGAGGATACGTGAACCAGCTGGTTAGAAATAATTTGTACGTACATGGTGAGTGAAAAGCGCATGAGTTGCCTTTGCAAGATTGATGCGCCTATATAAGCATTATCATATTATTATATCATTATTTTTAAAACATAACAAATGAAATCTTACTGTGAAGCAAACCGCATATATACACCATTATTTCAAAGTCATGCATACATTCAGTAATTCATTTTTTTTTTTTAATGGTGGCACAGCACTAGCAGTGACATGCTATCCAAGTTCGGGGCGGCACGCGTTTTACTGGGATGTTATAAATCACACAAACAAATTACAATCAAAAACCCCAGAATTTCCATTTCTACCGTTATCCCAGGTGGTTATCATATAAAAGTCATGTGTTCAAATTGACCGCCACCCCTTCCTTATTTCCTGGCTTCCTCATGGTCCATCTCGGGGAATCCCCGGTCAGCTTGCGCAGACTGCCTCCCACCACCTACACCCCACAACCTTCTGGGCAAGGTCAAGGTCGTCGGCCCCAGGGGAGTTGGACCTTGTTTCGGCAAGGTCACAGGTCAATGTAGTACTGCCAGTCTCAAGGTCGTTGATAGGGGACAAACGCAGGTGTATGATGGTGGTATGGGCTCCTTCTTGCGGGCGCCTGGAGAAAACAGAGACGGAGATGAGAGAGAGCGGAGACGTTTGAGAGGGGCGAGGAGAGAGCCAGATAGGGCGGATTAAACCAGAAGGGGCAGCAAAGTAACTTCGCCTTTAACTATCCCCCGGATGTGGCGACGGCGCGAAGCATGAGCACAACGAGGGAAGATGAATGGGGAGATATGGTGCGCCGAGCAGAAGGAGAGAGAGGAGGTTAAGAGATGTCGTGTCCAACGGATGCTTCTGAAAGGATAGACGATGAGACGATGAGAGAGAAAGAGATGCCGGACTGGAGAGAAGGAAGAGGTGGGACAAAAACGGGAACCACGTACGGATGGAGTAGATGAGAGATGGAAGATGGGAAGAGCACGATGATGGAGGAAAGAAGATAGCCGAAGCCCGAGAGAGGGGGATAACGACGGGGGAGCCGAGGACGGAGATCTGAGGATGTAAGAGTTCGAGAGAGAGACCGATGAGTGGGCAGTCAGGGGAGAAGAGAAGAGGAAGAAGAGGGTGAGATACAAAGGTAGAACGAGATGTTTTACCGGACTCTAGCGAATTGAGGGCGAGAGAGATGAGGACGTAGGCCGCAGAGAGGAGAAAATTGGTAGACAAGAGTCATGACAGGAATGAGGAGGAGGATGAAAACTTGGCGGGTCAGAATTGAAGGAGAGTAAATAGAGTGAGATGGCACGAAGGTGAGGTCGCACGGACCGGGAAAGGTGAAGATGGAAAATGAAGAAGCAGAGGAAAGACTTGAGAAGGGAAGAGATGAAGTGACACGGACGGAGAGTCCGAAAGAGAGGAGAAATTAAGATCAGGAGAGGAGAAGAAGGAGAAGAGCGAAAGAGATGAATGAGATCGGAGAAGGATAGGAAGAGAGAGGAGAGAGAGATATAGCAAGTGGGGAGAACGAGAGTAGGATTATGATCGATGGGGGATTGGAAAGAGGATACGAAAGACTGGGCGAGCGTTTCAGAAAAGATAGGACCGAGTATGTTCAAGCGAGAGAGTGTGCTAGAGGGTGGGAGTTGTACCGCAGCGGGAGCTCGCGGTTGTCAATTAGAGTCGGGAGATTGGGTGGAGGATGGGACGGCGGCGATGGGGGCGAGGGCTGGAGAGGGACTGAGTTTGGTGGAACCGGTAGTGACAGTTTCGGGAGGGCGAAAGGGACCGGGGGGCAGGGGTCATGTGGACCTGCGACTGACAGGTCGAGGGGAGGGGAGCGAGGGAGGCGATCGGGCGAGAGAGGGGGTGGACTGAGGTGAGGGGCGGGACGTGGGCGTCGGGGTGTGCGAATTCCGTGGTCTAGAGTGTTGACCCGGCGAGAGAAGAGGAAGAGAGAGAACAGGATGAGGGAAGGGGAAAGGGGAGGACTAGCGGCGAAGGGTAGGACGTAGACAGAAGGCGATGGAGGGAGACGTAGATGGACGGAGGAGAGGAGTAATTACCAGAGGATGTAGAGGATACGGGAGACGAACGAGAAGAGACAGGTAGAGGGGTCAAGAAGAAGGTTGCAGCGAGGCGAAGATTGAGGGAGGTAGACGCGGCCAGTTTGGTGGCTGCAGAGGAGGAGTCCTCGGTGAGAAGGGGAGAGGGGCGGATTGACGCGAGGATGAGTTGTGCCAGCAGAAGGGGAGGGGGCCCCAGAGGAGACCGAACGGAAGAGAAGAGTCAGGGAGAGAACCGAGACTCGGAGGATGAAGGGGGGGGGGGGGGGGTGGGGAGGAGGGAAGTGGAGAAGAGGAGCAGGAGGTAGAGGAGAGGAGCTGGGCTGCGTGGGTGGGGACGGATCAGGAGCGACGGGGAGACATGCGGGGAGGATGGATGGCGGAGTGAGAAGAGGGGTTTGAGGGAGGATGGAAGATGACGGGTTGTAGGGGGAGGGGGAGGTCGAAATGAGGATGACGATTGATATGGAGAGAAGGAGGGGGGGGTGGAAGAGGTGTTAGTTGAGGAGGATGTAGTGCTGGGGAAGACAGATTGAGGAGAAGCAGAGAGGAGAAACGGGGGACGAAGATGGACGGAGAGGAGTGAGAGGGATGAAGGGGGGGGAAAGAGAATGTCGAGGAGGGGGAAGAGAGGGATGTCGGACGAGTCGAGGGGGGCCCGAGAGGGAAGGGGAACGGAGGAGGGAGAAAGGATGCGGAACCGGAGCGGAGGATGATCGGGAGCAGGAGGAAGGAAGGGAGAAGGAGACCAGGAGTAGACGGGATGAGAAGTTGGCGGACTTGCGGAGAGAGTCGCGCTAGGGGAGCGAAGGCGAGAGCGAGACAGGCTTAGGTAGGATCCGGGCCGGAGAGGAGAGAGGGATGCTTGCTTGGAACGGGGGAGAAGGTGAAGGAGACAGGGGAAACGTCAGCAGAGACCAAGGACGGAGGGACGGACCGAACGGACGGAGGGAAGGAAGGAGGCGGGGAGGGACAGAGGGCTTGGCAGGACAGATGGGTGAGGGGGAAGGAGAGAGGAAGCGGGAGGGTGCGAAGGCGAACCAGGGACAGGAGGAGGGGGGGACGAAAAGTGGTCCGGGGGGAGAGGCAATGGAGGCGAGGAGATAGGGCAGATTTGCAACGAAGGAAGGGATGGATGGGAAGGGGGATGGCGGAGGACGAGGGAGGCGTTAGGGTTAGGGGAGGGTGAGAGGGAGAGGGAGACGGTAGAGTGGACGTGGGCCAAGGAGAGGGACCGGGGAGGAGTGGAAGAAGGAGAGAGGGGGGTTGGAGGACGAGAGGGAGGGTCGGAAGAGAGACGAAGCGATGCGGGGTATAGGAATGGGGGAGACCCATAGATGGCAGAGGGGGGGAGGAGCGCGAAAGCGGACGAGAGGGAGAAGGAATGCTGGAGAGGAAGAGGAACGCGAGCGGAGGAGTAGGCTGGTTAGTTAGGGGAGGGATAGAATGAGTAGAAAAAGAGCGGGAGGCGTGAGGGAGGCGGTTCTTGTTGCGGGGGCGATTGCTTGTATGGGCAGGGACTGGAAGCGTGCGGGCGGTACGGGGCGAGTGGATAGATGATTGGGCCGGTGGCGGAAGGGACCGCACAGTGGAGATTACGGAGGTCCATAATACTAGAGTGAGGAGCCAGCGAGGGTAGAGGAGATTGGATACGGCGAGGGCATGTGCCGGAGCGGGCGGAGTGATAGAGGGTCGGGATGTGTGGGCTAGCGGCGGAGTGTGTGCGCCGAGTATGTGGCGACGGAAGGAGTGCGAGGCTAGTGCAGGTGGAAGAGATGCGTGGCTGGGGGGTTAGCTTTGTGGAGGTTGGGCGGTAGGGGCAGGAAATATGTCGCAGTATTGATGTACTGGACAAGTTGATGGGCAGCCGGGCAGATAGTAGCGTTGCGTGGCGTGAGAGAGAGCATGAGCGGGAGGCTTGGTGGTTCGGACGCTTTAGTGGGAGGTTGTAACATTTGGGATCTCAGTACACAGGATGAAAAAAGAGAGTGGTGTAATCCACATCAAATTTATGGTCAGGGTTCCCTCCTCTTAGGAGATCCTGGTATGAGCGCAATTGTTCTTTTTTTTTTTTGATTTTTTTTTTGATGCCTTTTTGATGGGTTATTTTTTTTTTTTGTTTCTTTTTGTGTTTTTTAGTTTTTTTGTATTTTTTTTTTTTTTGTTGTTCGCTACGAAAACTGAAATGAAAATGAAGGGAGACGGGAGGGCTTTATACTACTTACTTGACTACACCAAAAGGAGATGGGAGAGTGGAACGGTGAAGTACTGCGCTGGGTGTCGTAGGATGATCAAGGGTGTGTATGAGGAGAGGTAAGTGTCGTGGGATGAGGACATAGGGGATGTTGAGCATGGAGGAAGGTGAACGGGGGGGAGTGTGGTAGGGGAGGTGTGCGATGGAAGGTACAAGTTAGCGTGCAGGGCATGGTCGCGAGCGATGAGCTGGACACCGTGGAACAGAGAGGAAGAAGGTGCGGGTGGGGGGGGGTGGAGTTGGATGGAAGGGTTAAGGGGAGTGGATGGAAGGGTGTGGAGGGAGAGGGTGTGTTGGGGGCAGTGGAGAGAGGGAGTGAGAATAAAGGGTGGAGGGATGAGAGGATATTTGAAGTCGTGAGACATTGGAGGGAGAAGGGGTGCCAGGTTTAAAGTGGGAAGATGGATATGGAAACGGTTGCGTGGTGTGGAAATTTGGAGGGTGACTCTGCCTAGTACGGTGGGGTGGATGGATGGAAGGGTGTGGTGTGAATAAGGGGAGGTGTGAGGGGATATTGAACTGTTGGGAGTGGGTGATGTGGGGGGGATTGTGGGGATGGAAGGAAGAGGACGGGGGCCACGATAGGACGATGCGGTGGGATCGTCGGGGTCGTAGGTGGGAGGGAAGGTGTTGGGAGTAGGGTGGATGGAAAGGTGTGGCGTGAGATGGAAGAGGGAGGGTGGATGGAAGAGAGTGTTAAGAAGAGGAAAAGAAGATAGAGAGAAAGAGAGAGTGGAGCGGGGAGGATGGAAGGGGGGGGGGGGGGAAGGGGTTGGGCGACGGTGTTGGATGGAAAGATCGGTGGCGTGGGATGTGTGGCGGGGATGGGAAGATGTGGGGGGAGGGAATGGAAAATGGAGAGGTGGAGGGTGGGGGGATGGGGGGAAGATTTGGAAGGTTGTAGGGATTGATATCGTCGAAGATATGTGGGAACCGGGAATTTAAGCGGAGAGAGAGGTATGGGGTGGATTCTTGGAAGGGGTGGGGGGTGGGGGGAAACGGTGTGAAGAGGGAAGGTGGGGCAGTAGGGGAAGGGAGGAAGTGGTCTGAGGGTGTGAACGGTTGGGTCCCAAAGAACGAGAGACGAGGGAAGGAACGGGAAGTGATTGTCCTGTGGCTGGGGTGGAATGGTGAGAACGGCGAGTGAGGTCGGAGCAGTGAGAGAACGGATAAGAGTATTGGTGGGTGTGATTGTCTGAGCGAGAGTAAGAATGGTATGGGTAATATTGTTAGACCGAGAGAGATAGGGCGTTGGAAGTGGGTTTGGAAGAGAGTGGTAGAGGAGTACGAATGGAGTGAGGGACAAGAGGGGTGACGAGAGAGAGGCGGATGGGAATGGAAAGATGGTGGACGAGGTTGGGGATGGAAAGGGATGAGGTGTGATGGGAAAGAACTGGGGGGGTGATGGGGGAGATAGAGAGGTGGAAGAGAAGGGGAAGTGGTCCCGTTGGGGATGGGCTGGATATGACCGAGGTGGGCATGTGCGGAGGATTGGTTGGAAGAGAGATGAGGGCTGGAGAGTGTTGGCAACTTTGGAAGGGAGAAGCAGATGGGAGTGAGGTGGGTTAACGTGGGTGGAAGAAGGTGGAACGATGAGAAGTATGTGGGAAGGGAATGGGAAAGGATACGAAAATGGGGAGAGAAGACAAGATAGACACAGAGATTGAGCGAGTGGGGTGGATGGGAAGGAGGGGTTTGACGCCGGAGGAGTGGGGGGAGGGAGAGGCGGGAGTGAGAGAACGTATAAGGGAGGTAGGGGGTAGGTTTGGTGAAGGATGTGTGGATGGAGATAGGGAATGTGGGTATGGATGGCAGGTGGCGGAGCAGAGGTAGTGGAATTGGGAAACATGGGAATGGCAGGAGGCTGTGGGTGGATGAAGGTTGGTTGAGAGAATAACGAGGACGCAGATGGGGGGGGATAGGAAGGCTGGGGAAGAGTGGGAGGTAGGGGGTGGGATGCGAATTTAGAAAATGTGTGAGAGGAAGCGGAGATGGAAGGTAAGGGAGTAGATCGAAACGGTGTAGATGTGTAAGTGGGATGGAGGGAGGGAAGGAGGTGTCGAGGAAGAAAAAGGGGTAGATAGTGTGGAGGTGGATGTATGTGCGAAAGGTGGACTGATCATGGGTGATGTGGGTGGATGGAAGAGTGGGTGGATAGAAGTTGTGGGCTGGATGGGATAGGGTTGAGTCGAGTGGGGAGGTGACGATGGAAAGTCGTATGGAAGGTGGTGGGGAGAGGGGATAAAGTGGAAGATGTGGAGGCTGTTTGG
>CM065705.1:38084476-38090947 GCA_017654935.2 Phymorhynchus buccinoides | reverse complement strand
TTTGACCTTCAGCCAAACGCTTCACCTTTTTACCTCTACTGGAAGTGCATGGCGTTCTTAACGTTATAGGTCACAGTCACGTTAGCCCGTTTTAAGGGCCAATAGTACAGTGAACAAGAAATTCAGTTGATCAAAGATCAAAGATCAGGAGGCCAAACAGTGTTGACATTATGTAGAAGAGTGTATTGCACTTCAAAAGTGTAAAAATAATTATGAACATGTCTTTTCAAAATATCTTCAACGTGATGAAGTTGGCTGCCTTAGAGAAGAAGAAGAAAAAAACGTACATAAACGGCCTCTTAATAAATGAAAGCTGAACGATGTTGTGTGTGTGTGTGTGTGTGTGTGTGTGTGTGTGTGTGTGTACAATTCATATATAATGTTGAACCTTTTTATGATTTGTAACCGCCTTTATGCCGCTGTTTGTAAAGCGCGATGAGCCCAATGTGGGGTATCGCGCTATATAAGTATTACCCCTATTATATTATCAAATGATTTTTTTTACAGAATATATTGGAAAGGCATTGGCATAAGGCTGTGTCAGACCAATTGACATAAGCTAGAGCACCAAGGCTACCATCAAAATGTTATGCTCTGCACAGTTATGCGGGGATTGTCTTTAGCAAGCTCCTAGCATAACATCATCAGTCAAAAATCCTCCGAAGTTGGAGAAAACTTGATGAAAACGGCCCTCATCACATTCAAAGTTAGAGCATAAACAAATGTTACAGCATTGTTGCTTGCTGCCTGTCTGTCGTTTCCGACAATGACTGCCAGGTAACATTATAGAGGGGGCAGCTCGCGACTATTCCAGCGAGCTGGGCCGCAATTTGTTTATATAGTAGAGAAGCCTTGCCCAGGGTACATCCCCACTCTCTCGGCCAAAAGGGATTTGGGGGACGAGAGTTGGCGCTGGGGAAGGTCCGGGACCAAAGGCCAACCAATCCCATTGGCTGCAGCACTAGAGCCGGCCAGTGCAAGTGCACCCCCCTAGTTAGAGAGTCATAGTCTTCCACGAAAGACTAAGCTGATATTCCAGTACCGTAGAAAATCATATATGTGTTACGCCCAATCCATGAAATTGCCCATTTCATGAAATTGGCAAAATGGTTTGCCCAGTTCGTGAAATAGCCAATTTATAACTTGCAATTGAGAAAAGCAATATGAATGAAAAAATAGTTTTTGTTCATTAGCACACATAGTTCACGAATTGGTTCAAACGAATGAGAAATCTCATCTGTATATGAGTTCAAATTATTTTATTCAGACTTAATTTCATAAAACGTTGGATACAATATGTGGCTCAGGCATGCCCCAGCTTAGCATCTGGTCGAGTTGGGGGGCAGGATAGGGGTGCAAATACACTGTAGAAAAGTGTCATACCATTGAATCAATCTTAATCAATACCTGTGTGAATGGGAATTGAAAAATGTGATATACATTGTCCATTTCATAAATTGGGCAAAGAGAGAGGAGTTAACCATAATCTGTATTGCTAAAAATTCAGGACTTTACTGGTGTTGCACTGCCTCCGGGCATTGCCTCCAGGATCGTTCCCACCATCTTTATATCTACTAATGTCCCATATCTGTCTGTTCCAGACCGGAGGACGTTAAACAGATTTTCATGAGGAGTCAAGGGAGCTGCATAGGTCCTGGGTTAAAGATACACTGACGCACCACGATTAAGTCCCTTGATTTTTTTTTCTGGGTAGCTGTGACCCATATACAAATGTCCCCAACTTCAAATTGAGGCTGCTCTTTAAAATGATGTTTCGGTTTGAATTTGGGGGCATTTGTATGGAAGTGAGACCTGGTCAAAACAAGATTTCTTACCAGATGTAAGAGGAAAAACACATTTAAACCAGTTTGCATGCGTAGAAACGTTTTACGCAAACCAAAGTTCATGTTCTCGTGGTTCCTTTGCTTATGGGCGTAATTGTGTTAGCTCATTTCCAATTTCACATACACAGGCTAGTGTGTAGAGAAAGAGTGTGTCACGAACTAGGCACGCTCGCACATTATATGTGACCCAGCACCACGAAAGGGACATTAAGTCGCTGGGCTAGTTTCTCACAACAGGCTTGCGAAAGTCAAAAATCTGATTTTTTGTCAATTTTGAGTTATGAGTATTTTTGTGTTCTCTAACATCTCATCTTTCATATTTATAGGACAATCTTTAATGTGTCCTCTAAATGGTCTTATAACTGTTTTAAAACGACTAGGTCAATGCACTTTCTTCAGCTAGTTTAGACTTTTTAGACTGTGTTTTCTCAAAATGACTGATGCTCATGCTACTAATTTTATATGCTCATAACTCTGGAACTGAAAAAGATGCCAGAATGGTTCCTGTCTCATTAGAAAGAGAATTGTCTGAATTTTCCAACTGCATAATTATCTCAGAAATTTACGTTTGACACTTAATGTCCCTTTCTTTCGTGGTGCTGGTTCACATATGCCCTGAAATCTTTAGTAGGCCTATACTAATTCCATGATAGATCATGAATATTCAGAATTTGGCACACACCCCTTGCACACACACACACCCACACTCATCTCGCTCTCTCTCTCTCACCTCTCTCTCTCTCTCGCCTTTCCTCTCTCTCACTGCTGTCTCTCTCTGCCTCTCACACCACACACACACACACACAGCAACACACACACACATCTATAAATATGCGCGCGACGCGACGCAACGCACATCTGCGCGTATGCACGTATGCCCTCACACACACACACACACACACACACACACACACACACACCACACACACACAATGTTTCTGTAGTGTCTGTGGATGATGATAATGGGTGTGTCTGTGTTTGTGTTTGTGGTTGGTGTGTGTGTGTGTGTGTGTGTGGTGTGGTTTGCGCGCGCGCGCGCGCGCGTGTGTGTGTGTTCGTGTGCGTGTGTGTGTGTGTGTGCTCGTGTGCGTGTGTGTGTGCGTGCGTGTGTTTGTGTGTGTGTGTGTGGTGTGCGTGTGCGCGTGCGTGTGTGTGCGTGTGTGTGCATGTGTGTGTGTGTGTGCGTGCGGCGCGTGCGATGTGCGTACCCATCCAATCAAACTTTACTACTGTCATCATTTTCAAACAATAAGCCAGTCATTCGAACACACATAACAACAACAAAAAGAAGCTCGTGATTTTACCAGACCAAATCAAAACATGCAATTCTCTCAGTTCTTTCAAACGATGCCTAGCCGCTGAAGATCCAGTTATGCCATTTTACTTCTACATTGGTGAAAGAAAAGAACAGATGATTCACTGCCGCCTCCGCCTTTGGATCAGTGATCTAAATTATGATATACTAGAGCGCAACGCCGAGTACCAGTAAAGCCTAGTAACGGTAACTCCTAGTAACGGTACCGCCAAGTACTGGTAACGCTGAGTACAGTAAATTTGAAGAAATTCGGTTAAGATACGGCGGAGTCGTATAGCGCGCGCGTTTGTGGACCGATTCTCTTCCGGTTTGGTACACGGATAGTCACCGTCCTCGGTCATCTTCCTGCCAAATTTGAAGGCGATCGGTCCAGAAATGCCGGATATACTGGCGCTGAGAGGCCGGTGGATGCACGCGTTTCGGTGGAGGGGATTTGCCGAACCGCGCAAATGACACGGTTGCCTTGGTTGCCGTTGCCATCGCCAAGTTATGTCTCTCACAAAGCAAATTTGAAGCGATTCGGTCGCAAAAAATGGCGGAGTTATAAGGCCCGTTTTGCGTTTCACACACACACACGAACGCACGTGGCTTTTTACTATATGATTTAGTCGTCACTTGGTAGATGATCCATTCTGTCCGTGTACAAAAAAGAGTCGGAGACGGCGGAGCATTATTTGTTATCATGTCCGCTTGTCCAAGAATGTCGAGCTAATACTATCTTAAATTTGTTGCCTGAACACCGCACTGTCCACATTCTATTAAATGGAAAACCAGAATTACCTTGTGACACCCATTATTCTCATAGTAGAAACAGTCCATGGTTTCATTTCAACAAGCCCATTTATTCATAATGTATTATCATTTCTTTTAATATCAAACGTGCAGGCTATAATCACTCTTTACATGAATGTTTTCCTCACCAGCTACTGCGTGATTAACTATGGGGGCCTGGCGTAGACAAAATATTTACCCCTTTCACCGCCAGCCTATATTTAAGCCAAACATTTCCATTAATTTTTTTTTACCTGGGTATAGAACAAAATCCCTCTTCAGTATTGGGGGTTCTTCTGTGACATATATTAAATAGGTTCTATCCTTACTTCCCAATATGAAGAGAATAGGGGTTTGGGATAACAGACCTCAATTTGATGCATTTTAGTGACATGGGGTGTTGAATCATTGTGGTGGCTATAATGTGACTTTGGCGGTGAAAGGGGTAATGCAATGGTTTTTGAAATTGTAAGCTATGTCAAGATTTCTCCCTGTTTCTCCTTTTTTTTTCCTCTTTTTTTTTGGTATCAAATGCTTTGATTTTTCCTTCTTCGTATTTTCTCTTTTGACTATGTGTGTCTCTAAATTGATAGCACTTATTTTCTTTGTGTGTGTTGGATTTTTTTGTTGTGTGTGTGCCTTTTTTCTTTTTTCCCCCGTCAATTATCATGTATAATTGATGTATTATTGTACTTACACAGTCAGTCATTCACCAAATATTTTCCATGAAATATTTCAGGAGCACGCTATAGTAGGGAAACGGGGTAAAAAGCGCATGGGCGGGTAAGAAGGGAGCCCACCCCAATTATCTCATGAACTGAAGTAAATTTCAGTCTCATTTTGCCAATGAAACGAGCGTTAATGTCTAGCATATTCGTCTCATGGGCAATTTTGGGACTTAAATTTTCTTTATTTATTGATATAATTGGGGGGGACTTCTTACCCGCCCATGCGCTTTTTACCCCGACTTCCCCTAGGCGTCATAGCTTGTTGAGTGCTCTCTTTCGCTTTCTGTTATACATTGTAGTTTGGAAATATTAAAGATTGATTTCAACCACACAAAAAAGCGCGGACTCTCTCTCTCTCTCATCGACTCATTTTTATTATTCTCTCATTTCACCAAAAACCCAGAAAAAGTCGACTCTCGACCGGCGTCCAGAAACCCCGCGCCTTTGACGAAGCGCGCCAAGACGACGTCACCCTTCCGGAGGATAATGACGCCACTTCCGCTCACGTGACCGTTTTGGCGGTCGTTGTCGGCGTAAAGCGTGGGCTCCTCGTTGACGTTGATGGCCAGCGATCTGAAATGGGTGGAGCAGTCCGCTTGAAGGATGAAGAAGTAATGTCCCGAGACCTGTGTTGCAGGGGGGAAAAAACAACAAAAGCAAGCAAGTTTGACTCTACAGAAACGTTTATTGTACAGCTTTCATAGGTGCTGATCTGGTGGTAGGCGCTACGAATTTCGGTCGTTCTTCTTTCTTCTTCTTCTTTCTTCTTCTCTTTCTGTCCTCTTCCTCTGCGTCCTTTCTTCTCTTCTTCTTCTTCTTCTTACTTCCTCTTCTTTTTCTTTTTCTTTTTCTTCTTTCTCTTCTTCTTCTTCTCTTTTCCTCTTCTTCTTCTTCTTTCGTTCTTCTTCTTCTTCTTCTTCTTCCTCCTTCTTCTTCTTCCTATTCGTCTTTCTTCGTTCTTCGTCCTTCTTCTATCTCTCTTCTTCTTCTTCTTCTTTCTTCACTATTCTTCTTCTTCTTCTTCTCCTCTCCTTTCCTCGTCTTTCTTCTTCTTCTTCCTTCTTTTTCCTTCTTTCCTCTTTTCTTCCTCCTTTTTCCGTCTTCTTTCTTCTGCTTCTTCTTCTCTCTTCTTCTTCTTCCTTCTTCTTCTTCTTCTTC
This sequence comes from Phymorhynchus buccinoides, assembly GCA_017654935.2. Classification (NCBI taxonomy): domain Eukaryota; kingdom Metazoa; phylum Mollusca; class Gastropoda; order Neogastropoda; family Raphitomidae; genus Phymorhynchus; species Phymorhynchus buccinoides. The sequence continues at coordinate 38,085,131 of CM065705.1, read as the reverse complement.
TTCTTCCTCTTCTTCTTCCTCTTGCGTCTTCTTCTCTTCTTCTTCGTCTTCTTCTTCTTCTTCTTCTTCTTCTTCTTTTTCTTGCTTCTTCTTCTTTCTTCTTCCTCTTCTCCCTCTTCTTCTTTCTTCTTCTTCTTCTTCTTCCTCTTCTTCTTCTCTTCTTCTTTCTTCTTCTTCCTCTTCTTCTCTTCTTCTTCTTCTTTTTCTTCTTTTTTCTTCTTCCTCTTCTTCTCTTCTTCTTCTTCTTCTTCCTCCTTCTTCTTCTTCTTCTTCTTCTTCTTCTTCTCTTCTTCTCTTCTTTTTCTTCTTCTCTCCTCTTCTTCTTCTTCTTCTTCTTCTTTTGTCTTCTTCTTCCTTCCTCGTCTTCTTATTCAAGTTCTTCTTCTTGCCTCTGTCTTTTTTCTTCTTATTCTTCTTCTTCTTCTTCTTCTTCCCTTCGGCGTTCCCCAAACTAAATTCGGGCAAAGACTGTCTAGGGGAATACAAACATCCGGTCTCTTTTCCCTATAAAAAATTATGAGTAGTGAGGACAGAAACACTGGTTATTTCCCTTTGAAACAGGACACATTTTACACGTCGGTATGCTAGTTGAATTCTCCGTTCAAGTTCCCGTCTGAGTTTTTTGGATAGCCTCTCACTGTGAATAGTGTACATG
>CM065705.1:38074476-38081976 GCA_017654935.2 Phymorhynchus buccinoides | reverse complement strand
AGAGAGAGAGGGAGATAAGAGAGATAGAGAGGAGAAGAGAGAGAGAGAGAGAGATGAGAGAGACGAGAGAGAGAGAGGTTACACATGGAGAAATGGAGGACATCGTGAGAGTGATTGGGATGAGAAGACGAGAGAGAGAGAGTACGAGAGAGAGAAGAGAAGAGAGAGACGAGAGAGAGAGAGAGAAGAGATGGAGAGAGAGAGGGATGGAGAGAGAGTTTACACATGAGAAATGGAGGACGTGGAGAGTGATTGGATCGAAGAGAGGGAGAGGCGATAGAGAGAAAGAGAGAGAGAGAGAGGAGAGAGGAGACTGAGAGATGAGAGAGAGCGAGAGAGAGAGAGAAGAGAGAGAAGATGAGGAGAGAGAGAGAGAGAGGCGAGAGGAAGGTTACACATGAGAGATGGAGGACGTGAGAGTGATTGGATGAAGAGAGAGAGAGAGAGAGACGCAGACGCAGACGCAGACGCAGACTTTTTATTCTTAAAGGCCATAGCCCCTTAGAAAGGCGTACATATATATAACAAACAACATATCCTATTACAAAATTAGGTCAAGGATGCAATCATATACTATATACAATTACGGACTTTAAATGCTTTATATACATACAAGAAAGACAGGTTTCTTAACAGTATTTTCATTAGTTGTTGTTAATTATTAGTAAAAAAAACTAATCTGAACATGTAAACAAGGATATATTAGAGTATTTCGAAGGGATTAACTGATCTCTAATATTTTGTAAAACTGGCTTCGTGGACATAAGACAAAACAAAATGAATATCTCATTTTCCCCACCAACCCACCTTTATAACAAACAGGGCAAATAAAGAAATTACGATGATCAACAGGCCTGTAGCGATTAGAATGTACACAGCATATCAGAAATACCAAATCTTAATTTGTCATATAACATTTCATTTGCCTGTTTATATTCATCATTAAATAAGTTGGAATGCAATGCAACTGGGTTTAGGCAATTTGTAGAAGTCAAATCGATTACTAGCCTGCATATGGGAACTCCATCTCTGCCAATTAGAATCTATCAATCTTTGCCTAAAGGCACGTATGAACCCATTTACAGCAACACGTTCTCTACTCCCTGGTTTTGCCACACATACCCAAACCCGTTTTCATAGAATGTTGACCTTACTTTAGTGACCCAATTATTCTTTCCCCTATTATCCAAGTTCTACTAACATACCATACGCTTTATATGGTAATCTATTGGGCGACATTCTTGTTATTTTGACCCAATAACGAATACATCTAACAACAGATAACAAATAAATAGGAAATCTATTAGTCTCGCCGTAAACTAAATCATTCGGTGTTTTGCATTGTCACTCCAAGGAACTTCTTTAAACCAAATAAATGAATTTTTTCAATGTGGATAGCAGTAGATTCGAGTCCCCATAATTCGGCTCCATATTGTACTATTGGTTGAATCTGTGAATCGAAATGCTTTAAGAACATAGATAAAGATTCATTATTTAACATTCTCAATTTTTTCATAATGCAAAGTAAAGCACGTTTACCCCTACTAACTAGATCTTTGCAAGCAAAACTGAAACTCAGACGCGTTGAGAAATAAATACCAAGATATTTATATACATTAACTACAGGCATATCTGATCCATTGTATATCCATCTTTCACGTGCTGCAAGATATCCACCTTTTCTAAATACAATGATATTACTTTTCGCTAAGTTAACCTTCAACTTTAATGATGTAGATACTCTAGCTAAATGGTTTAATTGATTATGTAGCCCTATTACTGTTTCTGCTATTAATGCCACATCATCTGCGAGAAGGAGAACAAAAATTTCCAGTGCATCGTTACAAAACAGCGCCCCATGCTTCCCATGTTTATTTATTTCAACTGTTAATTCATTAATAAATAAGTAAAAAAGTATAGGACTACAAACATCCCCTTGTTTAACTCCTGAGGTACAGTTTATAAGATCTGTTAAAGCTGATCCATTTCTCACTCTTGCTTTTACTGAGGCATACATACTCATAATACAGCGATACAATTTACCTCTAACTCCATGTTTAAACAAAATAGGCCATAATATGCTTCTGTTGATAGAGTCAAAGGCTTTCTCAAAGTCAATGAAGGCAACATATAATATACGATTCAAACTAAATTGTTTTTGAACAAAAGCCATAAGAGTAAACATGTGATCTATTGTTGAACGATTTCGCCTAAAACCTGCTTGAAACTCATCAATGATGTTATTTTCTTCTACCCATTGTTGTAACCTTTTATTAATGATGGCACTATATAATTTACTACAAATATTACTTAAAGAGATTCCCCTATAATTATTTGGGTTATTAATGTCACCTTTTCTATACAATGGAAGAACATTCGACTCAGTCCAACAATCCGGGAACACACCTCTATCAAACAAAGCATTAAAAAAATTAGTTATAAAATCTATTACCAAGTCAGACTTACACAGAGAGAGAGAGAGATAGAGGAGATGAGGAGAGAGAGAGACGAGAGGAGAGGACACGAGAGAGAGAGAGAGTGATGGAAGGAGAGAGAGCGAGAGAAAGAGAAAGACAGAGACAGACAAAGACACACAGACAGAAAGACAAACAGAGAGACACAGACAGACAGACAGAAGCAGCGACAGACAGACACACACAGTCGGAGAGAGAGAGACAGAGAGTGGTGTTGGTAAATAATAATACGAGGACAGGGAGGACGAGGGAGGGAGGTGGAAGACGAGAGAGAGAGATAGAAGACAGACAGACAGACAGACAGACAGACAGACAGACAGAGAGAGACAGACAGACAGAAACGCAGACAAACACGCACGCGCACACCAAGCACGCGCGCACGCACATCGCACGAACGCACGCACGCACACACGCACACACACACCACACACAGAGAAGAACGGGAATTCACCGTCATCTTTTGGCAGGGCAACGCGCGAATTGGGCGAAGTACATCAAATAACACGTACTACACTGCGAATTAACACTTTCACCGCCAAAGTCGCATTCTAGCACCACAGAGATTTAACACTATGTCACTAAAGGCATCAAATTGGGGTCTATTCGCCACAGGCCCTATGTCTTAGTTTGGCAAGTAAGGGTAGACATTAATTTATATATGTACAGAAGAATCCCCAATACTGTAGCGGATTGTTGTTCTCTACCCAGGTAATTTCAATGGACATTGTTTGCTGAAATATGGCTTTTGGGCGGTGAAAGGGTTAAGCGAAATGAAAAACTGTCCACCCAATCTCTCGGCCCAGCTCCAAATAAAGAAAAAGGGCCTCGAGGCAAAACACCAATCAGGTAGGGCTTATTCGTTATCTTTCCCCACCCGACCAATTGACAAGTACCCGACACATTTCACCCCAAGACACTGACAGCACTGACCACAACGAGCGTTCGAAAAGTCAAACCCCCTCTGGTGGCCCGTTGGGGGTTAACGTGTGTGTGTGATTTTTTGCATAAATATTCCCCCCACCTTCAGGAAGTCATGTGCATTGTTTAAAAAATTCGGGACTTTACTGGTGTTCCACTGCCTCCAGGATCGTTCCCACACCACAAATCTTTATAATATACTAATGCCCCATATATGTGCCGGTTCCAGACCGGAGGACGTAAAACAGATTTTCTTCTGGAAGTTCTTTGCTTGTAACGTCCTCTAATCTGTCAATCTCTTTTGACTCTGCCTTTTCCCTTGCTTAACTGTCATCTGCTATCTTTCTGCCTCTACAGGTCCATTCTCCTGCCTTTTTTTTCTTTTTCTTCAATGAACACACTTTCAAAAATAATTCCTCTAGCCGAAGTTCGGACTTGCTAGGCCTAAGTATTTCTTAGTTAGTTAGGCGCATAACGGCAGCGTGACGCATCTGCGCTCATAATTGGACAGGACAACTGTCTGAGCGATCGAAGAAGAAGAAGAAGAAAGCAGAAAGAAGAAGAAGAAGAAGAAAGGAAGAAGAAGAAGAACATTGCCTCTTAAACGAAAACGAGACATCACTTTAAAGAGCAGACTCGATCGTATACGAGGTAAGTCTGAATGCGGGCCACACCGACCCAGAAAAAAACCAAGGGACTAAATCCAGCCGGCTCAGTGGGTCTTACGTTTATTGTAAAAAACAATTAAGAAAAATCTTAGTGGACATTTGGTTATCCTGTTTTTGTTCTGTGTGTTGTTTAGCGATCGGACCTTGGACTGCTCTAATGAACAAGCAAACACTGTTTGGGTTTTTTAAAGAAGAAAAAAAACAATAGTAAAAATTCCTGTATCCGATCGGCAATTCTAAATGACTTCCAACTTCGAGAAGAAAAATATTTTTTAATCCGCAGACGAAAAAGTAATAAGCTACACTAGCGACCAAAAGTTAAGGCCCAGAAAGACAATCATCTCCGAAAGCTCACGAACTCAATAAAACGCACCCAGCTCATAACAAAAACTGAATGTATTCTTTTAACATTAAGTTCATTCCCAAAAAATCATTAATCAGAAGCAAAACAGAACGAGGGACACAGTCAACAAAATGCCCCTTTCAACAACTTCCCCCTCCTCTTGAAAAGTCACACATTCAGAACCAATGCACTTAGGAACAGTCGACACAGTTAATGTGTACCGGGCTGTTCCAAAGTAGCATTTATTGTAAGTCTCAAGCAATTTTTACACAATGACATACTTTACCAGAAACGGTTGTGAGATGGTATACCATTTGTCCGCAATGTAACGGGTAGTGAACAACTACACACACTCTTTTTTTTTCTCTTTACTTTTTTACACACACACCGTTATCGCTAACACTAGCCACACGAGACCCCTAAACAGCAACCGCAGACATTCGAAAAGCGGCACGGAACTTGTTTCGAAAATCGCGATACTGAATGCGCGAACTATAATAGACTGTAGACGAGTATAAAGATGCGAACCTAGTAATTGAACACTAAAAAAGAGGCGAATTTCAGAGAGTCGCATTAAAAACTCCAGAAAGTTAAGGATAGGGTGGTAGGGTTAGGTTTAGGGCTAGGTTAGGGGATAGGGTTTAGGGATAGGGTTAGGGAAAGGGTTAGGGATGGGGTTAGGGATAGGTTAGAGATAGGGTTAAGGATATGTATAGAAAAGTAACAGACATTTTATCTTGTAAGGTATTTCTCGCCCCATCCCAATCCTCAACGACCCTCGCTCTTTCTGTCAGTGACATTCGCTCTTTCTTTCAGTGACATTCGCTCTTTCGGTCAGTTACATTCGCTCTTTCTGTCAGTGACATACGCTCTTTCTGTCAGTGACATTCGCTCTATCTGTCAGTGACATTCGCTCTTTCTGACAGTGACAATCGCTCTTTCTGGCAGTGACATTCGCCTCTTTCTGTCAGTGACATTTCGCTCTCTTCGTACGGTCGCGGCAAATGGGAATATTCAGACGAAGTCGCAGCTTTTTAGCTATGCTCCGCACAAACAACCGCAGCAGCAACAACAACAACAAAGGCAGAGAACAACACTTACAGACACACTGACCCAACAAGACTATGTCTCTTGGTGTGAGTGTGTGTTGGAGGGGGGTGTTTTTCTGACCAGGTGTGACCCACATAAAAATACCCCCAAAGTCAAATTGAGGCTGCTCTTCAAAATGATGTCTCGTTTTCGTGCATGGGGATATTTGTATGGGAGCCACACTTGGTCAAAATAATATTTCTTTCCAGCTATAAGAGGGGGAACACGTGAAAACCGTGATTTTGGACACAGGAGGACGTGGGGGGTCTTTGAAACAAACGAAATAGCATAATCACAAGACCCGGGAGGGGTTTTTTTTTGGTGGGGGGTAGTTTTTTTACTCAAACCCCATCATATCAGATAAGTTTGACTGCACAGGAACAAACATATTTTGAAAGCAAAACATGGAAAGAGAATGTTAAAGAGACACCCTGACGGGGGATTTTGTAAGAAACACGTCGAGATCACCAGAACAACACCCTTTTACAGAGATTGCAAAACACTCAATTTGCTCTGGTTTCCTAGAAATCAAACCGTCAAATCCGGCGATTCCTCCGTTCATTGGCGGAGGTGCTGGAAGTCAAATCTTTCACCCAAAGAGAAGGCGTGTGTCGTCTCTTTTATAATGGCCGCCTGCGTTTAGACCAATCGTTTGCACGAAATTTTCGCAATACAAGCCTTTTTTTTCTTTCTTTTTTTTTAAATTTTATACAGATTATATAAAGGAGTTTAGCTCACAACAAAGGAAACAGCTCCATTTTGTTGTTGCGGCAATACAAAATTAATGAAACGCTAACCACAATGGTGACGACCCACCCAATACTAAAAGGGCTACTCTCTTCAGCATCTCCGACAAGGAGGAATCCGCCGTTTGACGGTGTAATTTAGGAACCAGAGGCAAAAAAAAAGGGTTGGGGGGAATGTTCCGATCCTTGAAAAGGCTGTCTTTTCTGGTGATATCGACGTGTTCTTGCAAAACCTCACCCGTCAGGGTCCACCTATAAGTTTTAAAGCGACCTATGTTTCACATATTAACACGTGGCAACAACAAAAACACACACAAACAAGCTGCAACGCGAGCGGCCTGCAAGTCCCCTCGCAGATCGTCGAGCTACTCCGAATCGGAATGTGTCGGTTGTACACATACATAAAAAAGCATCAAAAACAGCACGTAATACATAAAAACGGCATCAAAACAGCACGAAAACTGAAGTAGCTTTTTTTTAATGATAGCCTTGGGTCAGGCCCCGTGATTGAGCGCGCGGGTTCATGCGCCAACACGAGCGAATAACAAATCACAACACAACTGGTTATTAGACCATTCATCAAGAAATGTTGTGGGAAAAACTGCATTGAAATACATGCAAAACTTCGGCGAGATATGTAGCGATTAGTGTTTCGGGGTTTGAAACCCCGTAACTGGCGCGACCTGACCCTTCATGTACAACCAAAATACTCAGTGGATAGCTTGCATCTTGTCAAACTAGTAGGGCCTATACCAAATTTGATGATGATAGGACTGATAGTTTTTGAGGAAAAAAAACGGACGAATAGACGGACGACGGACGGAAGACGGAGGCAGCGGAGGCACGGACGGATCAGACAGAAACAATAGCTCCGAACCTTCGGCTTCAGGGACTAAAAAACAAAAAACTTACCAGCGCAAATTTCTGAAAAGTCCAATCTCTGTCACTCAGTCACCAAACTCCAGAAGCTCAATCTGTAGGAGAACGGAGAAAAATGTCCAGGTTTTTAGGCGTCGTTGAGATTCGGGGGGTGGAGGGCGCGGATGCGCGAATGGGGGAGGGGCAGTAAGGACGGAGGGAGTGGGTGTTCGTGTGTGGGTGTGGGTGGGGCGTTGGGGTGTGGGTGGAGGGAAGGGGCACGCCGAAAATCAACGGGTGGGTGAGTGAGTGCCATCTCCCTTTATACGTAACCTAGCACCCCTTCGCGCCAGCCATTTCCAGCACCAAAAAAAAAAATTCAATTAAACTTAAAACTGAGAGAG
>CM065705.1:38034140-38073976 GCA_017654935.2 Phymorhynchus buccinoides | reverse complement strand
TAGAGAGAGAGAGAGAGTGAGAGAGAGAGAGAGAGTATGGGGGAGAGAGAGAGAGAGAGAGAGAGAGAGAGAGAGGGGAAGAGAGAGAGAGAGAGAGAGAGTCGAGAGAAGAGAGAGAGAGAGAGGGGGTTTGGGTAGAGAGAGAGAGGAGCGAGGGGGAGAGAGAGAGAGAAGAAGGGGGAGAGAGAGAGAGAGGGAGGAGATGAGAGAGAGAGAGTAGAGAGAGAGAGAGAGAAAGGAGAGAGTGAGAGAGAGAGAGAGGGAGGGAGATGAGAGAGAGAGATGAGAGAGAGAGAGAGGGAGACGACGAGAGTAGAGAGGAGGGAGAGAGGGAGAGGAGAGACTCTGATGAGAGAGAGAGAGAGAGAGAGAGAGGGGGGGGGGGGGGGGGGGGGGGGGGGGGGGGGGGGGGGGGGGGTGGGGGGGGGTTGAGAGAGAGAGAGTAGCGACTCAACAGATCGTTGTTGTGTATTGTAAAGAGTGAGCAAAGAGAAAAAAAGAAGTAAAAAGAGCATGTGTTGTTTCAGACTATGAAGTAAAGTGTGTTATAATTTATTACAAAAAAAACCCAAAAGAACAACAAGGTGTGTGTATGAGTATTATATTAAATGGGTTAGTGTAAGGTGTATCATGATTATTGTGTTATTGGTGTGTGTCTGAGAATGATATTAAATGGGTTAGTATAAGGCGTATTATGATTAATGTGTTTTTGGTGTGTGTGAGTGTGATATTAAATGGGTTAGCATAAGGTGTATCATGATTACTGTGTTTTTGGTGTGTGTGTGAGTATGATATCAAATGGGTTAGCATAAGGTGCATCATGATTATTGTGTTTTTGGGTGTGCGTGTGAGTGTGATATTAAATGGGTTAGTGTAAGGTGTATCATGATTACTGTGTTTTTGGTGTGTGTGTGAGTATGATATTAAATGGGTTAGTGTAAGGTGTATCATGATTACTGTGTTTTTGGTGTGTGTGTGAGAATGATATTAAATGGGTTAGTGTAAGGTGTATCATGATTATTGTGTTTTGTGTGTGTGTGTGTGAGTGTGATATAAAATGGGTTAGCGTAAGGTGAAAAAAAAAAGAAGAAAAAAGAGAGAGAGGTCAGTTTATCAATGTGTTTTGTGCAAAGTAAGAGAGAGAGATCAGTGTTATCAATGTGTTTTGTGTAAAGTAAAGAGATATAATCAGTGTTATCAATGTGTTTTGTATAAAGTAAAAAGAGTTTGCCTTTTTGAGGAGGACTCGCTTTTGCCATAGACATTTTTTCGGCTCTTGCCCTGTTTGCACGAGAAAAGAGGATGACACTAAGTTGTTTTGAAAACCATCACTGTCCATGGCCGAACGTGTGTGTGTGTGCGTATGTGTATCATGTGTAGTGAGATAAGCAGTTGGTCAGCTTTTGGTTTTTTTGTAACCTGATAAAAAAAATTGTGGTAGTGTGTGTGAGGTGAGTATGTAACAGGTTTGATCATTATTGTTCTTCTAAAATTAGTATTAAAAAATTCGGGGCTTTTCTGGTGTTGCACTGCCTCCGGGTATTACCTCCAGGATCGTTCCCAACAATCTTTATATTATCTACTAATGTCCCACATATGTGTCTGTTCCAGACCGGAGGACAGTTAAACAGGATTTTCAAATCATACCTCTGTTTTTGTGTTTTGTTTTGTGTGTTTAATTTCACACGTCTTTTCACTTAAAGCGTTTTTAGACAACTATTTATATTATTGTAACATGATTGATAATAAAATGACATTGATGTAAAACATGAAACTTAAATTACTTGGCAAGAACAACCAAATCTAACCCTGTTTAAAAAAAAAAATTTTTAAATGTCAATAATGTACGTACCAATGTGACTATCAAGTAAATATTTGGATACATTAAACAAATATAAGTGATTTGACATTAGGATTTTAAAATAATCGATGGAAGGATTTTCAGGTAATTGGAAACTGGGTAGGGGTAGGGGAAGACGGGGGTAAAAAAGCGCTCGTCTCATGGGCACGAATGAGACCCCACTTATCTCATGCAATAAAGAAAATTTCAATCAATTTTGCCCATGAGACGAATGCCTAAACATTAACACTAGTCTCATAGGCAAAATTGGGGGTGGGCTTCTTACCCGCCCATGCGCCTTTCACCCCGTCTTCCCCTACTGCCTCATAAGGGGACAATGAAACAGTATATGGAATGTTAAAAGTTTCTCCACACATATACATCTTGCAGTATTAAACATGTGTGCATTTTAAAGAATTATATTTAAGTCTAAAACATCAACTGGAAATTTCTCTTGGAAAATGGCTTAACCCTTTCACCGCCAGCCTTATTTCAGCCAAAATAATTCCATTAAATTTAACTGTGTAAATAACAAAATCCACCTGCAGTATTGGAAATTCTTCTTTGACAGATATAAAATAAGGTCTATCATTACTTCCCAAAGCTAAGGACAATAGATTATTTGGATAACAGACCCTAATTTGATGCCTTTTAATGACATAGGGCTTAAATCACGTTTGGGTGCTAAAATGCGACTTTGGCGGTGAAGAGGTTAACGCGAGACGCGCGCGCGCGCGTGTGTGTGTGAATTATGTTATCGATGATGATGATGATGAATGATGATGATGATCATGATGATGACGGTGACAACGTTGACGATAGAAATAACTTTGTAAACTCGCCTTTTTAAACAAAACACTGCAGATGGAGTACATAAGCCTCATTCGTTCCCAAATATGTATTTATTAATAGTAGAAAATAAAGGCGCGACTGAAAAACAAAGCAATGAACCAAGACATTGAGGGGGGGTGTTGATCTACATCTTAACCAAAAATAAATCTTATTCCAGTTTTCTTACGCGCGCAACGCACGCACGCGCGCGCACGCACACGCACACGCGCACACACATATATATATTCACACACACACACACACATACACACACACACACCACACACACACACACACACACACACACACACACACACACACACACACACACACACACACACATACACACACACACATACACACACTACAAATAAAGATAATTTTGACATGACTTGACTTGACACACACACACACACGACCCGCGCGGCTACGCGAGTACTTTGTATCGAGCTCAGATCTATTTCTTGAACAAGTAAGTCACTTATTCATTCCGTTATTCCCTTTTTCTAGGCTCATCTACTCGTGTTTTCATTTCATCTGGTGGTTGAATTGAGCAGGGAGTGTTTTTTGGCCTTATAGATTTAGTAAAAAAAATGAAATGCGATATCATAAATTCATGTCAAACACAAAGTCATATCTCATGAGACACGTGGTAGAAAAGATAAAATCAAATAAAACTTCAACGCAGTGGGTCTTTATTGCTAAAGCGAGTCCATTTGACACGGGTTAATTTGTTTCGAAGCGCACTAGCTTGCTTTAATATTTTACTTCAATTTGCCATGTGCTTACTTTTTCTTTATTTTTACTGTCTTTAATTACAATTTTAGTGTCCATATTATTTCATGGACTTACAATACATCGAACAAGATAGCTGAATCTATTCTGGGTTTGATTTTGAGTTGTTGCAATTCAATCACTCCTGCTCGTCAGTTCTATGGGCTTATCAAGTGACGTCTTTATTTTATTACGTCATGTTAACTGAATGTAGGTCATAGCAGTGAATGGTGATTTATTTCGCGGAACGCAAATGAGTCCCCCTATTTCAATAACGTTTTTGAATATTTTCCGACGCCTACATCTTATTTACATTTTCTAGTAAGGTTAAGAAATGCAAAAATACACATGATGCATTGATTCTCAAAACTTATGCTATTTGTTTGGGGTAATTTCGCGGAGGGACGTGGCTATTGGCATAAGGCTGTGTCAGACCAAATTGACTCGGACATAAGCTAGAACACCAAAGCTAGGCTACATGAAAATGTTGTTATGCTATGCATAGTTATTCGGGGATTGTCTTTAGCCATGGCAAGCTCCTAGCATAACATCATCAGTCTCCCAAATCCTCCGAAGTCGGAGTGTGGCTGCCCACGTGGCGGGGTAATCAAAAACGTGTCACACACGTAATGTTCTCATCCCTAGTTGGGGCATTTGTACCGTGATGTTCAAGTGCTTCGGCTGTTGGGATGATCCCTGAAGTCAGGGTGCAGCACACACAAACACACAACAACAACAACAACAACCACCACCACAACAACAACCACCACCACCACCACCACAACAACAACCACAACCACAACAACAACAACAACCACAAACCACTCACCACAACAACACAACCACCACCACCACAACAACAACTACCACCACCACCACCACCACAACAACCACCACCACCACCACCACACCACCACAAACAACACCACCACAACAACAACAACCACCACCACAACCACCAACAACCACCACCACCACCACCACAACAAACAACAACAACACCAACAACCACCACCCCCACCACCACCACCACCAACCACACCACCACCACCACCACCACCACCACCAACAACCACAACAACAACAACAACAACAACAACAACAACTAACAACACAACCACAACAACAACCACACACACAACAACACAACAAAAAGAAACAACAACAACAACACCACAAACAAAAACAACAACAACAAAGGACAACGACGACAACAACAACAACCACCACCACCACAACAACAACCACCACAACAAACAACAACCACACCACGCACCACCACAACCAACAACAACAACCACAAACCACCACCACCACCACCACAACAACCACCACCACCACAACAACCACCACCACAACAGCACAACCACAACAGCAGACCAACAACCACAACAACAACAACCACAACAACAACCACCACCACCACCACAACAACCACCACCACCACCACCAACAACAACACCACCACCACCAAACCACCACCACAACAACAACAACAACAACCACCACCACCACCAGGAACAACAACAACAACCTCCACCACGAAGTCGCCCACCACCCCCACCCCACAACAACAACACACAACAACAACAACAACAACTTCGTAAACGACAATTAAAGCCATGACAAGATGACGACGACAATGATGACGACGATAACTGAATTTTGAATCGGATTATTTTAACCCTTTCACCGCCACAATGATTTACCACCCATGTCATTAAAACCCTTGAAATCAGGGGTCTGTTATTCAATGATATTGTGTTCCAAAATTTGGTCAGTAAGGATTGACCCTATTCTAAATGTGTCACAAGGAAATCCCACAATATTGCAGACGAAATCATTTTCTGTATCGAAATAAGTTTAATGGAAAAGTTTGGCTCAAAGATGGCTGGAGGTGAAAGGGTTAAACATTCTCGAGACTTCACATATCAGTCTTATAAATTATACTAAAGGCTATTTCTAAGCCCTAAGATGCCAAAATATGATATGATTATGATGTGGTCCGTTGGGCAAACATCGTTTTAAGCGCCTTCTGAAACAGTTTTATATAACCACTGACAAAGGCTATTTCTAAGCCTAAGATGCCAAATATGATATGATTATGATGTGGTCGTTGGGCGAACATCGTTTTAAGCGCCTTCTGAAACATTTAAAATTTATAATCACTGACAAAAAAGTCTTAAGCGGAACTAACGTTTATACAAATAGTTCCGCCACCTTCTGGAAATTCTGTGCTTGAAACTTCCTCTAATCTGACCCTCTCTTTGACTCTGCCTTTCCCCCGTTGCTTACTGACATCTGCTATCTTTCTATTTCACTGCCTTTTTTCTATACATTTTTACAAACATTTCTTCAGCCGTAAGTCGGACATTTTGGGCCTAACTATTCCTTAGTTAGGTCGCATATACGGCAGCATGACGCATCTACGCGCAAATGTGACAGGAAACTGTCTGAGCGAACGAAAAAGAAGAAGAAGAAGAACCACACTGATTGAATTTTCTGATTCTACTCAAGTCCCTGTTTCACGTGAAGTTTTTTTATACTCTCTTTCCATGGCAATACGGTCATAGGCCAGTCCATAATATGACCTTGTGCATACAGTGTTTTGCTAGGCTTCGGTTTGGACAATGGGAAAGATAAATGAAAGACATGAAAAAATTTCACGTGTAACAGAGACCTTTATCTCTTACCCAGAAACTTATCGATAAAAATTGCATCATGTATGTATTTAAATGATATGTAGGGGAAGATGGGGTAAAAAAGCGCATGGGCGGGTAAGAGGCCCACCCCAATTATCTCATGAAATAAAGAAATTTTTCAGTCAAATTTGCCCCATGAGACGAATGCTAAGACATTAACGCTCGCCGCATGGGCAAAATTAGACTGATAAATTTGCTTCATTTCATGAGAAAAACTGGGGTGGGCTTCTTACCCGCCCTTGCGCTTTTTACCCCGTCTTCCCCTACATAGCCGAATTTTCCCTTGATTCAGTACAACTAGCAGTTTACTTTTAGGTCCATTAGATAGAATATTAAAGCTCGGTATATTGTTATTGAGTTATTAATATAGTTGTATGCATTTAATCTATGCACAGTGGGTTTTCCTTGATTTATTACAGTTTATTTTAGGTCCATTAGATACAACTTTGGTATAATGTTATTCAGGTTATTAATATACTTCTCCGAACGAACGAATAATTGTGTTTTACATCCTCTTGAGGTCTGAATCACGACACATATGGGACATTTGTGGTTACAAAAAAAATATGGTGGGAACAATAGACTGGAGGCAATGCCCGGAGGCAGTACGAACCCAGTAACCGTACCGATTTTTTTAAATTAATACAAGATAGGTGTAGCGGTAACCCACGCCTCGGTTAAACCTCAATCGACTATAGCACCGCTACAAGTATTTATTTAATATACTTCTATGCATCTAATCTCTTCATCAAGCGTTTAGAGCTTAAAGATTAGGCGCCATAAAAGTTGGCGAAACGAAAAGTAAAGAGACAGGGGGAGAACGAGGAGAAGGAGGAAAGGAAAGGGAAGGGAGGAAGAGTAAGGAAGAAATGCAAAGGAATCGGATTGCTATCTTATTGGTTGTGAAAGTTTGTGCACTAAGTTGGGTCAGTGGGTTTTGGTCTCGAGTGTTTGCTGGTTTTTCTGTAACCCCCCCTTTTACCAGTGGGAAACATAAAAGAAACAGGAGGTTGTAGGGGGCCCACCCCCAAAGGGGGCAACGGGAATCATCGACGAAACGTCGGGGGGGGGGGGGGGGGGGGGGGGGGAACTATGCGTGTCTCTGTCTTTGTGTCGTTGACGTGGTTTCAGTGTTTTTTTTTGGGTTGATGTAAACTAACAACCAGTATTGTATGTATGTAACCAGTGTTAAATTTAACTAATTGATTTCAACTGAAAAACAACCCTTGCTGTGCTACGCTGGTTGTGTACAGTGTGGTTGTGTGGTTGGTGTGTTGTGTGTGTGTGTGTGTGTGTAGTGTGTGTGGTGTGGTGTAAATGACGTTATGTGTGACCTTGGCGTGTCGCCATGTGTTCCGGTCGGAGTGTGTGTGTGTTGTGTGTGTTGGACCTGGTGATGAGATTAACTTCCAATCGGTCAGAGACCCGTATGGCGAGGTAGGGGACGCCGCGTGTGTGTGGTCGACTTGTTGTGGGATACAGTTTTGTCTTTGCGTGTCAATTTTGCCGGAGTGTTGTGGCTTTGGTCGTCAAAACCGTGGGAAGACGCCTTTAAAAGCGCATGGGCGGGTAAGAACACCCACCCCAATTATCTCATGAATTTCGGCAAATTTCAGTCTGGTGTTGTGCGCTTTCTTGATCGTTAATGTAATAGTCATTCGATCTCATGGGCGCCGTTATTACAAATTTTCTTTATTTCATGAGATAATTGTTGGTGGGCTTCTACCCGTGTCATGCGCTTTTTAACCCCGTCTTCCCCTTGTATGGTGTGGCAGTGCCTCAATCACTTGAGGAGAGAAAGGTGGCAGAGTGGTGGTTAAGGCGTTCGCCTGCCAACTGTAAAATGCGTCCTGCAGCGCGAGTGACCCTGGTTCGAATCCCGGCCTCTTCGCCCTTTCTTTCTAGTTCGACAGGGAAATCGAACTGAACGTTGAGTCCTTCGGATCCACATCAATTATGTTCAGGTCCCTCTAGAGACGTGTACGATCGTTTTTTGTTTTCAAAAACTGAAATGAGGTTTATACTACTCTGACTTACACCAAAAGGATGGAAGGGGTGTGGGTGTGTGGATGGAAGGTGTGTGGTGTGGATGGAGGGTGTGTGGGAATGGAGGAAGGTGTGGGGATGGAAGGTGTGGGTGGATGGAAAGGTGTGTTTAGGGGATGGAAGGTTGTGGGTGGATGAAGTGCTGGTGTGGATGGAAGGTGTGGGTTGATGGAAAGGTGTGGGGGAATGGAAGGGTGGGTGGGTGATGGAAGGTGTGGTGGATGGAGGTGTGGGTGGATTGGAAGAGGTGGGTGTATGAAAGAGGTGGGTGGAGGAAGATGTGGGTGGATGGAAGATGTGGGTGGATGGAAGGGTGTGGGTGGGTGGGAAGTGTGGGTGGATGGAAGGGGGGTGGGGGGAAGGTGTGGGTGGGGAAGAGGTGCGTGTTGGAAGGGGGTGGATGGAAGAGTGTGTGGATGGAAGATGTGGGTGGAATGGAAGGGGTGGGTGGGTGGAAGGCTGTGGGGGGTGGAAAGATGTGGATGTGGAAGATGTGGGTGGATGGCAAGGGGGTGTGGATGGAATGTTGGTATGGATGGAAGGGGGGTGGATGGAAGGTAAGTAGGGTGGATGAGGCGTGGGTGGATGGATGGAATGTGTGAGCGGATGGAAGGTATGTGTTGAAGGTGTGTGTGGATGGAAGGTGTTGTGCGTGGATTGAAGGTTGGGTGGATGGGGAAAGATGTGGGTGGATAGAATTTGTGGGTGATGGAAGGTGTGGGTGGATGGAAGGGTGGGCGTGAGGAGATGTGGGTGGAAGAAGTGGGGTGGAGGAAGGTGTGGGTGGATGAAGGTGGGGTGGAAGGTGTGGGTGGATGGAAGGTGTAGGGTGGATGGAAGGTGGGGTGGATGGAAGTATGGAGGGGATGGAGATGTGGGCGGCTGGAAGGTGTGGGTGGAGGAAGGTTGGATGGATGAAGGTGGGGTGGATGGAAGGTGTGGTGGATAGGAAGGTGTGTGTGGATGGAAGGTGGGGTGGATGGAAGGTGTAGTGTTGTGGATGGAAGGTGTGGGTTGATGGAAGTGTGTAGTGGATGGAAGGTGTGTGTGGATGGAAGAGGTGTGTGGATTGAAGATTGGGTGGATGGAAGGTAAGGGTGGGTGGATGGAAGGTGTGGGTGGTTGGAAGATGTGGAGCGATGGAAGATCGGGTGGATGGAAGGGGTGTGTGGTGGATAGAATGTGTGTGTGGATGGAAGGTTGTGGGTGGATGGAAGGTGTGGTGGATGGAAGGCGTGGAGTGGATGGAAGGGGTGTGTGGATAGAATGTGTGGGTGGATGGAAGAGTGGGGTGGATGGAATCGTGTGAGCGGATGGAAGGTATGTGTGGAAGGTGGTGTGGATGGAAGGTGTGTGTGGAATGGAAAGGTGTGGGTGGATGGAAGTGTGGGTGGATGGAAGGGTGGGGGATGGAAGGTGTGGTGGATGGAAGGTGCGGTGGATGGAAGATGTGGGGGATGGAGGTTGTGGGGGATGGAAGTTGTGGGTGGATGGAAGGTGTGGGTGGTAGGTGTCGGGTGGATGGAAGGTGTGGGTGGATGGAAGGACGGTGGATGGAAGATGTGGGTGGATGGATTGTGGGTGTTGCTGGTCAGGGGTGTGTGGAGGAAGTGTGTGTGGATGGAAGGGTGTGTGGAGGGAAGATGGGGGATGGAAGGGGTGTGGTGGAAGGTGTGGGCGGATGAAGGTAGTGTGTGAAAGTGTGGGTGGATGGAGGTCGTGGGTGGATGGAAGGGTGGGGGAGCGAAGGTGGGGATGAGGAGTGAGGAAGATGTGGTGGATGGAAGAGTGGGTGATGGAAAGGGGGTGTGGATGGAAGGTGGTGTGTGGATGGAAGTGTGTGTGGATGGAAGGTGTGTGTGGATGGAAGTGGTGTGGATGGAAGGTGTGGGTGGATGAAGGTGTGGGTGGATAGAAGGTGCAGGTGGATGGAAGGTGCGGGTGATGGAAGGTGGCGGGTGATGGAAGGGTGTGGGTCGGATGCGAAGGTGGGGTGGACGGAATGTGTGTGTGGATGGAAGTGTGTGGTGGCTGGAAGGTGTGGGGTGGATGGAAGCGTGTGTGTGGATGGAAGGGTGTGGGTGGATGAAGAGTGCGGGTGGATGGAAGATGTGGGTGGATGGAAGAGGGGGTGGGATGGAAGGGTGTTCTGTGTGGATGGAAGGTGTGGGTGGATGGGAAGGTGTGGTGTGGATGGACGGTGTGGGTGGATGGAAGGTGGGAGTGGATGGAAGGGTGGGTGGATGGAAGTGTGGGTGGATAGAAGGTCTATGTGTGTGGAGGAAGGTGTGGTTGGATGGAAGGTGCGGAGTGGGATGAAGTGTGCGGGGTGGATGGAAGGTGTGGGTGGATAGAAAGGTGCAGGTGATGAAGGTGCGGTGGAGGAAGGTGCGGGTGAGGAAGGTGCGGGGTGGATGGAAGGTGTGGTGGCATGGAAGGTGTGGGGATGTTGTAGGAGGAAGGTGTGGGGGAGGAAGGTTGTCGTGGTGGATGGAAGGTGCGAGGGTGGATGGAAGGCGTGTGTGGATGAATGTGTGGTGGATGAAGGTGCGGGTGGATGAGGTGTGTGTGGATGGAAGATGTGTGTGGATGGAATGGGTGTGGGATGGAAGGTGTGTGTGGATGGAAGGTGTGTGTGAATGGAAGGCCCTAGTTATGTGTGTGGATGGAAGGTGTGGGTGGAGGAAGGTGTGGGAGGATGGAAAAGTGTGGAGGAATGGAAGGGCGGGTGGAGGAAGGTGGCGGGTGGATGGAAGTTGCGGGTGGATGAAGGTGTTAGTGGGTGGGATGGAAGGGTGGGTGGAGGAAGGTAATTCAATGGCGGTATGGTTAGTGGTTTCGTCTGCTGATGCTTGCTGTTGTTGACGACCCATGGTAAACGACTCAGGGATAATCAAACCTGCCGTAATGCCGCTTCTTGAAACACCATGGCTACAACTGCGCAGCTACGGACGAGAACATTAGTGTGGACCGTTTTTGATACCTGGCCACGTGGAACGTCGCAGCAACTCCGTCTTCGGGGGATTTTTTTAGGACGATCATGTTATGCTAGGAGATTGTCATGGCTAACGACAATCTCCTGAATAACCACGCATTAGCGTAGGCACCAGTTTTGATGTAGCCTGGTGTTTATAGCCTATGTCTATAGGTCGACACAGCTTAGCCAACGGCGGAGGTTGATCGGTAAAAAAACTGTTAGGTTCGGTGATCAAGGACCTGGTGTTGTTAAAACAAATCTGAAGAAAATCGTTTTTTGTTTTGTTTTTGTTTTTTGTTTTTTTATTCTTCCTTTTGTTTCTCCTGTATGTGTTACGCCTGTCTCCATAAGTACATAAAGAGCAAGCTGCACTCGTTCACAGCTTTAACTAATGACTGATCTCAATTGTAAAAAATTGACATCATATTTGTTCATTCTGATATTGCACGCCCCGACGATCCTACAAGCTTCAGTTCGGACCAATTCATCAATCAATCAATAATCATTATTGTCTTTTATGCAAACAATCCACAGTACTTTATTTTAATGCTATTAATAGATATATTCAGCATCAAGGTCACGACCCGGCGCGGCATTTTGGGATGAGCAGTTCAAGTCAGGGGTCAGGCATCATACTTTTTTTTTTACATTCTCCAATATTGCATGAGGGGTATTTTCCGGTCACAATATTGTTCGTTATGTTATCAATACACACTATTCGTATGACGTCACAAGGTCACGACCTTGAGCAGGCATGTCGGGTTCAGCAGTGCAGGTCATCGTTATTTGTCCTTTTTTTTAAAGCATAATTATGTTATCATTATATCTGTCACTAATGTTGTCGTTATGTTGTCCAATACACAACTATGTATGAGTCACAAGCGTCCGACCTTGGAGGCAGTCATTTCGGGGTTAGGCAGTCAAGGTCGGGGGTCATCATGGCGGCCAAGACAGGATTCCCTCATGTCGTCCTCTTCGTCACGATTCATCGCTAAAAGGTCAGACAGTGAGGACGATGATGATGATGATGATGATGATGATGGTGATGAGACGTTGATGATGATGATTGACGACGACAAAGTATGATCATGACGATGTCGATGCGACGGACGATGATGATGATGGTGAGACGATGACGACGAAGGACGAAGCGATGACTGAACAACGACAACGACGATAGTGATTGTAACGATGATGATATTCGTGTCATGTTGCATGAAATCTATGAAAGCGAGCGTCACTCCTTTGAAATTATAATTGTGAAGAAGAAGGAATAAGAAGAAGAAGAAGAAGAAGAAGAAGAAAAAGAAAAAGGAGAAGAAGAAGAACAAGAAGAAGAAGAAGAAGAAGAAGAAGAAGAAGAGAAGGAGAAGAAGGCGAAGAAGGAGAGGAAGAAAGAAGAAGAAGGCGGAAGAGAAGAGAGAAGGTAGAGAAGGAGAAGGAGAAGAAAAAGAAGACGAAGAAGAAGAAGGAGAAAGGAAGGAGAAGGAGAAGGCGAAGGAGAAGAAGGAGAGGAAGAAGAAGAAGAGAAGAAGAAGGAGGAGAGGAGGAGGAGAAGGAGAAGAAGAAGAAGAAGGAGAAGAAGAAGGAGAAGAGAGGGAGAAGGAGGAGGAGAAGGAGAAGAAGAAGAAGAGAAGAAAGAAGAAGAAGAGGAGGAGGAAAGGGAGGAGAGGACGATTGTACCCAAAGTGTACCTCAAAGCACATAATATGGGTCCTTTACAGTGTGTCAGTTTACCCTAACACATTCGGTACATTCTGTACTCAACAAGCTTCCTGAGAAGGAAGCAGATTAACCCTTTCACCGCAAAGTCGCATTTTAGCACCACAGGGGTTTAACACCTATGTCACTAAAAGGAATCAAATTGGGGTCTATTAAAGTATAATCCAAAGACCCTATTGTCTAAGTTTTGCGAAGTAAGGGTTCTTTAGACCTTAATTTTATATCTGTTGCAGAAGAATCCCTAATTACTGCAGATGGATTTTGTTCCTCTAACAGAGGTAAATTAATGGAAATGTTTGGCAGAAATATGTCTGGCGGTGAAAGGGTTAAGCCATGCATTTTCCCCTTAAGATTTCTAGATTCAGTCATTTAAAAAACTAAACAGTCAACGTTATGTGCTACGGAACAGCGTGAATAAAAACGACAATAAAAAATTGTGGTTGATATGAAAAATCAAGTTAAACAAAAATATGCTATGCATATCTTTCAGTTGGTAGGGGTATATTTGTGTTGTTCATTGCTGTCTGCCGTTCCGACAATGACTGCCAGATAGCAGAGGGGGGGCAGCTGCTATTCCGGCGGGCAGGGCTACAATTTGTTTTAGTGAAGAAGACTTGCCCAGGTACATCCCCACTCTCTCGGCCAAGGACTTGAGAACTTTAGGGAGTTCACCCTACTGTTCGGGATTCTTATTCTTACACCGGTTCATATTCTGAACTTTGGGAATTGTTAATTCTTTCTACTCTTCTTGATTTCTTATTATTTCTACAGATTCATATTCTCGAACTTAGGGGCATGTTCACCTACTGTTCCGATTTATTATTCTTTGCACAGGTTTTTTTCCTCGAACGTTGGCATGTCCACCCTACTGTTCAATTCTTCGAATGTTAGGAAGCCCCCTACTGTCTGATTCTTAATCTTTCCAGTTTTTTTATTCCTCAAACGTTGGCATGGTTGCTCTACCCGCTTCGCCATTTCTATTCTTTCACGGGTTCATATTCCTCGAACTTTGGGCATGTACACCCTACGGTTTCATATTCCTCGAACTTAGGGCAGTCACCATTACTGTTCTGATTTCTATTCTGTCCAACAGGTTCAATTCTCGCCTTTTTTTTCCAAATTTTGGGCCATGTCCACCCTACTGTTCATTTTTACGCGAAACTTTGGGGAGTTCACCCTACTGTTTGATTTCTTATTATTTCTCACAGGTTCATTTTTCTTGAAACTTTGGGCATGTTCACCCTACTGTTCTGATTCTTATTCTTCCACAGGTCATATTCTCGAATTGGGCGATTGTTAACCTTACTGTTCTGATTTTCTTATTCTTTTACAGGTTTCATATTCCTCGAACTCTGGGCATGTTCACGCTACTGTTCGGGTTGTCGGGCATACTGTTCGCCTTGCCCCTAACTTTCTGCTCGTGCGCAAGCCCTAACGCCGCCTCCACCTTCCAGCTTAAACGCCACCGGCGGACCGGTGTCCAGGGAAATTGGACCCCCGTCGACGTGTCGGCGGCGTTTTCTAGAAGTCTTCCTGGGGCAGATCTGCGATGGACCAACCACACCTTGCTGCCAACCTGTGAGAGGGAGCGATTAAGGGTCTGTCTGTCTGTCTGTTTGTCTGTTCTCTTTTGTCCTGCTGACTGGGACGTCCATGTTTTTGTTGCCCATGGTCCTCTGTTTCTGTATGTCTGACATAACTAACTATTATTCTCTGTCCTGTGTTTCTCTCTCCGTACTTCCTGTCCCTATATGCCTTTCTGTATTTTTTTATTTGTCTGTCTGTCCCTGTCTGTCTCTCTCCTCTGTCTGTCCTCGTCTCTCTCTCTCCTCTCTCTCTCGTCTCTCTCTTCTCGTTCATCTCTCTCTTCTCCTCAGTCTCTCTCTCTCTCTCTCTCGTCTAAATTTATCTCTGTGTGTCGCTCTCTGTCCCCTCTTTTTTTTCTCTATCTTTTGTCTGTCTGTCTCCCTGTCTCTGTTTCTCATCTCGCTCTCATCTCTCTCCTCTCTCTTCTCTTCTCCTCTTTACCTCTCTCTCATCTCTCTCTCTCTCTTCTCTCATCCCTTTCCTCGCCTCCCTCTTTCTTTCTGTATGTGGAGTGTGTCCTGGGTTTGTGTGGTAAGGCCTATGTTTGTTGTGTAGTTCATTGCACGATGTGCGCACACGTGGCGTGAATGAAGAGGAGAAAGGGTGTGAGGGGCAATCAAAACATAATCATCATATCATCATCATCATCATTTTCACACCTCCACTTCCATCATCATCATCATCATCATCACCATCATCATAATCCCACCATTCACCCACCACTTTCCTCATTTCCACAACCTCCACTGCCCACCCACCACCATCATCATCATCATCATCACCACCACCACCACGCACCACCATCGTCACCGCTATCTATTCGCTCCACATGCCACCAACACCACCACCAGTCATCATCATTGCATCAGCATCATCACATCATCTCATCATCATCATCATCATCCACACCCCACCACCATCGTCACCGCTATCTATTCCTCCACTGCCACCACCACCATCTCATCATCATCATCACTCATCATCATCATCATCATCATCATTCATCATCATCATCATCATCATCATCAATCTCATCATCACCACCACCACACCACCACCACCACCGACCATCGTCACCGCTATCCTATCTTCAGACCCAGCGAGACGTTTAGCCAGTTCATCTCCAAGTGATGACGACCATGACGAAGATGATTCCCAGCACACGGGCACGTAAGACAGGCGAGGGACGGCCTTCGGCCATCATTGTGATGGCGCATGATTCTGCAGGCATCGCAAGGCCCCCAGATCTGCCTTCACCACCACCTATGTCGATCGACAATGTTGCCCAAAGAAAAGACGGGATTTTCTACATGGGTAAGTAAAGGTCATATTGGTGGTTAGCTTGTGGTGTGGTGTGGTGTCGTGTGGCATAGAGTGTCATGTCAAATGATTCTGGCAAGGCCATCGTCAAGGCCCCCAGGTCCTGCCTTCCACCACCACCTATGTCGACGACAATATGCCCAAGAAAAGACGGATTCTATCATGGGTAAGTAAGGTCATATGTGTTTAGTTGTGGTGTGGTGTGGTGTGGTGTGTGTGGTGTGGTGTGGGGGTGGGTGTGTTGTGGTGTGGTATAGTGCAATGTCATGATTCACAAGGCATTCGGCAGGCGCCCAGGTCCTGCCTTCACCACCTCTATGTGACGACAATGTGCCCCAAGAAAAGACCGCTTCTGTAGGGTAAGTAATGTCATATTGGTGATAGCTTGTGGTGTGGTGTAGTGTGGGTGTGGTGTGGTGTGGTGTTGGTGTGTGTGTGGTATAGTGTCAATGTCATGATTCTACCAAGCATCGGGGGGGGGGGGGGAGGCAAGGCCCCAAGATCTGACCTTCACCACCACCTATGTCGAACGACCAGAAAGTGCCCAAAAGAAAAGACGGATTCTATAGGTTAAGTAAGGTCATATTGGTGTTAGCTTGTGGTGTGGTGTGGTGTGGTGTGGTATAGTGTCATGGTCATTATTTCTGCAGGCATCGGCAAGGCCCCCGCTCTGCCTTCAACCACCACCTATGTGGACGACAATTTGCCCACAAGAAAAGACGGGATTCTACATGGGTAAGTAAGGTAATATTGGTGTTAGCTTGTGGTGTGGTGTGGTGTGGTGTGTTATAGTGTCAATGTCATGATTCTGCAAAGGTATCGGCAAGGCTCCAAGATCTGCCTTCACCACCACTTATATCGACGACAATGTGCCCCAAGAAAAGACTGGATTCTACATGGGTAAGTAAGGTCATAAATGTTGGGCTATATTGTGTTATTCTGTGGTGGTTGTAGTGTGGTGTGGTGTGGCGTGGTGTGGCATAGTGTCAATGTCATGATTCGAATGCAAAGGTATCGGCAAGGCTCCAAGGTCCGCCTTCACCACCACTTGCCAGTATGTTGCGACGGCAATGTGCCCAAAGAAAAGACGTTGATTCTACTGTGGGTAAGTAAGGTCATATCGGTGTTAAGTTCGTGTGTGTGTTGTGTTGTGTTGTGTGTTGGTGCCGCACACAAAAAGTGTGGTGTGGCTGGTGTGGTATAGTAGTCAATGTCATGATTCAATACAAGGCATCGGCAAGTGCCCCTAGGTGTGCCTTCACAGGTGTGTTTAATCGTGGACGACAATTTGCCACAAAGAAAAGTGCTGGCCGATTCTATATGGGTAAGTAAGGTAATCGATGCGTGTGGAGCTTGTGGTGTGCCGGGTGGTGTGGTGTGGTGTGTGCGGTGATGTGGTGTGTCTGTGTTGCGTGTTGTGGTGTGGTGTGGTGTGGTGTGGTGTTTTTTTGGTGTGGTGTGGTGTGGTGTGGTATACTGTCAATGTCATGATTCTGCAAGGCATCGGCAAGGCCCCCAGGTCTGCCTTCACAACCACTTATGTGGACGACGATATGCCCCAAGAAAAGACAGGATTCTACATGCGTAGAGTACAATAATTTTACGCTGTCCCTCTCTGTCTCTGTGTTCTGTTTATGTCTTTCTGTCTGTCTGTATGTCGTGTGTGTCTGACTGAACTGTCTTTAATGCTCTTCTTTCTCCTCTCTCTCTCTCTCTCTCTCTCTCTCTCTCTCTCTCTCCTCTCCTCACTCTGTCGTTCTCTTCTCTCTTCTCTCTCTCTCTCTCTCTCCTCTCTCTCTCTCTCGTCTCACAGATCTCTCTCTCTCTCACATATCTCTCTCTCTCTCTCTCATATTTTATTACTTTTGTGCTTATTTCGTTTTCCATTTTCTACTTTTATATATGTATTTTGTCAGGACTGGATGTAAAAAAAGCATGTTATTGCCTACTCTATTATTGCCTCTCTATAATAAAATTCTCTCTCTTCTCTCTCTCTCCTCTCTTCTCTCTCTCTCTCTCTCTCTCTTGCTTCTCTCTCTCTCTCTTCTCTCTCTCCTCTCTCTCTCTCTCTCTCCATGTCTCTCTGTCTGTCCTCTCTTTCTGTCTGTCTCCTCTGTCTGTCCGTCTCTCTCTCCTCTCTCTCAGTTTTCTCAATTTCTGTCCTCTTTGTGTCCTGTCTTCTGTCTACTGTCTGTCTCTCTCTCTCTCATCTCCCTCTCATCTCTCTCATCTCATCTCCTCCTCTTCTTCTCTCTGCATACTACTCCTAATATCTCTGTTTTCTAGTCACCTCTCCAGTCTCATCTCTCTCTCTTTTCTGTCTGTCTCTCTGTCTTGTCTCTCTATGTTCTCTGTCTCCTGTCCTCTGTCTCTGTTCTCTGTCTCTGTCTCTCTCATCTCTCTCTCATCTCGTCTCTCTCCTCTCTCTCTCTCTCTCGTCCTCTCTTCCCCCTCTCTCATGCTAATCTAATACTCTCTTTTCTAGTCACCACTCACCGAGTGTCTATGGCTCTCTATGTCTCATTCTGTCTCTCTCACTCTCGTCTCTCTCTCTCTCTCTCGTCTGCTCTGTCTCTGTCTCTCCCTCTCCCTCTCGCTCTCTCCACTCTCCCTCTCTCACTCTATCTCTCTATCTCTCTCTCTGTCTCTCTCTCATCTCTTCTCTCTCTCATCTCATCTCGTCTCTCTACTCTCTCTCTCTCATGCTAATCTCGTAATACACTCTCCTTCTAGTCTCTCTTTTCTGTCATGGTCTCTCTGTCCATTCTCTCTATGTCTCTCTCCCCCTCTTCCCTCTCTCTCTCTCTCTCCGTCCCCCTCTCTCACTCTCTCTCTCTCACGCTCTCTCTCTCCCTTTCTCCCTCTCTCCCTCTCTCCCCCCCCCTCTCTCTCTCTCTTCTCCTCTCCTCTCTCTCTCTCTCAGACTCAAGTCGTCTCACTCAAAAAACTTCTCTCTCTCGCTCTCCTCATTATTCATCTTCTCTCTCTCTCGTCTGTCCTCTCCTGCGTGTGTTTTTTGCGTGGTGTTTGTTGGTAACGTATGATTTGTGCACTACCATGCATCTACATCTCTCACATGTGTCATCGTAGGTGTAAATCTTATGTTTCCCTCGTGAACTCCCCATGCATACAGGTGGGTGTTTTGGTTTTTTAATCGCTCGCAGTCTATCATTTCTCTCCCCCCATCTCCTCATTAAAGACCCACCACGTCACGTGTCAAATCTGGTTTCACGTTTCCCCCCTCTTATAGCTGGTAATAAATCTTAACTGGGTCTTCCAAGCCATGCGGAGGCCGAATGCCGACCACTCTGGGCTGGCCTGGGCGCTTTAATTGGATGCACTGCACGACATGGAATCCTTACTCACGTTGTGTCCCATCCTGTGTGTGTGTGTGTGTCCTCGTGTGTGACTGTCCTGAGTAACGCTTGTGTGTTGGTGTATGTGTGTGTGTGTTTGTGTGCGTTGCGTGCGCGTGCGTGCGTGCGCGGTGTGTGTGTTGTGTGTGGTGTGGTGTGGTGTGTGTGTGGTGTGTGGTGTGTGTGTTGTGTGCTGTGTGTGTGTGTTGTGTTGTCATGTGTGTGCTGTGTCCTGCTGTCTATGTGTGTTGTGTGTGTGTATACATGTGATTGTCCCTTGTGTGTATGATGTGTGTGTGTCGTGTGTTGGTGTGTTTTTGTGTTTGTTTGTGTGTGTGTGTGTTGTGGCTAGCTCCAATGTGGTTGTGTGTACTGTGTGTGTGTTGTGTGTCTATATGTTGTTGTGTGTATATGTGTGTGTGTGTCTACGTGCTGGTCTGTTCTATGTGTTTGTGTGTGTGTGTGTGTGTGTCTAATGTGTGTGTGTGTGTGTGTGTGGTGTGTGTGATTGTGTGTGTCTATGTGTTGTGTGTGTGTGTGTGTGTTGTGTCGACGTCTGTAGTTCTGGTGTCTATGTGTGTGTTTGTGGTCTCCAGGTATCATCATCACTGTGGAATCGTGGGACCAGCCCTGGTTTTGCTAGGGGGGAGTCGTCTCCCAGATCTACGCACTTTGAAGGTGAACCACACACACACACGCACTCACGCACGCACACGCACGCTCACACACACACACACACACACACACACACACGCAACACACACACACACACAACACACAGAGAGACACACACACACAGACAAACACACATACATACAGACACAACACACACACACACACACAACACACACACACACACACACACAGAGACACACTTTAACAATCATAACATTATAAAACACAGTAAACACAGATACATGACAAAGCACAGCCTAGTTACTTGTAGGCCTACTCCGCATATACAACTACAAAGATAAACGCTACACACGCGTGTGCACGCACACAGACACATGGGTGGGGGGCCACGGGGCGTAGGGGCGGAGGACAGGGGCGGACAGCGTGGGCGGGCCGGAGGGCGCTGGATGCACGGTTAGACCCACAAACTCATATAGTACACACACACACACCTTGTCAATGCCTTACGCGTAGGTCCGAGGCTGCGGGGACGTGCATGCAGTGTCGGGGGACACCTTATCTCACACACACACAGCACACACACACACACACACACACATCACACACACACACACAACACATCACACACACACCACAGCACAGCACAGGCACACCCACACAGAGAGACACACACAGACACAGACACACAGACACACATGCACATTAACATGTCCACTTGTACGTACGTTCCTATGTGTTTGTGGGAGTGCGTGTGCACACACGTGACACATAAAACCCGCGTGTGCACACGTAAGTGACAAAATGTGTGACGTGCACTGTGTGTGTCACGGTGTTGTCACTCACACAATAACGACGTGGAGGATGGGAGGAGAAATCACACTATCCACAGTAAAAGAAACACACAACAGAAGAACAATCAAACACATAAGACATTTCTTCACATTCAGTACACTCACTCCTCTCGTCCTTGGTATTTTTACCAAAAAACATCTGCCTAAGCTTGTATTTGTAAAACTCTCATCGGAGACGATCACCCCCGTCCCTTTCTCTCTCACTCGTCATGTCTCACTTCACACTCTTACAACACGCCCCACCCCACGTGTCTCTACAGTCATTCACATGCTTACATACTACCCCACGTTATTGGCACATTACGATATGCACCCCCACCTCTCTCACCTACCACCCCCACCTCCAGCCCCCACACAACACACACAAAGACTACCAACCCCCCTACACGTGAGCCCCCGTCACACTACTCCCACTACCCCCCATTGCTTCACATGCTCTCTTCACCTTACCACACCCCACCCTAACACCACCACCCCCCCCCACCCCCCACCCCACACCAACCTAATACCCCCATACTAACACCCCCAAAGCACCCACGCAAAAAAACCCCCCCCAGCCACCACCCACCACTGCTACCAGGTAATGTTCCCCCGACCCCCCCCCCCCCACCATGGCAACCCCCCCCCGTCTGTCTAATGTTTCTTGGCACTCGGTAAAACAACATCAATACCTTATCATCAGTAAGCCAACATTACAATACGTATTAGTAGTATCGAGTAGTAGTAGTAGTTTGTTAGTAGTTCCCATTGTATAGTGTCCTAGTAGTCAAGGGTAGTAGTTTAGAATGCTGCCTTATTAAAAACCTGTCAAGGACTGCTCGAAACTCTGCTTTTTTTTTTCCTTTCCTGCCTTTGAAGACTATTAAATTCTTACATTAATTCCTTAGATTTTTCTTTTTTTTTGCAGCTCGAAAGAGATCGTTTTATCTGGTCCAAACAAATTTTTTTTTTAGTTAGGCGCATAACGAGTTTCATGACTACTTCTATTTTCAAAACAAACAAGTACCACTTAATTTTTACTAAGATTGAGCAATCTCCTGAGGATCCCCGAGCACAAAGGATCTCAGCTAAAGTCCACAGGAGATCACTTCCAGACAGCCCAACTTCACCCATAGAACTCCGATTAGAGCATGCTCAGTGCCTTCACACACCCACGCAAGACTACAGCAACGCTTCAGAGGCTCCGGCCGCCACAGGGCTCCATTAGGAGGATTCCAGTGCTCCCATGTGTCCATCGGATTTTTTCCGCCAACAAAACAACAGATGCAGCTTAATATACGATTCTATTTAACATCCCCTGCCACGGTCACATGGTTTTTTCTTTGTTAGTATTTCTCTCCCCGAGCTCACGAGAGGCACGGTTCAGAACAACCACTTCTCCGCGGTCATTGGGGTTTTTAGGTTCTTTGCCCTTTCTATTACTCTTTCTCCTCCATGTCCGGGTTGCACTTCATCTTCTCAGTGCTTTTTTTACTCCAAAATGCAACAACAACCCCGCTAATATCTAGCATTCCGTCTCATGGATATTGGCTGAAATTTTCTTTCTTTCCCAGATCCCAATCGCTGTGGGCTTCCTACCCGTCCCCCCCCTCTAACGGATTTCACACTTGCTCATGGCCTGCTTGTTTGCAGCCGCAGACACAGCCATCGATATCTTCAGACATTTCTCACCACTCTAGTCGTTTCTTTCTTTTCTGTGCTTCATTCCTTTGTTTCCACAACAAATCTACATCAATTCAGACCCCCTCGTCGTTTCTTTTTTCTGGCTCGTTCATTTTTCACCCATTCTTTGAGAGAGAGAGAGAGAGGAGAGACTTCAGATCTACCGTCTCTTCCGAGAGCTGAGATCCCGGTGCATGAGTCATGCCATTCTCCTGGTTCCTCTCAGAAGAGAGAGAGACGCATCTTCTCTCCCACCAAAACTAAGATCGTCTCATGGTGGCTTTGCTTTCTGACCTAGCTGCCTCATTCTCATACCATTCTTCTCTCTGGCTCTCATCTTTTTCCCCAGAAGTCATGGATAAGCAGAACGTCCGGATCTCGATCGAGAAGGTCCTTCTTTGAATTTCTGTTTCCCTCAATAGATGTACAGGAGTAACTCACCGAGCAGCTCTCCTTTCTTGATGTTGTCTGTCTGTCGGCACCTGCCTCTGACTTGAAGACGAACCCGACTGATGGCATAAGTAAATCAGTCAATCCCACTTTCGTCGGAGGGTCGGCCCGCTTAGTCCATATGTGCTCAGAGGGTGCCCACCGGTTCGCATAATGCCTTTCGCATCTATCCTTTGATCAGAGCCGCGGGCGCAAGTCCAGTGTCTCTTCTTCTTCCAAAGAAAAAAAAAACCGGCAGCTCAGTTCGCATAAACGGGTTTGCCATTTCGCATATTAGGCACTCTTGTAGGTTCTAATTCACTTTACGTGACTTTCTGTTACGGTCCTACTATCCCTAACCATATCCTTAACCAATCCAAATCCCTATCCCTATCCCTAACCTATCCCTAACCTATCCCTAACCCTATCGTCCTCAACTCTATCCATAACCTATCCCTATCCCTATCCATAACCTTATCCCTAACTTTCTGATTTTTATGCGAAATGCCATGTCCACAAAGCTTTGTATGCGAAGCGGCAGTATGTGAATCGGCTTTATGCGAAGCGGCAGTATGCGAATCGGCAATATGCGAACCGGGGCGCACCGGTTGGGCTCCTTCTTCTGTTTGCTTATTTAGTCCCAAAAACAAAAAAATAAAAAAAAAAGAATTTTTGTTTGTTTGTGTACACACTTGTGGGGGTTTTGTGGGGTTTTTCCCCACTGTTCTCACGAATTATTATCATTGTATTAATGGTGAGTGTGTTGTTGATTTTCACGTAATTGCAGGTTTCCTGGTGTTAGATGAAGTTGCCTGAGTAGCAGACTGGAAAGTGTACATGTGCAGGAGTGGCCTCCACCTGCTGCGTTCTCTTCGCGGGGGCCGGGGGTCACATCCCCAATCGGCCCGAAGTACTATCGAAATTTTCAGTTCGACCTGCCCGTCTGGAAAGTCAGCATGGCGCTTGGTAGGTGATCAGTCAGTCTCGTCCCCCTAACTTTCCCTGAAATCAGTATCATTACCCCCCAAAAAAGAAGAGCTATTAATGATTAAAGGGAGATAATTTGGAAGGACTTCTTTACGACGACAATGACGATGATGACGATAATGATGATGATGAATTATGATGAGTGACGATGATTGTGGATCACAGCTGCGGTGATGCTGGGGATCTGCTGCGCGGGCACTTTCACTGGGGAGTATCTGACCAAGAGGCTGAAGAAGAATGATGACGACGTATAGATGATGATAATGATGATAACTATGATGTTCGATTGCAGCTGCGGTGATTTGGGGATCTGCTGTGTGGGCACTTTCGCCGGGTTGTAACTATCTGACCAGAGGTGCAGAAGAGATGACAGACTATGACGACGACGACGATGATAATGATTGATAATGATGATGATAATGAGTGACTGAGTGAAGATGATGATGTTACAGCTGTGTGTGATGCTGAGGGATCTGCTGTGCGTGCATTTTCACGCGGGTCGTATCTGACCAATGAGGCTGAAGAAGACGATGACGACGGAGATGATGAAGATGATGATGATGATGATATAGATGAAGATAATGATGACGACGACGATGATGATGATCACAGCTGCGGTGATGCTGAGGATCTGCTGTGTGGGCACTTTCACCGGGGCGTATCTGACCAAGAGGCTGAAGAAGACGATGCGCGCTGGATGATGATTATGATGACTGCTGAGCTGCTGAGTGATGATGATGATGATGATTATGATGATGATGATGCAGCATGATATGATGATGACGACGGACGACGACTGACGACGACGACGACGACGACGACGACCGACGATGGTGATGTGTGATGTTTATGATAATGATGATGATAGATGATGATTACAGCTAGGCAGTGATGCTGTGGGATCTGAGTTGTGTGGGCACTTTCACCGGGGCGAATCTATACTATCTGACCAATAGGCTGAAGAATATGATGACGACGACGACAAAGAAGATGATGATGAGATGATGATGATGAGATGATCGATGATAAAGTTATGAATGATGATGATGATGATGAAATGATGGTGATTTGCAGCTGCGGTGATGCTGGGGATCTGCTGCGTGGGCACTTTCACCGGAGGTTTATCTGACCAAGCGGCTGGAAGATGGGCACCATGGCGAGCATCAAAGTTCATCACCGTCATGCTGATAACCGGCTCTCTCTTCTTCTACCAGTCTGACCATCGCCTTCAAGTGTGACCAGCCTTCTCTCTACAACAGCCCCGGGTAGGATAACAATGATGGCACCTTAGGACGCGCATTGAGAACCGCCATGGGGGCAAGTTCAAACCAGTATTAAGGGCCTTAGCGCGCCAATATTCGTGTAGTAGCCCCTCCCTCCCTAACCTCTCTCTCTCCTCTCTTCTCTATTTCGATATTTTCGGTTTACCACAGGGCGTGCCGGGTGTCGGTAAAAAGTACGCGGTATAGATGAATTATTTCTCATTACTGCTTTGTATAAATAAAATTTCGTTCACGTTCGTTCGTTCCCGTTCTCTCTCTCTCTCTTTCATTTCTCTTTTTTTCTCTCTTTCTCTCTCGTCTCTCTCACTTCTTTCTCTTCTCTCTCTTCTCTCTATCTCTCTCCATCCCTCTCTCTCCCCCCCTCTCTCTCTCTCTCTCTGTCAGAGCTACGAGTCACTCTCTCTCTCTCTCTCAGTCACGCACTACGACGCCCAACTAATAATATCGCGCGCGTAAGCCCCTACTGGTTTGACATGCCCCCTGGCGGTCAAATCATCGTCCTACGTTGACCATTCTTGACAAATTGACAGGTTTATTGTCATCGCCATAGACGATAATATCATGACAAGGGAGGGTAAGGAAATTATGTGAAAAAATCGAACATAGAAAACAAACTGAATTATCTCAACAATAAATATGAAAAATGAATCATAATTGTATAGAAGTCTGAAAAAGAAAATATTATAAACACCTTCGTCTATATTATACGCATGTAAACAACACCCACGTTTCTTATGTTTCTCTTTACCTCTCCTCTCTCTCACTCTCTCTCTCTCTCTATCTCTTCTCTCTTTCTCTCTCTCTCTTGTTCCTCTCTCGCTCTCTCTCTCTCCTCTCTCTCTCTGTCCTGTCCTGTCTGTCTGTCTGTCGTTCGGTATCTGTCTTCGCCTCTCTCTCTGCTCCAAGTCATCGTGAGCCTCTCTCTCTCTCTCTGTCTCACTTCAAAACAATACACACACACACACACACACACACACCACACACGCACACACAACACACACACAAAACACACACACACACACATACATACCATACCTACCTGGGCTTGAGATGAGAGAGAGAGATTGAGAGAAGAGAGAGAGAGAGAAGAGGAGAGAGAGAGAGAGAGAGAAGAGAGTCAAGGAAGAGAGAAAGAGAGAAAGTTAGAGACGGACAGAGGATAGGAATAGTTGGTTTTTCGTTGACTGTTCTACTCTCTCTCGCTGTCTCTGCCTCCGTGTCTCTCTCTCCTCTCTCTCTCATCTCTCGAAGTCTCTCATCTCTCTCTCTCTCATCTCTCTCTCATCTCTCTTCTCTCGAGTCTCTCCTCTCAGTTCTTATCTCTCTCTCTGATGGCAGACCCCTATCATCGGAGACAATACTCTCTGTCTCACTGCCTAGAGAGCTGTGCCTGTGAAGACACGAATTACTTCCCCCTGTGTGCGGCCAGGCGTGGCCGCTCCTTCCTTCTCTCCCTGTCACGGCCGGATGTCCAAGGAACAGTTAAAGGGGTACACACTGAACACCTTTTCTTGTTTTGACCACCATCTTAATTACTGATAATTCAAAAACATCGGGAGTTTCCTGGTATTGCAATACCTCCAGCATCGTCCCACATTTAAAAATGTCCCACGTGTATTCTGTTCCAGGTCGGAGGAGACGTTAAACGGAAAATTTTCACGCACTTTTTTTGTTTTGGGGAAAATATGTTGTCTACAAGGAGCTTCAATGGTATAAGGCTCATCGTGTTTACACAAATCTGCTTTTGTTATTCAGTTAGACTCGAACGCGACTTGTTATCATACAGGGGAAAAGGTTTGGAGACGTCCAAGTGCAGTCTTGAAACGCCTAGTCACAAAATTCATAACTTTTTATTTTATTTGATCCTCCATTTACAAATACATAATGTGCACACATACACATCATCAACAGTTTCTTACATGCCTTAATGTATTGATTATATATATATATATTTGGATATGGCCAAGTGCAATATTGAACGTCTTGTATTTTGATGTTTGTCCATCGCCCGAGCGCATTCTGAATCTAGAGTGGCGCCACTTCGTGCAATTGTGACGTCATTGTGACAAGTGTGCGCGTGTGTGTTTTTTGACAGGGTTACGTCCAACTGCACGTGCGTCGAAGGGGGGCGGGGCCACGAACGGGACTATGTTTACTAACGGGTGCATAATTGTTCTTCCCGTACATAGCGAGCATCTCGGCCAGTGTGCTGTTGTCTACGTGTGCTATTATACCTAACCTCATCATTTATATCAGGTGGGTCACAATAGACAGTGGGTAGAGAGAGAGAGGAGCGAGAGAGAGATAGAGAGAGAGAGAGGGGGGGGGGGGGAGGAGAGAGAGAAGAGAGAGAGGAGAAAGAGAGAGAGAGAGAAGAGAGACTAGATAGAGAGAGAGAGAGATAGGAGAGAGAGGAGAGAAGTAGAGGAGAGAAAGAGAGAGATAGAGAGAGAGTAGATTGAGAGAGAGGAGAGAGAGAGATCTAGAGAGAGAGATATAGGGAGTAGGGGAGTGTAAGATAGAGATAGAGTGAGAGAGAAGAGAGAGAGAGAACACCGGACGTGTTATTCAGAAAGGCCTTTTGCCATTGTTAAGCTTAGGAGGGGCGAGATATCCAAGATATGACAACAACAACAACACAAAGTGGTTCAAAGCTCAAGTATACTTTATTACATCAAAAAAAGAGAAAATCCTGATGTAGTATCTTTATGGCCAATATCGCTCTCGACAATCTTCTGCTTGGTTTTCTTTTGTGCATTGCCAGTTTCTTACAGAACGGGAGTCCATTGGAATGGGAACGAGGGATGTGGTAGATTCCCTGGTCCTTTATGTGTGGTAATGTGTGCGTGTGCGTCCGTGCCAACAGCTGGCAAATGGTGTTCCGGTCCAATAGCGCCTAAGCCACTGTAGCGTGAAGCTAAGCGTACTAAATTTGTCTTTATTTCTCTCTTGCAGATGTCTTGCAAGAAGAGAAATATTGGGTTTTTTACGTCCTCCCGGCCTGGACAGACACATGTGTCTTTCTGCCAGATGTATGCCCCACGAACGAACGAAAAAATGGGTGTTTTACGTCCTCTCGGTCTGGAACAAACACATATGGGACATTTGTAGATACAAAGATGGTGGGAACAATACTGGAGGCAATGCCCGGAGGTAGTGCAACTCCAGTAAAGTCCCGATTTTTAAAAATACAGATAGGTGTAGCGGT
Organism: Phymorhynchus buccinoides; assembly: GCA_017654935.2. NCBI lineage: Eukaryota > Metazoa > Mollusca > Gastropoda > Neogastropoda > Raphitomidae > Phymorhynchus > Phymorhynchus buccinoides. The sequence continues at coordinate 38,045,765 of CM065705.1, read as the reverse complement.
AACCACGCCTCGGTTAAACTTCATCGGCTATGGTACCGCCACGTTTCATATATAGTACCTCACAAGAGAGTGAAAAATGGTGTTTTACGTCCCCTCGACCCGGCACAGGCACATAAGGGACATTTGTAGATACAAAGATGGTGAAGAACAATTCTGGAGGCAATGCCCGGAGTCAGTACGAAATCCAGTAAAGTCCCGATTTTTAAACAATACAGATAGCTGTAGCGTTGACCACGCCCCTCTGTTAAACCTCATCGGCTACGTGCCATGTATCATTCCATTAAGTGGGGCGCGACGAAAATGGTGTTTTACGTCCTCTTGGTCTGAAACAGACACACATGGGACAATATTAGTAGATTACAAAGATGGTGCGAACGATCATGGAGGCAATGCCCGGAGGCAGTACGAAACCAGTAAAGTCCCGATTTTTTTAATTAATACAGATAGCTGTAGCGGTGACTACGCCTCGGTTGAACCTCATCGGCCTATGGCACCGCTACAAGTATTTGTTGCATTTAACACACAGATGATTTACGAACGAAAAATGGTTGTTTTACGTCCTCTTGGTCTGAATCAGACACATATTGTACATTTGTAAATACAAATATGGTTGGAACATTACAATAATTTATAAGTATTAGTACAACACTTCATTAAGTAATAGTATCACGATGAAATTACGAACGACGAAAATTGAGTTTTACATCCTCTTGGTCCTGAATCAGACACATATGGGACATTTGTAAATACAAATATGGTGGGAACAATATTGGAGGCAATGGCCCGGAGGCAGTGCAACACCAGTAAAGTTCCGATTTTTTATTAACAATACAGATAATGTGTAGCGGTAACACACGCCTCGGTTAAACCTCATCGGCTATGGCTATGGCACCGCCACAAGTATTTGGTTGCATTTACACACCGGTGAATTTAACGACGAAAATGGAGTTTTGCGTCCTCATTGGTTTGAATCAGACACGTATGGGACATTTGTAAATACAAATATGGTGGGAACAATACTGTGGAGGCAATGCCCGGAGGCAGTACTAAACCATTAAAGTCCCGATTTTTTTATTAAATTAATACAGAGAGAGAGAGAAAATGGAGTTTTACGTCCTCTTTGGTCTGAATCAGACACATAGTGGGACATTTTTGTACATACAAAGATGGTGGGAACAATACTGGAGGCAATGCCCGTAGGCAGTACGAAACCAGTAAAGTCCCGATTTGTTTAAATATTATTAATACAGATAGGTGTACAGATGATTTACACGAAGCCAGATTCACACAATGACAAGCCGTATAGACGTAATCACAGTGAGAACATTTTGGATAATGAAAATGTACTGATTATTTAAAAAAATAACGGAAGGATTTAAACCAAAGTAGGTCTGCTGAAAAGGTGTTACATAATAATATTTTGTTGTAAAATATTAAATTTCTAAACAATGCTATACTGATACAGGAAATTTTGTAAACACAAAAATACACAATGACCATAAAGTCCAAAATTAACTCCCCTGAAATTCATCAGTAGGTCCTTATTTTGATGAAATATCAAGGGAGATCATTCAATAGTTAACAACATAGAGTACTGAGGGGGGTTGCGTACCCCTTAAGGCGTTATCGTAATATAAAATGTCAGTTTGTGGATCTCCAGTTCGATTTTGGAAAAGATTTAGATTCAACCTGCTTCCACTGTATCAACGCTCTAGTGGGTGGAAAAGGGCTCTGGTTTGTAACTGAAACAGTTTTCTAGAGGCAAACGGATTTCTGAAGACTATGACCAAATTGGTCCATTGCGTACCGGTACGGGTCAGTGCGCACCGTACATACGGGTGTTGCGTTTAAAAAAAAAAATCTATACTACACTTATATGTAACCATAGCAAGCTTTCACCCCACACCAATGCGTTGTTTGATATGAGAAAAACCATTAGTAAAATGAGTAGATTCAGATCTTTACCTTCTAACTCCATGAAAGTTGGTCCCTTTCGGTTGAAAAATGGTAGCCTGAAGAAATAAACGTCATTGGAAAAAAAATGATGCAAGCATGACGTGATTTCTTTGCAATCTCTAGCGATTTCAAGGAGGGGTGGGTGGGGGGTACGCACTGACCCAACCAACGCGCAGACTCGTCAGTACTCTAATGCATACGATTTTTTGTTTTACTTGGACTATGTTTATAAGGCGTTTGCCTTCCTGTTTTTTTCTTCCTCCCAGGTCTGTGGAGGATCGAGACAAGCCTCTGGCTCTGGGGTTCAGTTCCTTCATTTCTTCAATCCTAGGTGAGTGGAGAGAGAAATTAAATGAAATGAACATTTTTTCTTTCTTTTTTCCCCCGTGGTGATGAACTGGGTCGTGCGTTCTTTTGTACAAATAGCTCCCTCCATCTTCTGGAAGTTTTCTGTGTTTGTAACTTCCTCTGAATCTGCCACTCGTCCTTGACTCTGCCCTTTTCCCTTTGCTTATTACTGTCCATACCTTACTGTCATCTGCTTACCTTTCTATCTCACCGGTCCATTCTCCTTCCTGCCTTTTTTTCTATAAATTTATTACAAAGATATGCTCGTCCTAACTGTTTCTTAGTTAGGCGCATAAACGGCAGCATTAACGCATCTACGCTCATATGAGGGGACAGCTGTCTGAGCGAACGAAGATGGAAAAAAAGAAGAAGAAGGAGGAGAGAAGAAGAAAGCAGCAGAAGAAGAATAACATTTGTTTTACAACCGGAAAAAATATCGTCCATGGGGTAGCCAGCCGTTTTTTCAATACTTGCCGTTAATGTAAACAAGTAGACAAAAAACCCGAAAGTGAACTAATACTAATAAAATATGGTCTTAAAGGGGCATAAGGCCAAGGCCCCATGTGGATGAGGGGCGGTACAGTCATTTACAGTATAATGGAATTTGAAGACACGCATTCCAAATAGAAAAAGGACAGATACAATTTGACAGTTCAGTTCATGAAACATGAATGCTTTAGTCAAATATAAAGAAAGACTTCACCGGAACGGAGAGGAGAGAGAGAGAGAGGAGAGAGAGAGCAGAGAGAGAGAGAGAGAGTAGAGGGAGAGAGAGAGAGAGAGGGGTATAGGCGAGAGCGAGAGAGAGGAAGAAGGACAGAGAATATATATAAATATATTGGAGAGAGACTAGAGAGAGGAGGTATACAGAAAGATAGAACAGAGATAGAGAAGAGGGAGAAGGGACGAGAAAGGGGGTGATGTGACTAGAGAAGGAGGGAGACACAGAGAGGGGTGATAGCGAGAGAGAGAGGTGTATGTGGGTGTGTGGAGACGAAGAAGATGGAGAGTGAGTGAGAGACAGCTAGAGAGTGTGTGAGAGACAGAGAGATAGATAGAGAGAGAGAGAGAGTTTTTTAGAGAGAGAGAGAGATAGAGAGACATACATAGAGATAAGAGAGAGAGAGAGAATGAGAACAACAGAGAGAGATTCGAGTTTGAGAGAAAAGAGAGACAGACAGAGTGAGACAGAGAGAAAGACAGAAAGATATATTTCTTTTGTCTCTTCCATTCTAAGTAATTGAAAACACAACACACAAAAGAGAAGAGAGAGTAGAGAGTCGAGAGAGAGAGAAGAGAGAGAGAGAGAGAGAGAAGAGAGAGACAGACAAATAGTCAAATAGACAGACATACGGACAGACAGATACAGAGAACCAGCAAGCATGAAAGGGAAGTAACAAATCCATACCATTTGTAAGCAAATCAAGGCTTGTTTCCCTTGAACAATCTCGTTCGTTCATTTACCTTGAGTCCAGAATAATAGTCTGATACTTAATTATTCGAAGGGTTACTAAAAAAAAAAAAAAAAAAAAAAACCCGCAAACCCCCCAAAATCGTTAATGAAAAACTCTAATTATTAAGGTACTATTCTGAATTGTTGTTTTAGGTTTATGAAGAAGACTTAATGCATGAAAGGTTGCAGTGGTTCGTTCTTCCAAGATGCCTCGGAAAACCCCCAGATAATGAACAGTTTCTATGGTGACCCATTTTTCAGAAAACTCCCTCTTTCAGGGATACAATGCAAAACCCTTTCGCAGAAAATTTCATTTGTTGACAAATTATCTGTTTGTTGCTTTTTGCCCTGAAATTTGAAATGCAAGACAGTAGCGTATATATCCCGACTAACCTTTTGAGCCTACATATTATTATGCATGAAAATGTTGTCCAGTATACTGAGTGAAATGAATGAAACATGGTGTTTTAAAACGTCCTCGTCGGAGTTTCGGTCATACACATTATGGGACATTTTGTAGATATAAAGATGGTGGGAACAATGCTGGAAGCAACGCCCGGAGGCAATGTAACACCAGTAAAGTCACGATTTTTTAACAATACATATAGGTGTAATGCTGCTTTCTGCCACACTGCACTGCACTTATATACCAGATGTGTAGTTATGTAGGGGAAGATGGGGTAAAAAGCGCATGGGCGGGTAATAAGCCCACCCCCAATTATCTCATGAAATAAAGAAAATTTCAGTCAAATTTGCCATGAGACGAATGCTAGACATTAAAACTCGTCTCATGGGCAAAATAAAACTGAAATTTGCTCCCCCCCTTCATCATTCATTAGATAATTGGGGTGGGCTTCTTACCCGCCCATGCGTTTTTTTTACCCCGTCTTCCCCTATACTGAATATATACCTGGCCTTGGATTTCTTTCTGCTCGAATTGCCAAGAGATTCGATAAACCGCGACAGTAAATAACAACAAGAAGAAGAAGGACAAAAGAAATTTTTGCCCATATACCTGTAGGGGAAAGACGGGGTAAAAGCCCCATTGGCGGATAAAAAGAAAGAAGCCCTATGCCATTTATCCTCATGTAGTGAAGCAAATTTCAGTCAGATTTGTCCCATGAGACCTAAGTGAGGGCAAAGGAAAAGAAGGAAGCTTTTTAAACCCCTCTTTGTCCCTGCTGTAGAATTTGCAACTGCAAAACAAAGACGTTGAAATTTGGCAAACAAATGTTTTTCCTGCAAAGGGCTTTTTTCTGAAAATGTGGTATTATTGAAAAACAGTACATTTCTGGAGCACCATAAAACAATCTTTGAAAAAAAAACAAATTGTTTTCAGCACCTTCCATGCATTGTGATCTTCTTGAATCTTCGCGGGCGCGTGTGTGTGCATAATATATTTATAATATCCTTTGTTATTTATTTATATTGCTTGCTGGTTTATTTCATTTATTATTGGTAAGCGCTTAGAGGGGCTTTTCTTTTTAAAGATTAGTGCGCTATCAATGCATAATTGTTATTATTGTTATTATTATTAATAATTATTGTTATTATAATAATTATTATTATTATTATTATTTATTTTATTATTATCCATAAAAAAATTAAAACAGGACCTTATTTTTATTTTTTTTAAAGTGTTGGCAATTTAGTGGGTAGCATTTGTTTTTGATGAGACACCCTGTACGCTTATTTCTGTATTTGGTTCCTTTTGTTGTCATTTCTACGTCTAGTTTTAAGGTTCATCTTGCTTTCTTTCGATAAAGAAACTATTGTTGCGAACTGCCTCATATGGCTTAATATTTTTGCGATCACATTTTCTTTTTTAAACACATTATGGACCTTGTAGGAGGCCCCCTAGTCTCTATACATTCTTCCTCTTCGAACGTATCCATTTGCTGTGTTGGGTGATTCTGGTTGAATTATTACGTTTCTTTTTCCCAATTCTCTTCTCTCCTTCCGTTACTGCAAGTTTCTGCAATATTTCCCCCCATCTTTCCAACCACACCCCTCTCTCAACCACCCCTCGCCTCTCTCTCTTCTTGCGCCTGACCCCTCCCTCCTCACTACCCTTCCCCCCACCCTCTGCTCATCTCTCTGTCTCTCTCGAATCTGCCTGTCTGTCTTCTGTCTGTCTCTCTCTCCCTCTCTCCCTACCTCTCTCTCTCCTCTCTCTCCAGAGAAGGGACATCCTGCTGGCTTCTCTCCTCTCTCTCATCTTCAATGGGTCTCAATCATTCTCTCACCATGTCTCTCCTCTCTCTCTCCTCTCTCTCGCCTCTCTCTCTCTCTCACTCGCGTCTTCAATACTCTCAACCATCCTCACGGCAAAATGGTCCCTCTCTCTCTCTCTCTTTCCTCAATCTTCGGTCCCATCGCTCTCCTCAACTCACCAGTCCGATCTCTCTTCTCTCTCGCTCCTCCTCTCATCTTTCTCTCCCTCCCTCTCTCTCTCTCTCTCTCCTCTCTCTCTCTCTTCGTCTCTTCTCTCTCTCTCGCTCTCCTCTCTCTCTCTCTCTCTCTCCTCTCTCTTCTCTCTCGTCTCCACTCTCCTCTCTAAACTCTCTCTCTCTCTCGCTCGGTCTCCCTCGCTCTCTGTCTCACTCTCTCAGATCTCTCTCAGTCTCTCTCCTCCTCTCTCTCTTCCTCTCTCTCGATCCCCGCCCTCTCTTCCCTCCTCCAGAGAGACTCTCACTCCCTCCCCCTCCCCCCTTCTTCTCCCCTCCCGGTCTCTCTCTCCCTCACCCCCAAGAACGTATTGGAAGAACAGACTTGCCCTAAAATCTCAAGATCTTTATAATCTCTCTCAGTCTCGTGTGTGTGTCCTCTTGATGTCTCTCTCCATGTCCATCTCGATGTTATGGATTCCTCTCTCGTCTCGTTTCTCTCTCCTCTCAGACTCTCATGGTACATTGCGCTCTCTCAGAGTCTCTCGACAAAATTTTTCCGTCCGAGGGCTAGTAAGAAGACCTAACCTGAACGTAAACAATTGTATCATTGCCTAAAGATTCATCCTTCCTCGACCTCTAAAAGCCTCTTCTCTTCTCCTTCTTTTGAGTTTCTCCAGTCCTTCTCTCGATCTCTCTTGCCTCCTGTCGCATCTCTCGTCTCTCTCTCTCCTCTCTCTACCAACCATTTCTTATGGCTAGTGGCCTAAAGAAAATAAACAATTGTTCATTCGCTTCTCTCCCTTCCTCTCTCGCTTCTCCTCCCTTCTCCCTCTTCTCCATCATCAATTAACATCTCCCTGTCGCGGTTAACCAATGTCTCTCTCCTCTGCTCATCCTTCTCCACTTCTTCTCTCGTCTTCTCTCTCCTCTCATCTCTCTCTCAGTCTCTCTCTCCTCTCTCTCGACTCTCTCTCTTTGTTTCTCTAGTGGTCTCTTTCTCCCTAAACTCCTCTCTCACAAAAACAAATATCCCTCTCCCTCTCAATGACTAAAAACAAGCGTCGGGTCCGTGGGGGGGGGAGTTGGGGCGGGGGGGGGGGGTCTCCCCGTTCATCAACTCGCCTCCACAATCAGTCGCTCCGACACGCACGTCTCTCCATACACCAGACCCATGAATGCGTTCGCGAGCACGAAAACATCGGTCCCTTTCTCCCCTTCCCCGGGTACTCCCAGTCTCTAGCTGTGCGGGACACTCGTGATCTCCTCCTGCCTCTCCCGGATCGTCCTCACCTACCTCGTGATCAGTCTAAGGAAACTATCGCTCTCTCTTCTGAGAACCACTCTCTCCTCTCTCTCCTCTCTCTCATCTCTCGTCTCCTCTCTCGTCTCTCTCTCTCTCTCTCTCTCTTCTCTCCCTCGACTCTCCCTCTCCTTCTGGCTTCTCTCTCTAAAAAGAATTTAACAATCTGTCTATTGCTCGTCGGGATTTTCTCATCGAATAGCTCTTTCTCGCCCCCACGCCTTTACACTCTCCCCTTTCGCTATCCCCTTCAGTCCTGGTTACGCCCGCCGATCAACGGGCTAACACTCCCTTCTCTACCTCTCGCATTTCTCTCCCTTTCCCTCGTCTCTGCTCAAATCTCTCGACTCTCTCAGTCTCTCCAAGCTCTCTCTCCTCCTCTTGGTCTCTCTGTTCCCGTCTCACTCCTCACTCCCGCCCGCTTTTTCTCGTCTATCGCCTCTCTCTCTCTCCTCATCTCTCTCCCAGTCGTCCCAGGGCCGTCTACGGCTTCATACGCTCTAGGTCGTCCTCGCTCCCGCTTTTGCCCCGAATCATGACAAAGGTCACCCCCCTAAACATCTGCCGCGCGCCCTCCTTTAAAACTTCGAGCCATCACAGCACGCAAAGTACTCACACTAAGTCCATCCCCCTCGGACATCTTCTACCATCTCAAGTCTCTATCTCATCGCAGGCTCACTCCACACGTTCAGTATCTCACACCCGTCCCTCACTACATCTCTCTCCGCTCTCTCCTCTCGGTCGTTCAACATACTCAACAACACAACAACAACACCTCATCCCTAAACTCTCAACTCTCAAATACTTACTCAACTCTCTCTCTCTCAACTCAAATCAACTCTCCCCCTCATGTTTCTAGGGGCTAAGGTGGCCTAAATACAAACAACACACATTGTTAATGCTCTCACTCTTCCTCACATCACGGGTCATGATATTCGTCACCTTCTCTCCTCAAATCTCGTCCTCACTTGCAGCTTCCTCATCTCGTCCTCACACTCGGTTCTCTCATTACTGAGCTAATCCCCTCAAGTCCATTAACAACAAAAGTCTACTCGCCTCTCTGTCTCCCTCTCACTCAACCCTCTCTCTCTCTCTACACTCTCTCTCCTCTCTGAAGAATCTCGTACCGTCTCAATCTATACATATAAAGGGATACCACAAAAAACCTCTCTCTCTCCGTTCATTCAAACATCACACAAACAAAGAAAAAGAAAAAAAAGAATAAAAAAACTGCGCGTCTCCAGTCTCCTTACAGCTTCTCTTCCAGTCATCACACTGAAATACCTCCTCCCGATGTCCCTACCTACCTACATACTACCTGCAACCGCTCTCCGCCTTCCTCTAGACGCGTCTCTTCTCGTCGCCTGTTCGCACCATATGTTTCAGTAATAGGGGCTAGGAGAGTGGCTGGGGTCGGGGGTGGGGGTGTAATGCGTGTGTGTTGGGGAATAAAAACCAAGTGTATCTTTAGTTAGTGCTCGTCAAAGTGAGCTTCTCGAGAGGTCAATCGCTCTCGATCATCTAAAGTCACTCGATCACTACAAATCACTACTCTCTACTACCTGTACACCCCTCTCTCTCTCTTTCCCACTATACAGCGATCCACTTCTCTCTCCTCCAGGTCATCCGGCTCTCTCTCAATTCTCATCTCCTCTCTCTCTCTCTCATCTCCACCTCGTCTCCTCGTCTCCATTCCTCTTCTCCCCTTGCAGGAGGCCGCACCGGCCGTCTGACCGACACTTCGCCCCCCCCCATAAGTTCTACTGGCCCAGTGGAAGTAGGTTAAGAAAACCAACACGCTTCTCTATCTCACTCCCGTTCTCTCTCTCTCTCTCTCTCTCAGTCCAGGTCTCTGTGGTCTCTGTGGTCTCGTCTCTGTGTCTGTCGTGTGTCTGTGCCTGTCTCTCGTCTCTCTCTCTCCCCTCTGTGTCATCCTCCCGGTTCCTCTCCCATGTTTCTAGGGGCCAGTGCCTAAAGTTGTGTGTGTGTGTGTTAATTTTTGTTCTTGTGTGTTTTTTTGTGTGTTCTTGTCTCTCTCTCTCTCTGTGTCTCGCTCTCTCCCTCTCTCTCTTCTCCATGTCTCAGTCTCGTCATCGTCTGTTCTCTCCTCTGGTCTCTGCGCGTCCTAGCCCTCCTCTCCATGGTCCATTTTAAAACATAGTCATTCTCGATCCTCTCTTCCACTCCTTCATACCCGCCTGGCCCAGTGAAAGTATGTTACTTATGCGTCGCACCCTCTCCTCGCTCTAATCTGCCCATGCAAGCTCGTTTCCCGCCAGTGAGGGGCCTAGTGTCTCGCCTGAATAAACTTTCGCATTTCGCATTATTCTCTGTCTCTCTCTCTCTCCTGTTTCTAGTGGCCTAGTGCCTACAAGCCCAAACAAGAGTGGTTGGTGTGCACGTTGTGCGCCTCTCGTGCTCAGCGTGCCGTTTATGTTCACATTATTTATTTATCCGTGTGTATGTCCTGTCTTTCTAGATTCCTCCAACTGAGCGGGGGAGTAAGGCTCGAGGTTCAGAATCGAAGAGAGGGTAAGCGTCGATGTAAACAGCATCTGCATCAGGAATGGGAGGCGAGGTCACGTGATGGGTCAGAGGGCACGACGGGGGGCGGGGCTTGTCGCCTCTACGACAACGACAGCCTTCGGTGGAAGTTTCAAGGCTCGACATGTCGATACTCCGTTGGGGTCGGATTAATCTTCATCAGGTCCTGGCTTGGGTTTCTGCTCGAATTACCAAGAGTCATTGACGAACAATAACAGCAACAACAAAAAATAACAAGAAGAAACTAAGGACAATGGCAATGGAAAACAGCAACAAATGTGATGGAGAAACATCGTTTTTGGCTGATGTGTGAAAGTCATGGTTTTTATGTTATTTTATGAAGATCGTATTGACAATCTTAACAATCTGTCAAACCTTGTGTGTGTGTGTTGTTTGGAACAGTGTAAAATTGTGTGTGTGCGTGTGCGTTAGATAAACACGGTGCATTGTAGGCCGCAGTGTATTCCACGACGTGTAAAAATAATTGTGCCCGCTTTGGCCCTGGGGAGGGGAAGACGGGGTAAAACAGCGCATGGGCGGGTAAGAAGCACACACCAATTATCTCATGAAATGAAGCGAATTTCCAGTCTCATTTTGCCCATGAGACGAGCGTTAATGTCTAACATTCGTCTCATGGCAAATTTTGACTGAAATTTGCTTCATTTCCTGAGATAATTGGGGTGAGCTTCTTAACCGACCATGCGCTTTTTACCCCGTCTTTTCCCCTATGTGTGTGTGTGTGGTGTGTGTGTGTGTGTGTTTGTGTGTGTGTGGTGTGTGTGTGTTGTTTGTGGTGTGGTGTGTGTGTGTGTGTTGTGGAGAAGAGAGAGAGAGAGAGAGAGAGAGAGAGAGAGAGGAAGAGGAGAGAGCTTCTTTGTTTTAAAAATCCAATAAGGCCAAGCCCCATATGAATGAGGGGCAGTACAACATTTTACAATAATTGGCTCACTCGTGGCCTTATGAAAATCAGGTGTTCTGGATGAATATTTAATTTAACGTCTTTGTTAACACGAAGTGAGTCATAGTATGATAGTTGTTCGGTTGTTGTATGTGGTGTGTGTGTGGTGGTGGTGTGTGTGTGTGGGTGTGTGTGTGTGTGTGTGTGTGGTGTGTGTGTGTGTGTGTGTGTGTTGTGTCCATGGTCTAATCCGCCCAAACTTTAAACGTTGGATTTTCTCGGGAAATAGAAGGCGTACATTGTGTCCAACTTTGCATACACATATATGTTGATGTTGCAAGCCTTTCAAAGAATAATGATTTGAATAATTAAATACTTAAAACAAACTGTAAACATTCACAAACAGATAACATTTTAGATTATGGGGTTTAGAGTATTCCACCGGGCAACATGAAGTTAAGAAACTCATCAACACCGGTCCGAAACAGACATGAAAGCCCGATAGCTCATTGGTAGAGGAGTGTCTGTCATTGCCAATGGTTCCATGGTTCGAATTTTTTCTCGGCAAAACGGCACGAACGAAGAAGAGGGAACCGTCTCTTGTTTTTATTTTTTATTTTTTTTTAAGTTGTATCCACCATTAACGATTAGTTTCAATTTTGTAACAAACAAAAAAGTGGTTTCATAATTACAATTTTATATTTATATATAAAAATATTGGCCAACACAAAAAATA
>CM065705.1:37945924-38033640 GCA_017654935.2 Phymorhynchus buccinoides | reverse complement strand
TTGTGGCCCAGTGTATTTACCTCTATGGAGATTCTTACCTCTAGCCGCGTAGCAGTATCAGAATCGTTTGTTTGTCCGCCATTGTGAAGAACTACGAAACTAAGGTGCCTGCTTCCCTTTGTACATCGTCATACTTATCTGCCAAATATGTAGATTTACACTATCTCTGCTTATTTCTTGGTTGCATCTTTTGCGTTTTGTTTCAAACTTGTTTAGGGATAGCGGTTAGGGTAGGGACTAAGGGTTAGGGTTCACGTAGGTAATCACGGGAGATAAGTATCCTGTCTAATCGCTCATGCGCAGAGAGGTTAAATATTTCATACGACTACTTATTCTTATGACACAGTGGTTGAAAGGACGTTCTAGGGCCAGCCTCTCAGGTTACAAAATAGGCAACAAGAGTTTTCTGCTCTGTGGTGTCATTGTGTGTGTCGTGGTGTTGTTGCTCTGTGTTGTGTGTTGTGGTGTGTGTTGTGTGTGTGTGTGTGTGTGTGTGTGTGTTGTGGTGTTGTACGTGTGAGTGCGTGCATGCGTCCTGCGTGTGCTTGTGTGTGTACGTGTGTGTGTGTGTTGTGTCTCGGGCGGAATATACTTGTAAGCGAGAAATTATTTTCAAAGTTGTTAATGTGTGCTCGTGTATTGCTTATATTCTACAGACCTGCGACTCCATTCCACACGCATGAAACAATACAAAATTGGTTGAGCTTTGAAAAATATCGTTTATTTGTAGACCATCGTTTATATTCTTGTGATCAGCCATCAGCAGTGGCTGAAAGCAGGGGATACATTTAAGGTCCTTAGCAGTGTGGATTGGTTATTCTGAAGACCTGGGTCGTTGCGACGCTTAAAGCAAACAACTACATAGCCTTTTAAAACCTGTTGGTTTGGGACGATCACTATAACCGTCTATTCCTGTATTGAACAGCAACATTAGGGACAAGACGGGGAAAAAGCGCATGGGTGTAGGAAGCCCACCCCAATTATCTCATTGAAATGGAAGCACAATTTCAGTCTCAGTTTTAGCCCCATTGAGACGAGCTGTTCAATGTCTCAGCCATCGTGACTCCATGGGCACAATTTGACTGAATTTTTCTTTATTTCATGCGAAAAAATGGGCGTGGGTCTTTTTTACCGCCACATGCGCTTTTTTACCCCGTCTTCCCTGCCAAGAGCTGAATACAGTGGGAGACCATTCAAAATGCTAGGTGTGAGCAACTATCATTCAGTAAGACCTGGAAAAGAACCGTGCACCTTTGCACCAGTAAGCGAACGCAAGTCGGCGCCTCTGACTGGAGGCCAAGAGACCTGCTATTATAGTCAAAGACAATTAATCTAAATTACAGTATTTGATATGACAAGTAAGATTTGGTTTTGGGTGTCTGCTCACTCAAGGTGACAGCACCCACCACACAGACATTTAAAGCGATTTCTGTCAAGCAAAAACATGTTGAAAGATATGGAGTTTCTCACTCGCTTTTCGTCACTTTGACAAAACTCTTCCTCACTACCTCTCTTCTTCTCGATTTCTGCACCTACCCAAAGCTCTCGTTACTCTTCGTTCTTCTTCCCAGAAACTTCTTAAAGTTCCTTCAAGCCACCGGTCGTGATGAAAGCTTCGGCGTGAGTAGGGCGTTTAGTTTTGTCTGCACCAAACGTTTGGAATTCTCACCTCCCTGACCATACCTCCGTAACAACGTCCACTACTTCCTTTCCTTCAGTCCCCAACTTAAAGACCACCTTTTCAGGAAAGCTTTTCTCTCACAAAGTCCTATGATTCCTTTCCCAACTCTTGTTTCCAGCTCATTGATTAGACGTTGAGTATGAGGTTAACGCCGTTTCTGGTTTGAGCTATTCTTTAGTCTACTTGCCGCATGTGTGCTATTATGGGGTCGCGGCGGTGGGGATGGTGGACGGGGGCGGTGTGGGCGATGGGCAGTGCGGGGAGGGGAACTGGGCGGGTATGGTTGGGCCTCCGGTGGTGGTGTTGAAGGGACGTGGTGCCTGTTGGTGATTTCGTGTTCGCTGATTTGTTATGATTATATGCAATGCTATATCTAATATGTATTCAATTTTCCTCATGAGGATGTCATGGTCGCACGGATGTGTGGGCCAGCGTTTTGGTATGAAATGTTTTGAGTTACAGATATGCGTGAAACTCTGTTGAAAAAAAAAGCGCATTTGAAGTTGGCTTTTGCAGATGTATGCGCTATAAAGCATTATTAATATTTTTTTATTTTATTTATTTTATATAAACACGATTTTTTTCTTAGACCCTCTAACCACTTTCAAGGTTCTATTTGATGTCCTTGATATTGAACTTGGGCTGGCACCACCGTATATTCTAGAACTACCACAAACCAGTGCCACTCCCATTACATGAGTGTACCAAAGTTTTAAAGTCAGTATAAATCCCAAGGGGTGTAAACGGATATAGCCGTAACGAACATTATGGTTTTCCAAGGTCTTACGTCCCAAGTCAAGGTTCAGCATGTCACAGTCAATAATATATTATATGGGACCATGACTGTTTACTACATGGGCCCACATCAAAAAAATTTATAGTCGATCTATAGGCGATTCTATGCACCGTTCATGACGTTACATGGGAGCAAAAAAAATTACTAAAATAATATCACACAACGCGCTCGCGTCACACACATACACACCATAATTATATTTTTATACACATGGGTATAGATGAAAAAAAACAGGAAATAGCTAGGCCTATTATATAAAACATAAAAATAAAAAAAAAATATAAAAAAAAAACTGAAACACAGACTGCAAGTCACCGGGCTGCGATAATACAACAAAACAAAACAACTACATCGACAAGCATGTGTGTATAAAGTGCCTCGTTATGTTTATTACGACATGAAACTATGCTATTAGAAATATGTATACTAAACACAAAAGCAGAAATATACTATTTACTAAATCATTTAGAGTAAACAGATAGCATCACCCGTGGGAATATAAGCTTATACAATTGCTGCTTTCTGTTGTGTTTTCTATGTGTTTGTTGTTCGCCCTTGTAACTCATGAACCGGTTGCACAGAATCGCTTCAAATTGTCGTGTGGTTGGTAGATCATGGTGTACAGATCGGTCAAATCGAAAATTGAACCTCCAGTTACAAATCTGTCCTCCGCCAGGAAGACCTCACAATTTCTGGGTTTTTTTTTAAAAGAGTGTAATTCACGAAAACTAGTCAACCGGAAATCGCTTCACAATTTTTTCGCTTCACAACAATTAATGTGTGTGTGTGTGTGTGTGTGAGGAGGGGGGTGGTAGTTTTGGTACCCTAATGATCTAATATCGAAATTTTAAGCTGACAGTGCGCAAATCTCCGGCCGTCAAGGAAGACTCACTTTTCTGTCAGATCACTATCACATGAGTTACAATAATAAAGATGGCTGATGGTACCTTTGTTTTTACTTCCTACCCAACACCAGTTCACAGCTCGAAGGTGAAAGGTCTGTTTCAGAAGTCTGAGTGGATTGTAAATGAGTGACAGCTCAAGAAAGTAGTTTTTTTTTTTTTTTTTTGCTTTTTAGAGAGAAAGAAAATGATTTTTTAAAAGAAAGACAGATCGGACAGATGACGGCGGCGGATCAGTTAGTCAGAAGGGAATAGCGGTTTTTCCATCAATGGTTGTCTGGCGGATAATAAAGAAGATAACAACGCGGTGATGGAAAACTAAGATGTGTGTGTAGCAAAGAACTTGGGCGTGTTGGTTGGACCCGGGCCTTGACTTTTCGAACCCTACATAAAAATATTGGTATTAAAAGCCAACAGGATGTCTGGTCCTGCTTGTTAGCATAATTAATAACAAATCAAAAGTTATAATGACTTTCCGCTTATTTTAAGGCCTTTGGTCTCGAGTACCTATGTAGAGTATGGAACATCCTGTATGGTATCCACATTTCGAGGGGAAAACAAATTGATATGCTAGTAGCTGAGTCAGAGGACGGTTTACAAAAAATAATCTGTTGAGAACTATATGAATATGACACGTGCCAGAATGAGGGATAAAGACTTATTGTATCTGCGGATACCTAGCCTAGGGATGTATGTAGAAGGGCAGAAGGGTATGATTGCATGGAAGTGTTCATAAAATATGGCACATGTTATACGATTATTCATACTCTCAACAGCCTACTAAAGTGATCTTGTGAGGGGTGGGTGATTCGAAAGAACCCCGTTGGCCATAACTTGTAAGCTTGTACCAAAAAAGATTACTAACACCAGATAGCACAAAACATTTTTTTACTTAATAGAGTAA
This sequence comes from Phymorhynchus buccinoides, assembly GCA_017654935.2. Classification (NCBI taxonomy): domain Eukaryota; kingdom Metazoa; phylum Mollusca; class Gastropoda; order Neogastropoda; family Raphitomidae; genus Phymorhynchus; species Phymorhynchus buccinoides. Next base: position 38,029,357 of record CM065705.1, on the reverse strand, counting down.
TAAATGACATGGAACTCATCCTTCCCGATGAAGAGGAAATGAGCAAAGTCATTAAATCATTCAAAAATATCCATAGACAGTTTTTCCAAAACAATAATGGATTCAGTAATATACAGATTTAAAGGAATAAAAACACAGATGCCTTGGTACTCCTACAAAACTACATCTTCCTCTTCCTCCCTCGACCTACTCTATTCTCGGCTTCGCTCGCTCTCTCTCGACCTCTCTTTCCTCCCCACTCCTTCCATCTGATTCCTCTCTCAGTCTGCTGTGAATGACGTCCAAACCAAATATTAAAAATCAAAAAACATATTAGAGGCAAAAGGCTAAACAAAATAGCCTATCTAGTGCATTTATTGCTATGACCGCGCTATGCTATGGCGTATGTGCTGTTCCCTTGTGTGTGTGTGTTTGCTGGCGTTGTGCGCTGTTTCGTCTCTTCTTGTGTTTGACAATAATTTGTAAAATATGCAACTGAAGGTATCTCCTGTTGGCGAAAGCCAGATCAGTTAGTGTTTTATAAGAAGGGGGAGACGGGGTGTGGACGGGGGGGGGTGCGCGTGCGGGGTTTAGCTGTGTCAATCGAGCTGGACATCTTGACCCGACTGAGGATGTTATCTGGAAAAACGGGCTTTTAGTTTTCTTGGCGTTGTGCTTTCTGGTAAATATTTTGCTGCTACTACTCTCCGGTATAAAAACCGTAAAAAAAAAAAACACTAATGTAAAAAAATGACCACTCGCTGCGCACCTTGTATTGCTTTTGTCGCTTCCTTCGTCTGAGCTCAGCAGCAGAAGTGACACAAAGTGACCCTAAGCTCGAAGATAGAGCTAAGAGCGCCCACACAGCATCCACAATGAAGAAAAGAAAAATGATTCTCTTATCAAACATTGACGGAAGTAACGTTTCCCATCCGAACGTTCGCTTCTACATCTGAAGTAAGACATAAAAAGAAGAGACCAGTACGTTTACAACAAGGTTCTAAGACAATCATCAAAGTCATCAGCAATCTTGTCACACAATCGTACGAAACTGTATTGTCGCTGGCCAGTCGTGGTAAGGTGAAACTCATTTCCGATTCGCAGCAAAAGTCAAAGCGAAGGAACATCCGAGCGACGCATGGAAATGTAGCCTTTTCCAGCGGCAGCGAAGTTCGGTGGTATGCCTTATATCTGTGGCTGTTCAAATCGTTGGCCCATGGCTAAAGCGGGTGTTTGTATCTGGATTGTGTGCTGCTAGAGCAAGCCGGCCAGGCGGTGCTTGGTGGTCTTTGTCCTCAACGTGACTGTGACGATCAAGGGAAAGCTCGTCGGACCTCCAAATCCAATGTTGGGCAATTGTGTTGACCCACAGAGTGTCGTGAGTCACTCACGTCACGCTAGGGTTAATTTTGAATCTGTTATGCTTATATCATTCAATCATATCAGATGTCATACCTGCTCTCTTAGTTTAGATAGCCTTTTTGCTGTTTTCTCAAGTCATTCCGTGTTTGGTTGTTTTGCTTTTCTTTCTTTTTTTTTTTTTCTTTTGGGTTTGTGTTTTGGGGGGGCTTTTCCTTTGTTTTTTTTGTTTTTTCTCTTTTCTTTCTTTTTTCTTTTGTTTCTTTTCTTTCTTTTTTCTTTTTTTTCCTCTTTTTTTACTAAATATTCCACGGAGCAACCACACCAAAAGCCGCCGCTTCGCCAGCCCACTCGTATTGCTTTATCTATATTTAAAAAATATTAGCTAAACGTTTGTTCGGGAAAGTATTTTATTTTTTTTTTTAATTTTCCTCCCAAACAACATGTTTTTTAAATAGAAAAACCTATTGCGATGTGTTCCTGACGCAGTGTACAAAATATTATCTTACTTTCTGTGGTAAGGAATACCACAAGGAATTAATAAGTCTGTTACTGTTACTTATGTGTAGCTGTGTAAAAATGTGCTATACGCGCGAGTAAGTAGTCCTGGTAAATGCTCTCGGGTTTTAATCTCAAGCTGGCCTCTGGGAATGGAAGTCATTAATTATACATAAAATAGCAGGCGTCTCTATTGGCCAGCTTGGTCTACGAGGGACGCTCCGTTCCGCTACATTTCAAGGGTTTGCTGGGTGCGGTGGCGTTGTCGAACCTCAGCTCGGTCACTGGTGATGTTGCTAGACTTGAGGGAAAGATCACTTTACTCTTATTCTCGGTCTTCGTCGGATGAGACCTAAAACCGAATCGGTCACATCCCACTCGTCGCCGAATGTCAAGCACAACTGATCTTGCACGCAGGTTCGTTGTGTTTGTTAAAGCCCATTCAACTATTCAGAACTAGCTTAGGCTGTGTGTCGCCGGTGGACTAACCGGTATGACACAACTACTCACAATAAAAAAAAAACGTCTACCTTGCATTCAGTGCCGCCAATAGCAGTTGTTCAAAGCGAAGATAGAGCTTTGTTGGCGTTGCGTGGGCAGGATAGGATCTATATAAACATCCCCAATTGGAAGAAAGAAGGAAAAGGAACCTGGAAAAAGGCTCTGTGTGTGACTGGTCCCTGTAGGGTTAACATTCCTTAGCTCGTTAAAATCTCCTATGCCGCCTACTCACTCGAGACTTTGTGACTATTTGCGACAACCACAAATTTCATCTTTGTCGCCGTACTGAACCATTTACTCCAACCCTAACCTCAACCCTCTAACCCCATATCCCTTAACCTAGAAAAGAAAAAAGTGAAATTGTCTTTATTTGTTCATGCTTCAATGTCGGCAACAATGCCGCAAATAAATAGTCCGTCTTATTATTATAGCGATTGAGCTGGAATTTTTATACCCAGACATATTGCCCATGTAGAAAGGGGAGGGGATTTGTTTGTTTGAAGTATGAGGAAGCCCAAGGGGAACACGCGTTTTTTCCTAAGCAAAAGACTTTTGGGCCGACACAGCTAGCACAAACACACAAACAGTAAAACAGACACAAGCATGCACTGCACTGTCGGTGTAACAATTCCTAGATCGTTAAATCCTAGCCGCTATACTTTTAAGACTGACTTATTTGCTGGCATTTCTGCAACATTGGGCCCTTTAGACTGAACGACAAATAAAATTTCACTCTTTTTCTAGGGGGTTAGGGTTAGGTAAGACTGTTCAAGTAACGAAAAAGCTGAAATGTTGTGGTTTTGTCGCATAATAGTCCACTCTAATAGTAGCGAGCTACGGAATTTTAACAGAGCTGAGATATGTTAACCCTACCTGCACACGCGTCACACAGGTCATACAACAGCACATCACGCGCGTTTTCTCTCACTTATCTCTCTCGTTGTTTCTGCTCTCTCTATCACTCTCTATCTATTCTCTCTAGACACAAAACATTCGAGTCTTCAGTTCGAGTTTCTCTCCTCTCTATCTCTCCTCTCTCTCCTCACTCTCCTCACTTCTCTCTCTACTCTTCTCTCCTCTCTCTCTCTAGATCTCTCTCTCACTCATCACACACACACACCACACACACACACACAAAACCACACACACACATGTACACTACACACACAAACACACACATAACACATGTTAGCTTTATTCTTTAATCTTTGCCTGCCAATGTGCATTTCTGCACAACACAAGGTTTCAAACCCATGTCAGGTGTTTAGAAAAGGTGTCCAGCAACTCAGGACTGTTATCGGAGGGTTAGGGTAACTTATTTTCTTTAAACTTTGGCGAGGCTAAGGATAGGCCTAATGTTATGCATGCAGAGGTAATAGGAGATTATACCTAATTAATTTGTTGCGGTCTATTATTTCTTTTCTGTTTACCCAGTTATAGCTTTAGTCCTTATTATTTTTCGGCCCGATGTGAAAACAAGGTGATTGGCGTAGTGAAGTTGAAAAGGGTTATATACACACTCAAAAAGATCATATTGACTTGACACACATGCACAAAAGATCAACTGCTAATGCTGATGCTTGGACTTATCAATTGACTCATTTGCTGGGGAGGCTTTTCTTGGGAGTAACGGGCTCTTCTCTCTTCTATAGTTTAGTGTCTGGAACCCACTGTGGGAACTGCAACTAGTGGAAGAGGGTGAGGAGGGGGGGTTCCCTCCACCTCCCTGTTCTCTGGTTCCGTGATTTTTGTTAACTATGTTATAATGCATGAAAAGATTTACATCTAATAGTCTTTAGTGTGTTCTAGCGCTCAAAACATAAGCCACAAACATTTTTTTTTTTTAAAAGAATATGTGCTTGCCTTGTGCTGATGCCACCCAGCAGAGGCATGATAAAAAATGTCGTGGACAATTATGCCTTGCCCTGCTTGATCTTTGATGCATTATATTTTATTTTTAGTAGGACCAAAGCGGCCTCTTTTTCTTCTCTCTTTCTCCCCCTGGTTGCGTTGTTACCCACCTCCCTAAATCCGAAATAAAGCGTAGTCCACAACTTTAACAAATAGACGCCAAGCTTCAATCATTGACATGATTCTTTGCTAATCCCGGGCTCCCAGTGTGACCCCCATTTTGAGGGCGTTTATGATAGCATTAATATTCTACAGTGACCCTCTAAAAGTATATGTGCAGTGGGGTCCCACTCCCAGGGTACCATGCCACTATAGTAGAAAAATTCTTTTCTTTTTAGCATTCGCAAATATGCCAATGGCACTCTACCCTGCCTCTAGGACCCTCATATGCTGTTAAGTGAAGCAGTCCCTGGACCCCGTGTTCTGTTCTCGTCGTGGTTACGGATTGGGAGCCTCTGGCAATCTTACTTTTCAAGGGCCGCTGGGGCGGGGGCGCTACTGGGGGTACCTGGTTAGGCTAGGCACGTGTAACCCACCCAACACGCCAGGAACGCTGTTACTGTAGTTAGTACTCTAGGTCCTGTCGTGGCTTGACGTTTTGACTCAGGTGGTGATGGTGAAATCCTGAACAGAGCTTTCTGTAGTTAGAAAGTTCTCCTTTCCGTACCTGTCTCACTCACTCAGGTCTCGTTTGCCGCTAGATAGGAAACCCCAACAAAAAAAGATTTACTTTACATCGTACGAATCGCTTGCTTCGCAGAATCGAAGAAGAGGAGGAGAGTCCCTTTAATGCGCGAGACACGCTCGGCCGTGGCTCCTTTTTCTCGGGACCACCCCGGTGCTACTTTGTGGTGGATTTAACACAATCATCGACGAGCTGCTTTGAGCGAGCGAACAGGATTTGGTGCATTGCTATCGATGGGACCTAGTTTACCGAGTTCTAGGACTGCTGTGTAGACAGTATCGGTACTTCTTCTTCTTCGTCATTCCAGGCTCATACTGCGCCATAAGGGCTACAGGTACAGCTATGGTGTCCGGTTTTCTGTTTTTTCAGTTCCTCGAAACTTTTTTCTTCATGGTACCTCCGCGCTGTCGTCAGCATCGTACACATTCCGTATTTCGGAGGAGCTCCAGGAAAAAAAGTTGTTTGGAAGATTTTTTTTCCAGGAAAAATTATGGCTGTGAGGAATGGGGCCACGTGATGTAAATTCAGAAAAGACAGTCAGTTGATTCGCATAGTCCATCAATCGCGCAAATGGACGACAGAGCGAGTCAAGAGAGTGGAACCTAAATAGAGGATAGTTACAGCCACAGATACTTCCAGAAGGTGGGGGGCGGGTAAACTCGTTTTATGAAAACCACCGGCTTTATATCCCCACGCGGGATGAGACTCTGTTGAGGGGGCGGGGTCATCCAGTCGTTAGGGAGGCATCTGACCTGATCCACCCACTGCCCTGCACCGCTAATGCTCACTCTCAGTGTTAGTGTGTGTGTTGTTTTCCTTGGTGTTGTCCCGTTGCAGTTACATAAAGTTTGCAATTGCCACTGTATTAACAAAAATATCTCCCACAAGGGCACCATTTTTCTTACCACCTTTTTTTAAACTACATGTTGTAAAAACTTGACACCCCCTCTATGGGGATTACCGGGTGGGATGGGCTCGGGGAGTCTTTTGTACAAATAGCTTGTTCACAACTTTATGGATAGTTGGTGCCTTGTAGCTTTACCTCTACATTCTGTCCACGTCTTTCTTGACTGCCTTTTCCCTTTGCTTACTTATGGTACTGTCATCTACCTGGTACTATTCTTCTGACCCTACTGTCCATGCTCCTGCCCTATTTTCTTGAAATTCGTAAAAAAGATTTCCTGCTGCCGAAGATGTGTCTGGGTTTCATACCTATTTCTTAGGCGCATCATCCATAGCTGGCAGCATCGACACAACTCTGCACTCTAATAATGACAGGAAACTGTCGTCAGAGCCGATCGCATGAAGAATGCAAGAGAAGAAGAAAAGAAGAAATCACGTGACGACATTGCTTCCAACACTTCAAAGCTCCACATAGCTCTGCAAACACAGTAGGTTGATTCTTTCTGGCGCTATATATACGCCTGCTGATTTCAGTTGGGTGTTTTTTTTTCAAGTGTACTCTTCATATGACATTCATTTGACTCCTCGCACTTTTATGGTTTATTACCCTATCATTTTCTTGAACTGCATTGTAGTGATTTATGTTAAGAGGTAAAGAGGCTACCTCGACACGTAGTACGTTAGGACCCAAGGCTATGCCCATGCATGCTAAGATGCTCTGTCATGCATTACCTTTATGCTCCTAAGGGCTATGCCTCCCATGCATCCATAACAAGGATGCCTCCGTGCATCTTAATGAACCGCGATCTCTCCATGCATCTATGAAAAGTGGGAGTGTAGCAATCCTCCCTCGTTTTGATAACCAGTGTCGATCAATTCTTGTCACAGGACATCGTTATAGACTCACTGACCATGTGCAAAGAAAACTGTATACTAACTAGGTCTATCATTAATAGGCAGTAAAAAAGCAAAGTGTTCCTGTTTCTGTTGTGCACGTTTTGTGGTCTGAAACCACAAATAATAATCGGGCCTGTATAACTCCGCCGTCGTTTTTTTTTTTTTTCGGTCACTCCGAATCGATCAAATTGCTTGTCTTTGTGTGAGCTTCCAACGAGTTGGGGTGATTACGTGCACGGCAACCGAGTGTGGCATGGTCATTTTGTCACTTTGCGCGGTTCGGCTAAATATGCTCGAAACGTCCACATCCAAACAAAAAGAAGGAAATACAACTTTTGAGCGCAAAGGTGAATAATCCGTTTTCAGTCTGACACTCTGTTCATAATCAATCACATAGTTTGACAGAGTGCCATGTTCAAAAAAGATGACATGAGAAAGGTTTTTATTTTTAATCCATTTTGGGGGGCACATCGAGTAAAAGGTTATAGTACAGTCTAAAGTTCCGGGTACCTCCACCTGATAAGGGACCTCTACCATAGATAAAGACTCCCTCCCATCATAAGACCTACGTCATCTGAGGACACTTTGTTCCTTCTTTGTAAGTATTAAAATTACCTCCTCCTGTTTATAAGCACCTGATTTTGGTATGTCGTTTTGAAAGTATTGATAAGGGTGTCTTGGTGTTCTACATCTGTACTATGCAATATAAAGTAATATAGATAATAATACTAATAATATAGGTCATGTTATTTTACTATGTCTATTGTTTACCCTTTAGTCAGCAAATCGCTTTTGTCCAGTCGTCACATCTATGCCCAAAATACATCACTAGTTACAGATATGAACAGATTGAATATGAACGTAAACCTAATAAGTCATATGGTACCTTCTTCGCCGGCAAAAACTAATAGTCATTTCAAAATTTTATTCAGTCATATGACTTATGACGGTGCTAAGAATAATCACTGCTCCATCTTTACCCTTTATTGTTGTGTTCCACCCACACCATCTTGTTCGTAAGTGGCAGGTCTGTGCCCCTGTTCTATGCCTTAGCTTCGCTTTTGTCTTCTTAAACCTTAGGATTTCGTCCTGCAAATCCTGAAAGTTAACTCTTCGCTCACCCCATCATGCGATAGCCCGCATTTATCTTCGTGCGGTCCCAGCTGTCGGAGGAGCTCTGAGCATAGCTATAAAAATTTGTTTTTACGTCACGAATAATAATTACACTGTTGAGGACGGTACCATAGCGTATTGAGGTTTAATTCCGTAGGCGTGTGCCTACTGTACACATATCTGCTTATTGTTAACATAATAAATCGGGACTTTACTGGTGTATTTACAACTGCCTTTCCGGGGATTGCTCTCCAGTATTGTTAGTCCACCATTCTTTGTATCTACAAATGTCTATAATGTTGTGTGTTCCAGATTTCTTCCGACGAGGACGTGAAAACACAACTTTTTTCATTCATTCATTGCTATGAGTCTGACTTTGAGAAACAATTCACGTACATTGGGTTTTAATGTCGTCTCCTGAAAATGTTTGTTAAAGTGTTGATTTGTCAATGCGTCGTTTTTTAAAAGTGTTATGAAAGCGTTTCATGAATTTAAAGTAGGCATACGGCCTCTTGTTTTAGTGTTCTAAAAATATAACTTTGTACAACAACAAAAAACAGTAACATTAGACAATTGTTTGTTTCTTGTATGAACAGATTCGGGACAGTAGAAGCTTACACTTCCCTACATCGCTTAAAAGCTCTCGATATAATCGCTATTCTTTTCATTATAATAGTCTTTAAATCAATCCGTACAAAACACAATTTTTGTACGTGCCATTTTAGTACTCAGACATATATAGTATTCATGTCCCCCCACCATCATCCGAAAAAATCTGTACCAAATATTAAATTATCCTGCTCCAAACATCGATCAATATCTAAGCCAGGCATCCGGAAAGGACAGCGTCTGGTAAACAGTCTCAAAGCTACAAGTGAACAATTTGAGAGAGAACGAAACTAGACGCTCATTTTCTAGGTTTGAAGTATGGGTTTGTATTAGGGGAGATTGTTAACTCGTACACTCTTCCCTCGAATTTTCGTGGGCAGCAATTGTGGGCCAGTTGGTTGTCTGCGATGGAGTTATTACTGAGTTATAATCGTAAATGGGGTATTAGAATAAGGTTAATCTAGAATAAGTTAATACAGACAGCGTGTTTTTTCAGCTTTCACTGCTGAGTGCGCTGTCCCCCTCACAGTCCAGCCAAGAATGCTGCGTGTTTCCCGCCGGAGGAGCAGATGACTACCTAGAAGCCCCTGCGGACCTTTGATTTAAGGTTAAAATCCCGAGTTTTTGTCTGTAGAAGCACCCAAAGGGGAGAGCCTGTCAGATTCCCTAGGTTAATAACTAGCATTTCCCCCAATGGGGATAACTCGGTGGGAAGGGGGGTGGGGGGGGGTCCGTTTGCTCACCTATAGTAATTCCCCCCTCCCGTCAACTGTTTTCCTTGATAAGGTCTGTGTGATCACGCTAACTTGCCTCTAAATCGTGTCACTCTACTTTGACTCTGCCATTTTCCTTGCTTACGTCATCTCCTACTTTCTTGCCCTTTTCGGTCCATTCTCCTTGCCTTTCGATTTTCAAGAAACACTTTCAAAAAGATTGCCTTCCTTCCAGCCGATAGTCCAGGACTATTTTCTTAGTTAGGCGCATCAACACGGCAGCATGGCGCATCTGCGCCCTCATAATTGTCAGGAAGGCTCGTTTCCTGACATGGCGATTCGCAAGAGCTAGAAAGAAGAAGAAATAGCTATTATTCTTTCAGCTTCAAGCTGAGGGTGCCCCCCTCACCCTCCCCAGCAAGAACGCTGCCCTCCCGTTGCAGTTTACTCACCGTGACATGAGCAGATGACTAGGGCAGCACACTGGGACCTTTGAATTCAAATTTGATTATAAGGTTTTCCAAGATTTTGTCTAGAAAGCACCCCCCAATGACCCATGAAAATAGGTTTTGTACTTTTATAAACATTTTAGACTACAGACACTCCTTACGGTGAATAAGCTTAGTGAAAATGAATATGACACCAATCACGTGATTATCAAAATTAAATAAAAAGTTTATGGGGAAGTGTAAAGTTCTGTATCAATATCACGAAGACAGACAACTTTGTTTCGTTATGCGTTGGTTGTTTTTTTTTTAAATTGTTTTTTTTATTATGTAACAGTTCTATAGCGCTTATGTCATCAAAGCTACCTAGTCTAAGCGGCTTTTTTACAGTAGTTCCTAGAAATACTACATACTATGCTAGCGCAACGCCTCTGTCGGCTCACCAGTAACGCCTCTAGATATAGTACCGGTAACCCTCTTGTACATGAGTAAACGCCAAGTACCCCTTCGGTACACGCTGCAGTTGCAGGGAAAATCTTAGGTACCGGTTTAGCCGGCAAAAGGGTTCTCGTGCTTCACTAAATTTTTTACTGGGTGCGCTAAAATATGACTTCATTTTTACCTTTGTGGTCTTTGTGGGGAAAAAAAAAATTACCCCAAAATTTTTTTTCATGTTTTTTTCCCTTTTACCCCTTTACCACTTTTCAAGGCCGTACACGATATCCGTGACCTGACCGCTGATCGTATGCATATCACCTCAGAAACTAACCATAAGCCAAGTACCTGTACCATGCCAAGTTTGAAGTCCATTTTCTAAAGGAGACAACGGTTCCGTGGACGTTTTATAGACCCCTTATAAGATGTCGGGCTTTTCAAGGCTCATACGCCAAAGTGAAGGTCAGACTCGGTGATAATTTACTGCTGCGGCTATGCCTTCTCCTCATGGTGACACGCCCACCACACAAAACTGGAAAACGATTCGGTAAAGCTAGTCTAAGGAGTATATGTGTGGCGACAGTAAAACCCAATCATTAGACCCTCCTACCCACTTGTCAAGGCATAACGATCTTCCTTGACCTGAACCAGTCATGCCTGTAGCCATCATCAGTAACAGTCCATAAGCGAAAGTAGCATCCTGCGGTGTGTTCTGTGGGCAGTTCCTCTTTTATGGCAACCCGTGCTTCTCTTCCCGTATTTCAACGACCATTTTCGGTTTTCTAAGGTCATACACCAACGCTCAAGGTCCAGACACTGGTCCAAAAACGTTACTTGCACAGGATTGCCACAGATGACTTCCTCTCTGGGGCATAACACCCACTCCACACACATAAGTTGAAGCGATTCGAGTCAAGTGGTTCGGGAGATCCTTCGGACAGACAGAAAAGAACAAACAAAGAAACCACATCAAAAAGGAAAAGGAAACAATACAGAACAGCTCGGATTTACTAAACCGACGCAACCCTGCCTCTTAAAGTGCGTGGGAGGAGCTGCGTGTGGTCCCCCCCCCTCCCCACGGACCCCTGGCAGAGGTTTCCTGAAAAGTAAGGACCGGCATGACCCTTCCGAGGGGGTGCACGGATGCTTGATACCAAAATTTGGTGTCAGATCGGTTGAGGGAGAACTGTGGCCCCCACCTCCAGCCCCCCACACCCCCCCTGATACACCCCCCCACACCCACACACCGACCATCCCACCCATGCCAAATTTGGTTCGATCGGTTGAGTGAGAAACTAACTGTGGCCGTAGCCGATGCATAAGGGACAGACAGACAACACACACACACAACAGGACAAGACACGCAAGATTTCGAAAAATATTTAAGATATAAACTCACTCACTGATTGCCTTCACCTTTCTTTTTTTTTTTGTCCCAGGTGGCCTAGATTCTTCACTGTACGTCTTCCCCGCCGTCCTACTCTTCCAACTGGAGGACGTGCCCGTCCTTCAAGAAGCCTTCGCCGCCTGGCTCCGACAGAACCTGGTCGAGAAGAGCCATTCAAAGGCTACGGAGAGAGCCATAGACATCACGGGAAGAAGTTACCTCCAGCAAACGAAGGAAGTAAGTGGATTCTGGCATCGAAAGGCATGGATGACCTTGCAGTCCGTACCTCAAGGCTTGCGACTGTGCAATCATCGAAGCCTCTACATGCACCATCACCAAGGATCTCCAGAAGAAGACAGAAGAAAAGAATGCGGCGCCTCGCAACATCCAGCTCAAGCTCAACACCGAAAGGAAGGGACTGAGGTGTGTGAAAAGGTCAAAGTGCGGAAAACCGCCCGAGCAGGTTCGTAAGCTGAAAATCAAGGACCGCGACGGGATCCACGAAATACGTGTGCAGAAACTGATCGTGTGTTCCGCGAAGCCATTTCAGGAACCATCTCTTCCGCCCCTTATCTCCGAAAACGGAAGAAGAGGGGCCAGAAAATGAAAACTGGTCAATAAGGACGCCAACTGCATTCGGTGTTCACGCAAAGTCACCAGCAGATGGTCGTCGAGCACAAAGATCATTTTGAGGAAGCTCTGCCTACAGGAAGCTGTACGGCTCGGCCCGCGCGGGAGGCGATCGACGAATCGTCGATCGCCATGGCTCGTTGAAGGGACTTGAGATGAGCGAGCGATCCTCGAAGCCCTGGGCGACTAAGCGAGTTTTCGGTTTTTTGTTACTTGGGAAGCGAGCACGCGGGGCCGGGGAGGGGGGGGGGGAGCGGGGGGAGCGAGGTAGCAGGAGCAGAGTGGCAGCCAGTTCCATGCAGGCAAGGTGGAGGAGTGGATGGAGCACGAGGACTCGAGTGTTTCGACGCCCCCAGGCAGGGCTGCGACCTCATCAAGGCATTTCGGTTTGTGGCGGAGTCAATTCTCAGCGACCAGGGGCCACGGCCTCCATGGGCTGAAGGATGGGGACGCGAGGGGATGGCTGTGCGGGGGCGGTGCGCGTGGTGGGGAGGAGGAGGGGGCCGCGGAGGGAAGGGGGATGTGGGGGGCAGGGGGGATTTGGAGTTGGAAGGTGATGTCTTCTGAGTTACTGCCGGTGGAGGGAATGGGACAGGGACCGGTGAGGTGAGGATTTTCGAGAGTGTCCTGAGAGCGAGAAGAAAAAGAGAGGCGAGAGAGAGCGCAAGAGAGAGTCGGGGGCGAGGCAGAGAAAGGATGACGAGAGAGAGAAGAAAGGAGGATGATGGTGAGCGAGGGGGTAGAGAAAGAGGGGCATGAGAAAGGGGGAGGGGGGTTATGACGAGAGGGACGAGAAATAGAAATGACTACCCAAAATATCAGAGTTGAGAACATTTTTTTCGCTTTAGATCATGAAAATATTTCATTGCTGAATTATATCGCAATGTTTGTCCCTGAAATAAAGTCTTGTCCTGGTTTTTAAGCAAGTTTGTCCCTGGAAACTGCAAACAGGAGGCTAGGTAGAGCACTGAAAGGGAGCGCATTCCGACAAGTAAGGTGCATGCACAAAAAATGAAGCTGTTTGCTTGCTGACCCAAAGATTTTAGATTAGAACGTGAATATAAGTAGATGACCCACTAGGGGGGAGTAGGGTCAAACATAGACACATAAAACACAACAAGTCAGGTAGGAAATTTGGTACGTTTATTAATTTGAGTTCTGATCACAGTGTTTCGAGATTACGTACATTTTCAGTGCTAGAGTGAAGTGGATTATTAAATAGTTTGGGTACCTTAAGTTTAACAGCATGACATTGGAGATCGGATTGTGGAGCGGGAGAAGGAAGGAGTTGTAGCGCGGAGAGCACTAGAGAGGTCAAAGAAAATAAAGAATGAGTAAAGGGACATAACAACAACACACTAAACTTGTTTATATACTCATAATTTTCGGGTCGAGTATAAAATCTGTTATAACGCGATAGTTTTTTGCTGCCATGTCTTCGACCAATGCCAGCCTAATAGAACAGACGAGGAGCCCACATTAAGTATTACTGTGAACAAAATCATAGAGGCAAGATGCCGTGCTTTCGCCCCCCCCTAGTACAGTGAGTCAGACACTCGAATATAGTGGTCTACGAGTGTTACTTTTTAATTACACACATGCTTCAAAAATTGAACCTTTACCATGCGGACTGATACCGGTCAAATAGATGCCAAACCTCATTCGAATGTAAAAAGGACGTTGTAGATCTTAAAATGCCATAAATATTCGACGCGGTTTTCATGAAGAATTGTCCAAACACAATAATACAGGAAGCACTACAACACACGGCCAGTTCGATGTATTTGAGAGAGTTGAGCCCAACTCTCATTATGACAGCCAGAACCTAGTAATGGCGGGCCCGGTAAGCTTTACAGGACGTGTCGGGCTTCAAACTTTCGACTTTCCTTGTTGCGAGGTGTCTGTATCGCCTTTATAAACGAGGGCACCTTTTGCTCGCCGTAATTGTTCAATTTCACGCTATGAAAGATTTCCCTATTCGCCTTACATGCCACAGCCACTTCGCCTTAACATCATGATGCCGAAATATTCTTACAGTAATGGTTAATATATTTTTGTGATAGGTCAAGAAGACTCTGATTTTCCATTACTATAGCTTAACTAAACAAACAAAAAGTCTTGAAGCCAAATTCACTTGCTATCATAATTTCTCCCTCATCACTCCTCTCGACTCTCTGTCTGGTCCTCTCTCTATCTCTCTACTCTCTCTCTTCGCCAAAATGCGCAGCTTATTGTAACATATATAAATATTCTCTCTCTCTCTCTCTCTATCTCTCTCTCTGGACTCATCTTTCACACAGATTCCAAGGGGGGGACCCCTTCACTACCGCTCCCCCATGGCTGCGGCTGGCTGCATGAATCAGGTCGAAGGTCCAACCAACAGGGACGATGGCAGACTAAACCCTCCATGGGTCAACTTCATGGACCCACCATCCCTTTCACCTTCCACCACTCCCGCCTCGCCCCCACCCCGACCGGGCTAGCACCGCCAATCAACCGGGCCTGGGTTTGTTGCTATGGCACTTGGGCCTCACCCGCCCTGCGAGGAGATTGAGGGCCGGGGAGACTCGGCCGTGTGTTGCTTGGAGAAGGTCGTTGACTGTCCCACTTCCACGCTCCCAGGCCAGGAAGGTTGCCTACTGCACGGGTAGTTTCCGCGGGTGGTGGGGCTCTGCACGACATCTGTGGATTCCTACACTCTCTTCCACGGACATTTTTCCCTGCACACCCACGCGTGGTCGCGGCCCAGCGATCTGAGCAGGAAAGTCGTCGTCGGGGGAGACTTAGAGGTCGTCGGACGAAGAGAAAGAGGAAAACCTCTTCCCTGTTTTTCGGTCGTTCAGGTGGTGGGTCGGTGATGGTGGCGAGGCGCCGGTGGGTGGCGCGTTATGTTCAAACCTGTGGACGCCGGTTTCGCGCCGCACTGGGGTCTTTGGACCTGATGCGGTGTTCTAGTGGGTCGGACCTGTACTAGCGCGGGTGAACCGCGACGGGGCCAGGGGACTACGAAATGCTGGAGGAGGAAGCGCTTGTACGGGAGCTCGGAGCTCTTCTCGCTGACCGAACGCGCTCGCAGCCGGAAGCTCAGCATCGGCGACATCGATTATGCTGGAGTTTCAGAAAAACCACCCCTCTAAGCCCCTCCACAAATCGGAGCTGGGTCGATCAGCGGACCAGTTCGGCGTCGGACACAGCGGGCGGCCAGCATTATCGAAGACCTCTTCGACACGGAGGAAGGAAAGGGCGGAGCTCTGGAGCAGGAGAGGCGAGGCGGCTCGCTAAACGGGACTAACTAGGCGCCTTCAGCAGCAGCAGTCAGACATGTCCTCCGTTGCTGAGTGCGAGTCTGTTTCGAGGTGGATTGTGGCAAGCCGTAACCACAGTCTTTGGTGCGCGGTACGTCTCTGGTCGCACGTCTGGGACACTGTATGATAAGCTATGAGGCCGTGTGGAAGTCCGTTGGCACTTCTATCTTATGGCAGAAGGGCGGCGAGTGTGTTGCCAAGGTGCTGGGCCATGGACACGCTTCCTTGCGTTCATGCAGCAAGTTCTTCGCACACCAGCGAGCTCCCCGAAGCCCTGTTGTTGTGCGCCTAAGATGTCCAGCTGTGTGATGTGTTTTGCAGAACTGCGCCCCTATCGTTCGCCGGTGCATTCCATGTACGACTTCAGTCTGACCAACGCCATTTCTTGCCGTTACATGTACCTCCAGCGCGAACTCCTCTACGCTTCTTCTTCTAATTTGCTGCCGATTAGCGATAGTAGGGTTTGCACGTGTGTGAAGAAAGTGAACTCGGATTCTGCACGAGTAGCCACCCGGGAGTGTAGCTTTGTAGCGGTTTGTTATGAAGGCTAGGTTCTCACTAACGAAATCACGTAGCCAAGTTGACCGTAGAGGGCGCGCGTATGCTGATTGGATACGTAAGTGTTGCTGTGTTTTTTGTTAACTGCCACACTCCTTTCTTTCTTTTCCCACTCAGATTTTGTGTGAAGAAAGGAGAATCCGTAAGCATGAAGAAAGTGAGGATTTCTGTGACGTGCGTGTCTTTGTAAGAGTTGGTATGAAGGCGTTTTCCTTCACAACGACGATCAACGTAGCCAAGTCTGTACCGTAGGGATGTGCGATCGGCTCGATTGGATACGTAGATGGCTCTGTGCATGGGTGAAAGTAGTTCAGGGCATGCTCCTGATAATCAGGATGAAAAAAAGTTGATTGAAAGTCTCAGGATGGCATATTAGTCATCCGATCGATACGGTCTATAAAAATTTCGTTTTAATATCAAGCTGTTTGCCAAAATTGGTAGCAGATCATTTAAACAAAGATGAATAGAGCTATGCAATTCTAAACCCTATCACTCCAACAGTCCGGGCCGTCGTGTATGCGCAGTATGCACACCAAACACACACATTGGAAATTCTATTTTATAGTGGGCGCCGCTTCAGGATTTGGGAAAGCTTCGCTGAAGATGAGAGAACATTGAAACACGTCATATTCAGATTGTAGTGATGAACGTTTTCCTTTCTAGTTTTCACCCATGGAAAGTGAGGATTTGCCTGTTTGTACGAGGATTCTAGCACTTGAAATAGTGTCAGATGTGTCGTGCGTGTTTTAATGACATTTATATGGGGATTGCTGATGAGGAATGGGTATACATCTGATTGAAAGCTATGCCTTATGTTTGAGTGTTGTTCTGATAGCCCAAAGTCTTTTGCTCTTATTTCATTGAATAGCAGTTTCTGATTTGTACTGAGAGCTCAGTATGCGTTGTCCTCAGCTGCATTATCCAGGGGACGAGAGGACATTTTGAGACAATGCTATTATCTCTAACGTTTAACTTACCCGCGTACATCAGATTCAACTTCCAAACGCTTTTGTACTTTGTTTATTGCCATATGTTTTTTTTTATGTTTGCTTTCTTTGTGATTTGATCCGAATTTAAAGTTCAGACGATACAGACCTTTTGAAAGAAGATGTTCATGTATTATTAATGTATATGGGTCTCGGAATTTTTTTTTTTGGAATAAAGAAGAGCACCTGAAACATTACCAGAGCCATGCTATGATCTTATTCCAATCTCTTCCCTCACGCTCCTGCTTCAAGCCTCAAAAATAAAGTGATCTTGTAGAAAAGAGGAATTGTGCTGAAATGAGTGTCTAGACCTTCTGTGAAAAGGCCTCATGAACATATTATTCACTATCCAGTATAACCCTTTCGCCTGCCAACCCCTGTTTTGGCCCCCAAATTTTCCTATTTACACTTATTATGGGTTAGAAAAAGGACTGCTCTGCAAATTTGTGGCCGCTATTCCCCCTGTCTGAATGTCGAAGTAAGGTCTATGCATTATCTCCCAAATTAAGAACACTGGATTCGTTTGGATACAGACCCTGATTATAAGGCTTTTAATGACGTATCGGGCGTGACATAAATCATTGTGGTGGCAGAATGTGACACTGGCGGTGAAAGGGTAATCATTCATTCAGTGTTCGTGAGATAATCCAATGTGTGAGAATTTGAAGATTCACTCACCCATCACTGTCTCTTATGCTGATTTCAATTTCTTCTTCCTAGATTTCTTGCGTTCCCAGGCAAAATGGGTAAGGCAGCACGTCATGTTTGTTTCGGTTTTCACTGGTATACCCGCTGCATACAGCTGACACATATTCCAATTTCGGAGGAGCCTCAAAAGAGAAATCTAATTTGAGATTTTTTTGAAGGAAGGCAGAGAATGGCTTTAACGTAAGAAAGGATAGTAGTATGAAAGAAGCAAAGGGAAAAGGCAGAGGTCAAAGTAGGAGTGAGCAGATAGAGGAAGATCAAAGCATCAGAACTTCAGAAGGTGGGGCGAACTATTGTGCAAAATACACAACGCATGCACACACCACACCACGGTATCCCCACGGGAAGGACTCGTGGAGGGGGCTGCGGGTCAGTCCAGCCTCCCCCGTACTTGCTGGGATGGCAATGAGGCATCCCCCTTCACCCCTGCCACCTTTCCATTTCGTGATTTCTGGGCTGACGTTTCTGTTGCGCTGCTGCTCGTTGTGTGCGTCACCAATGCTTCCGCAAGCGCGTATTTCTACAGAGTGCGACACCGCCTTCCCCCGTGCGTGATTAACCGGTGGGTTCTTTCGTTTACAATGCAGTTCCCCCCCCCCACCCCCTTTGGAAGTTCTATGCTTGTAAACTCCTCTAAACGTCTGTCATTCTCTTTTGACTCTGCCTTTTCCCTTTGCTTACTGTCATCGCTATCTTATCTGTCTTACTGGTCCATTCTCCTGCTATTTTTCTATAGATTAAATTCTTACGAAGATTTCTTCAGACGATAACGTGAGAGACATGATGGGCCTAACATTCTTAGTTAGGCGCATAACGGCAGCAGACGCTATCTACGCTCATATGACAGAGTAAAACTGTTTCTCGCTAGATGCGACGCACGTAAGAATGCTCTAGAAGAAATGATACAGATGGGATCCGAGGTGATTATAGACTGATCGACCTTTGTTGGGAAAGAATATTACTTGCAGAAAACTGTACCATTACCTTAGTCGTCTGTGTGTGTGGGTGTTTGAAAGAACTTTAAGATAACTTTCGTGGTTCTGACTTTGTAATTTAAAAACACTAAAAAAATTGCCTGTCCATATCTGGGCTGTACAGTGGCCGGCCGCTCATTCCGAATCCAATTCAACTAGCACAACATTCTCCGCCGTCAGGCGCAGAATCCGAGATCAAGCTGGCTCAAGTGGAGCGAATCTATGTTCGGGCCGATCAGGACGGGCAACACAAGATCCATAACGAAAAGGAAATTGTCATAAAAGGAGAAGGGATTTTTGTAATTATCGCAATATTTTTGTCTTGTTTTGTCATCGCTTTAAATCTTTTTGAAAAAGGTTGTGTGTTCCTTCAATAAACCTCAGTTATCTTTCAATTTTACTTAGCAACGTATGTGCAAGTTTGTTTTAGATTTAATAACAAAATTCTACAATTAGTTTGTAGTAACAACAAAAATTTCCATTTCTGGATTGCATTTAACTATGCCGGAGTATTGTTTCTTTTAGTTTGATGTTTATTGATAGGAATACGTTTTACACGCACTGGATTTTCACATGATCTTTCAATCTGTTAAATCAGTAAACCGTTAGTGCTCCCCGCCTATCCTTCGACCTTATTTTCATGGTGACAGTATATTTAAGCATGGATTATTGCCGCATCATAGATTAAATAATTAAAAATGGCTGCTAATTCTTAATAGCTTTAAAAATGTGTGTGGAATGGTTGAATTTTTTTATATTTTTAAAGCACCTACAGCGGCTCCCTAGGCGACCCCGAGATTTGGGGGTCTATGAAAGAATTCAAATTCTAAAGGACCCTCTAAAGAATGTTCCTAAGGGATGTCACTTAGAAAAACTATCTTTTTTAGCATTCGCAATTAGCCATGGAACACCTAGCACTGCCACTCTAGGACCCTTTATGCCGCTAAGGAAGGAGATAGCACTGTTTTGCGGAACGACGCATGGGAGCTGCCTGGCCACATTTTTTAAATGTTTGAGATTTTATCCTCTTTACACAAGCACGTGACAATGCTTACGCTTAGCGAGTAACTAAATTCCTTTTTGATTCAAAAAATAGTTTCGTTTCTGTCTTAATATTAATTTCTATTGTGCAGGTTAGTGTGAATTTTACTGCTCACGCTTCGTGCACAACGTAAATGCTTATGCAGATTATTTTCCGTAATGTGTGGTATTTAGGCAGAGCTCTCCCAGTTTTAGGCTTAGAAGAACAATGATCACAAAAGCGATGCCAGATCAAATGTTTATTTTTTATATATATGATATATTTTTTTTCGTCTTGTGAGAGTGCCGATTTGTTTGTGCAAAGTTGGAATTTGTCTTGACGGTTGCATGGAAAAAACCTTACATTAAGTCGCTCAGACAGAATGTTCTTTAGCAAAAAACAAAAATAGCAACAACCCCCAAAATATATCAATTTTCTATTAGCGACATATTATTTTATGTCTGTTTTGTATGTGTGCTCTACCAGTATCCACAACATAAAGACAATGTTCAATTAGTTCTTTGTTGGTTGTTTCATCTAAATCAACAGGCAAAGAAACAAAGATGCGCCAAAGTTGTATCTTCTATGCCCAAATGCTGCAACGTGAGATCGAGACTCGAATGCTGAATACTCAACGCAATTATAAATAAAAACAGACAGATAACCTCAGTTCGTTTCTGTGTATTTATACTGTAGGAATATTGCCTGTTCACCATGAAAATTAAAATCTCAATTTATGCCAACATTCCATTATGTCTGTTTTTTTTCTTCATGCACGTCACACATTTATTTTTTATGACTTGTAAACATGTGCTGGCAGCACAATTCCCTAGCAAGCAAAGAGACGGCAGCAGAGCGCAAATATCATAGTAAGCGCACATAGTACACCAACTAAAATGTTCCTGTAATCGCACGCGTTTTTCCTTCGTTTCATTTACTTATTTACGGCGTTTTCTACGGAAAACACTATTAGTATTGTGCGTAGTCGTGCGACTTAGTAATTCAGAGCAGAGACAGGACCGTAGACATGAGAGCGCAAATGTTCCTAGTAAGAAAAATCAGAGAGAAGAGAAGAAAAGGGAGGAGAGTAGTCTGCATAGATGGACAAATAATGGTCCCAAAAATGAATATACATGCACACAATGTGAAAATTGTTGTCGTTAAACTTACAAAAGTAAACACAAAATCATTAATATGCACATTTGTCCCTTCTTTCCCACACACCTAACCCCCTACCCATTCCATAAAGTTGTCCAAATTTCTATTGCATAAATATTCTTTCTACTGCGATTTTTTTCCCCTCAGCAAAGACTCTCTACTACCTCACCTTCTTACCCGGGTACATTTTAGAGTCTGATTTTCAGTTTTACAAAAGGAATTAATGCTGTTTTTCACACCCCCCTCTTCCCCACCGCCCCATTTCGCATCACAATGAATTTAATTATAAAAAAAAAACTCACAACTCGGCTGCGCCCCCGGGTTCGCATATTTGCCGCTTTCGCATACTGACCGCCTTTGAATAAAAGACGTCAACTCGCCCCGCGATACTCGCCTGCTTCGCATACAAAGCTTTTGTGGATCATGGGCATTTCACATAAAAACTCAGAAAGATAGGGGTAGGGTTAGGATAGGGTCAGGGATAGTCAGAAGTGTCACTAGCAGTTGCGATTAGAACCTGCAAGATGCTTAATATGTGAAATGGCAAACCTCGTTATGCGAACTGCCAGGGTTGTTTGGGATTAGGACAAGACGTACACTCGACTTGCCTGCATCCGCAGGCTCTGAGCAAAGGATTTGTGCGAAACGCATTCTATGCTGCAACCGTGTTGGGCACCCTCACAAATCACTCCCAGCCATGCACACAAACAAAACAGACATAAACAACAAGGAGAAATCAAGAAGAAGATTACAGCGTTTTACTTTAGTTTTAGACATTAGGATAGTGGTAGATCACGCACTTTGTTTCATTTATATAGACTTTATATAGGAAAACTCCTCACAAACCATTGGTTCCCCTACCAAACCCATTAATAGATCAACCAAAACTAAGTAGGCAAAAATGTACTCTAGGTAGTGAAGCGATTTAGAAGTGACCAAGTATGGCTGTGTGCACACAGATTTACTTACTTTGAAGCAAATCATCTAAACTGGACAGATATGACTATGTGTGGAAACGACTTGAATGAGATGATGATAGTGTTGTGTGTGTAGTGAAAAGGAATTGTTCTGTTTTTGCAAGTATGAGGAACTGAACAAAAGGTATGTACTGTACAGTCAATTTATTTCGCTCAAGATGTTCATTTGCTTTGTGGCTTGTGGCATAAGCAATTATATAAACTGTGAAAAGCGTGTAGAGAAATGTGATACAATTTTTTTCAACCTTAGCACCACCTGCTTTTTTTCTGATGTTCCGTTCTCTGCCATGCATTCTTTTTGACCTGGCGTGTGGAAAAAAACGCTCTTGTACACCCACTAGATTAAAAAATGCTTTAATTTTCGTGTGTTGTTGCAGACTTGATTATTGGAATAATACTAATTAGAAAGAGGATGATTGAGGAAAAAGTTTTGATTATGAATGTATTTTGCTCTGTCCATGTATGTTTTGTTGTTTTGAAAAAAAAAAAAGCGAAAGTGTTTGAATTACTGTTTTGCGCTCTCGATGGTCGATATGAGTGCAGTCTGTCTTCAAAGTTCGCCCACTGACTAACTAACTCATGTCTAAGATCCCTTCTAATGAATAACTCACCGGAAATATCCTTAAGACATATTATGAAAGCAACATGTCTTTGATTCAACCTAGCTATTCAAAATCAAGGTACGACATCACAATCGCGGCTTCGAATCGAATATCGGACTTTCGTCTTCATTCAGTCACACTGACATCGGCTACCCCACCCTTCTACTGCTATATTACATCTTCTACCACGCTTTCACGGCTTCGAATACTTTGACCAACAAAGCCTAAGAATTCTATGATTTAAAAAAATATTGACGCTAAGTTCCCTCGTAGAACCGCACAACACAAAAACCACCATATTTGATAGTGAACTTTACTTTTCTGGATCCGATCAACACTGGAAAAATTAATACAACTACTAAAAATGCAAATGGCGGCTTGCCGAAGAGAAGCAGGAAGCCTGAGCATCATTCAGTGAAGCCATAGTGCAGTGTAGTTTCTATTATTAGTAACAGGAAATAAGGTTCCGCCGACAGCATTGGTTTGGGAGGTAGCCCCTGCTCTGGGCAACACAGGTGCGTCCGCAGTTACAGGGAGAGTATCGGCCTCCCGGCGACACAGCTGTGACAGAGCTCTTCACACCTACACTCATTCTCCGCTCACTCAGGTCTTCAAACACAAAACTTCTGAAAGTTCAAAAACAATATGACTAAAATCATTTGGTGACCGCAGTAGTTTCAGTTCAGTGCCCATGCGTGGAATTCCCTCCCGACGCAGTCGATCTCCGCCAATGAAACCAACGATCTCTATCTTAAAAGCTAAACTCAAGACACACTACTTTCAAAGCTCATTCGGTTTGTAAATGTTTACATTCTTGTCCTTTGTACCTGGGTGATAATGTTTATCGTGTACTGCGACTGCGGGTGTATCAGTGAATGGAAGCCCTTGAGTGTAAAAATAAGTATAGAAAGGCGCTATAGAAATACTATCAATTATTATTATTATTATTAAAAAAATTGTAACCAATCTTGTTCTGACATGCTTTTTCTTCTGTACATGTTGAAAGAAGCATGGCAAGAATGTTATATAAGCTTTTCCATAAAATTGTATCCGAATCTTAATTTTGGAAAACATGATTCGTTTGTGCTTTGTGTGCAGTTCAGCAATCTACCAGTATATCGTCGTGTGAAAAAAAAATTGCAAAAACCTCGTATCGCAATTTTTGTAGTTTGAGAAAATTGAAAAAACTTTTTGAAAAAATTAACGGTGCTGATAGACCACAATTGATTAATTACGTACCTGATATGTGTTCAAGGACATTGATGAGTTTAGTCCTGCCTTTGTTAAAATGAACTTCTTTTTAAAAAAAAAAGATAGACTGAAAAGACATAAGCTACCAATGGTTTTTGTCCCTTAACTAGATTCCTGAATGTGGATCTTACGGAGTTTTTCTTCATTTTCAAAACCTCATTTACAGCAGTTAGAAGCGTTGGAGATAGAGCTTTTGGTTGGAGGAGGGTCTCCTGGACGGGAAAATATTAGAAGAGCGACTATGTAAATAAATCAAACCCCCCACCCCCAGATACTACCCCATACCCACCCGCAACTTGAGATACAAAGGTTTTTAATTTCACTGACATATAGCGATTCTGATGTCTTTGACTCAGATGTTCAGATCGTTTAGTGTTATCAATGCCCATACTAAACACTGCCATTTATTCGATATAATCTAGCAGTCTTAATAATATTTTGTGTTTAAAAGATATCAGGAACACGTTCTCATGATCTATAATATTTGCCATGTATTTTGTATGCAAGGTATGCATGCAATTTTCGATTTTCCATTGTTCTCAATGTAAACTTTTAATAATCTCTGAGCGCAGACAAAAGATGAGATGACGGACCCCCCTCCTATTCTCGCCTCAGAGGGGGGGGGGGTGGGGGGTGGGGGGGGGTGGGGGGGGGCGGGGGGGGGGGCTTGAGATCGCACGAGAGATCCGATACTTCTAGAGAAGAGAGAGATCATGGAGAGATGAGATTTTAAAGGGGGGGGGGGACTAGGAATTATTCAGTACAGATAACCAGGGTTCTTGAAACATAATCGAAAGTGAAGAACAGCTAGTTCGTGAGAAGAGAGAGAGGAGACTTGAGGAGTACTGAGAGAGAGAGAACGATTCCTGATGAGAGAGAGAGAGAGAGTTGATGTGTGTGTGTGTGATGTGAAACTACTTCGTACTCCTTCATTCTTTAAAGACTTAAAAAGTACTTTTGTTACCAAATCACGATGAAGTCGCCGCTTGAAATTAGATCTTTATATATAGTTGTGTGTTGTTTTTTTCATTGGCAGCCACAAACTACTGTTGTAGGTTTACATGCTTCTTCCACTGAAAGCATCTCCTTTGTAGTATACTCACATCCGTGTACATGGAACATTTCAAATCTGGTGTGTGGTCGGGGGTGGTGGGTGTATGTTAAAGAAGAAAAAAGGTTTTAATTCTTCTTCATTCCTAAACTCAAACAGCTTGAGAAAGCTCTTTTGAACATAGGCAGGCTGATATTTCCCAACTATGCTGACTTTGCGTTCGCTTTCGGATCAAGCCACAAACTCTAAACTCTACTTTGTCTGTTCGGTCGGTCTGTCGTTCCAACAATTGTCGCACATTTTGACAAAATGTCGCACTTAATCGATGGCTACACTCTTCAATTAATTGAGGCCGCTCTTTAAACTGATGTATTTTAAAAGCTTGTTACAAAATAACTTAAACATACGTAATACAGACACTACACAGACACGAGACGTATGCGGTGCTCTTTCGCATGAGCATAAGTAGGATACATAGTTTTAAATGTTTTCCAAAAGATATAATAAGTTCACGAAATGGTTTTTGTGCAGAGATAACATTCTGGTTTACAGATTAAATTATTGAAAATGCCATGTGGGAGGTAACTGTGCATGATTGGATGTGGTTAAAAATAGACACGGGCCACAAACTACTTGCGATTTCGCGCTTGTTTTTTTGTAAACACTCAAGGTTTAAATCGTGTTAAACTTCGTTTCCATGAGTGTAGGAAATCTCTTTTGGACAATTCTGAATCTCTATTACCATAAATAAATGTGCGCAAATTTGTGGGCATGCATGATGTGTTAAACTTTTTTTTTAGGACAAATTAATCACCTGCGACGCAAAAAAATTTCTAAAAGGTGTTAACATGATTTGACAACCATGAACCATTTTTGTGATAACGTTCAGACAAGAAAGTGGAGTTTTTGCGTGTGCATGATGATAAAAAAATAAAAGTTGCTAATTTTGATTAGGTAATATGCATTCATCCGTAAGATAGCACTTTGTGATGTGTCTTATGTGGTTGTGCAATATAACATTAAGAGTATGTTAATAACTTGAAGTATTAATATAACTACTGATCTATATTGCACTACTTTTGTATCAAAAATACAGAATTTACAGTATCTTTACGGACTATAAGGCGATTTTTTTCCCTACCAAACTGCGACCCCTTGACGCCTCTTATAATCATCGAACTAATCAAAAATAGCCTCAAGAAAATATAATTACCAAAATATGGTCACTTTGTTCCGAATTGTAAGGAATGCGCACTTTAGTGTTTGGATCTTGCGTTTCAGATTACAAAATTCACACTCATTGTGCCTATTATACATCGTAAAGCATGATAAACAAAAAAAACCGAAAAAAATTAGGTGTTTTTTCTCCTTAATAGATTGAAAAATGGTTCGCTGTCACAACACACTCTCCCTCGTGCTATTTAATTTTGTTTCTAATAGGCAAGCTTGCAATATACTTTGCTGTTCACAACGCTGACCCATAGCCTCTTCCCCTTAACTCAATAAAACTTGCATCCAATTGGCAGAATGTTTTTAAATTTAATAGGTTACTGCTTACTCGCAGAACATGATGCCACATTATCCACATGGCCATAGCCCGCTCACCAAGTTCATTCCAGGTTTTATTTCTCAGACGTGTACAATAATAAAAAACATGTGGCTTTGTCTCCTTTGTTTGGTCTGATTGTCGTACCGCTGGCTTAAAGACCTCCAGCCTCATCCCAAGAAGCCCCCCCCCCCCCCCCAACATGCGTGGATACTGGGTTAACTTTTGTATAAATAAGTTCCCTCTCACCTTTGCGTCGTAAGGTGCATCTTGTGCTTGTAACTCCTCTAATCAGTGTCACTCTCACTTGAGCTCTGCCTTTTCCCTTTGCTTTCGACATCTATATTTTTCTGCCCTTTACCGGTCCATTCTCCTGCCTTTTTTCATGGAAACGCTTCAAATAAGATTTCCTTCCAGCCCGAAGTCGGACTTTCTGGGCCCCAACTGATTTACTTAGGTAGGCGAATAATGCGCATGTCGCGAACGCATCTCTGCACTCATACATTGACAGGAAACTGCGACTGAAGCGAGCGAAGAAGAGTCCCAAGAGACATCTGACCTTGGCATTGAGCTGCTGTCAGACCAGTGACATAAGCTAGAAACTCGCAGGCTTACGATCATAATGTTGTTCATGCTCTGCATAGTATTTAGTTATGCGGGGATTGTCTAAGCAATGCACAAGCTCCTAGAACTAACATCATCAAGTCGTCTCAAATCCTCCGATGTCAGAGTGTGGTGCCCAGTGACGGTAATCATAGAAAACCTGTCACACACAATAACGTTCTATCACTAGCAGGTGTCATTTGTGCATAGTGATAGTGTTCAAAGTGTTTCGGCTGTTGGGGTGATCCGTGATGTATTTAAGCCAGGGTAATAAGACAACAACAAACACACTCCCCAACAGCCAAGCATGAACACTATCGGTACAAACGCACTAGCTTAGGATCCGAGAACATTACGTATGGACGGTCTTCAGCATTGTATCCCGCCGCGATGTGATCATATCACACTCCGACCTTCGGAGGATTGTTTTGGTCTGTATATCTGCTAGACTGAGAACGAGACGAGATAGATTTAAGATCACTTTAGCCCCTTGAACGGCTACTCATTAATATAACAAAAAAATGAAACAAGCTGCCAACGTCACTGGAAATACACACAAACAACAACTACAGGACAAGTGCAAAGCTGACGTATTTTCATTCATCAAGACAAAAAATAACGCCACTTTTACACTTGTCGTGTAGTTGTTTCGTTGTTGGTGTGCTATATAATATACCATAACTATGTTATTAGGTATTTATAGTCACAGAGGTCGTCCCGGTGCTAAATTCGGTGTTCGTCCTCCCCACCTGCGGACCTTGAGTCGACGTTCGCAGCAGAGGCGCAGCCACCCAATTTTTTATACTTTTTTTTTTTGGGCATGCGATTCTTTTTGCATGTCCTCAGAAGAAGCTAGGTCTTCAATGGGAGGGACGCTCTTATAATGGAGGGGGGGGTGGGAGGGGGGTTTATAAGGGACTGGGTGTCCCTTTCACTTCAAAATATATCACAAAATGGATTTATGACATCACTGATGACTGTCACATATGGAAAGGGGAATACTGGGAATATCTTTTGCTTCAAAACATGTCAGAGGGTTTTTACATTGATAATTTTTGAATGGTTTTATTTTTTTTCGATTATTTTCTCCGCGCAATCAAGGATTTATTAATTTACAGTGGTTCCCTGCCTAATTCCCAACGAATAATCAAAAAGCTGGATAACTCGTCAATAATTTTGCGGTCCCAGTTTAATCGGCATTATATGCGTAAAAGGTCATTTCTAATCAAATAAAATTTTAGTCCCTTCTTTCTTTGATTGCTCAGTTTCCTGTCATGGTGCCTAGAAGTGCACAGACAACAAAAATACCTCTCTCCTCAACTGGCTTAAGCTGCGTTCGCTCGTATCAAGTAAACCCGAGTTCTCAACCTGGGCTACAGGGATTTTTTCCTATCATCTGCACTAGCCTTAAACAGTGTGACGTGCGGTCTTCGGATGAGACGATAAACCGAGACGGTCCCGTTGTGCCCATGCATTTAGCATACGTTTTAAAACCAGTGGCAACGAAAAGTGTCATTTGGTAAAAATTTACACCCCCCCCCCCTCCAGCAGTGACAAAAATCGCCTTCCTAATGCACAAAAAAAAACAATCAAAATAAATGGGCTGCCACGGCCCTCTGGCTGCGACGCGTCTCCAGGTGGAGCAACCCGAATTTCACAGAGACGCCTCTGGACTATAAAGTACCTAATACCTACATAAATAATACTAATACCTAATTGGAGCGTAGAATGCGTCCTGTTGCCGTTATGCGCTAAGTAATAGTTAGGCCCAGAAGTCCGACTCTCACGGCTGAAGAAATGTTGTTGAAAGTGTTTCTTGAAAAAAGCGCACAGGAAGGAAAATGGACCGGTAAGGCAGAAAGATAGTTACTGTATGACAGTAAAGCAAAAGGAGAAAAGGCAGAGTCAAAGAGGTATTACTGATTACGAGGAAGTTACACAGCATCAGAACTTCCAGAAGGTGGCGGGAACCTATTTATACAAAAGACGGTCTCAGTTCCCTTAAAGTTGACGGAAGCGATTTTCACTGTAATGGAGTTATTCGATCTTACTTTTCCTCGGGGATAATATAAATATTGTACATGTTATGTTTTTCCATCTGTTGCCCCTTGTTATTCGCCAGTATGTTGCTGCAATCTTGTTTTCTGAACACGTGTCTTGGAAAACAATGCATTTTTATCGATGGGAGGGATTTCAGTGTGGCTATACGGGGAGTATTTTTCAGCTTGGATTTAGTTGTGACACATAATAAAACCAGAATAATTGAATCCTTTGGCATAAATTGAGATTCTAGTTTTTTAACCCTATTCGACGCCTTCTCGGTTTTGGCTAGACAAGATGTCAGGAACAAAATTTTTCTTTATACCATGGTTGGTTGTACATGGCCAGGAAAGCGATACGCGACGTTAATCTGAACTTCCATCCAACCCTTACGCGCCCCCCCTGCCATTTTATCAGCAAAAAAACTAGCTGTAAGAGAAAAAAAAAAGTCTTGCCAATATTCAGGAAAATCCTCCGTGACATGTATATCAACATTAGGCCTCTCCTTACCTCCCAAAATTAAGACACAAATAGGTTCTTTGGATAACAGGTCCTGAAGTTGATGCCTGTTTTTAGTGACATGGATGTTGTAAACCATTGTGGCAGACATAAACGCGACATTGGCTTGGTGGTGAACGCGGTAAAAGATGACGGGACGGAAAGATTCCTAGTCAGTACGCAGAAAACTGAATCGAGTTATCTGTTAGTTTGCTCTATTGAAGTTTGACATTGGGAGATAGATCATTTTGCAGAAATCGTCCATAGAAGCAGAATTTTTTGCTCTTGTGTCTTGACTTGATTTAGAAAACAATCAAATAAACACACACGTAATCATTCAAAGTGTCTTTCTTGTTGAGGTACTGGTAGTAGTAATACATACAAAGACATTAAATTATGCCACCTCCTCTCTAATAGACAAATTGTGATGGGTGCATGGGAAAAACCTACACAGTCGCTCAGAATGTTTTGGAACAAAAGCCAAAATTAGTCAAACAAACCCCCCCATATAGAAATTTTCTAAGTCTTAGGGGCATATTTATGTCTGTTGCTTATGTATTTCTACCAGTAGTATCATACACATGAAAAGACAATTTAGAATGATTTCTTTGTTATTTGATTTTTTAAATTAAAATCTAGTCAATAGAAAACATAGAGGCAATATTTTGTATCTCGCCATGTGTCCCGATTGTCTTGCGAATGATCTATTCTCGCATATGCCACACTTCAAAATCATTATAAAATAAAAACTAGACAAGATAACTCAATCGGGTTTCTGTGCATATTAGACGATTTTCGGAAAAAAAAACTAGGGTCGAGATGCACTTCGTGGAAATTAGAATTGCTCGCTCTGCTCCATTCATAGTCGGTCAAATACCATAGCACATGGGTCGAAGCTTGACACGCGTGATGGATGTCAGCGCCACTGCGCCTAAACATCTTCCCTTTTTTAGAAAAAATCGCAGGGGACGTCCCAGTCATCCACAAATGAGAGAACTGCAACACTGGACGTAAAAATATAAATGACTACCTCAATTTTTTTAAATGATGCCACAGTGTTCTACGATGGATGTGTAATCAAACCCACGAGCCGAGGAGCGGGGGATCTACCGGAAGGTAGAGTACAATCCCAAATGCTTTGAACGATTGATTAGGCAGATCACTCGCTACACACCATGAAATACGCCTTTACAATTATTTCCGTCAATCAATTCCTATTACAAGGACATCTTTTGCTCCATACATGAAAAATCTAATATCTCCATTTATGCCAAAAATTCCATTATCGTCGTTTCCCAGCTACGGTCACAATTGGTATTTGGGGCATTGTCGACTATTTTTTGCTTTTACTCAAAAATTCTGAGCTACTTACGCCTTCTTGTTTGTCCCATGCACCATCACATTACCCCTTTCACCGCCAAAGTCGCATTTTAGCCACCACACAGTGATTTAACACATATGTCACTAAAAGGCATCAAATATGGGGTCTAGATCAAAGTGTACCTCATTGTCTTGGTTTTGGGGCGTAAAGCAAGGATAGACTCTTATTTTATGTAGTCACAGAAACAATCACCCCAATACTGCAGATGGATTTTGTTCTCTACCCAAGGTAAAGTTGATGGAAATATGCTGAAATATGGCTGGCGGTGATGAAAGGGTTTAATTTGTTCATTTACAAACTACGTTAAAAAAATAAAGCCACCTCTTATGTCCTTTGCTGAGTTGGATAGGGAAACGCTTAGCAAATGAAGTGTTACTGTGGGTCATTTATTTTCCGTATGTCTTAAAACAGTAGGGTAAAGGTAAAGGATGCGCCCCCCCCCCCCCCCCCTCCTCCATTTCTCGGTTCTTTCCATTTTTTCAGTCTTGCCTTTCTTACTGCAGATTGGAGTACTTCATCCTCTACGTTTGCTATATTTAACACTCATTTTTATCCATTTACATAATTAACCACATGCATTCAATAATAGTAGAAGATTAAAGGCAAGACGGGAAAAAACGCAATGAACCAGCACTGCCACTGTGACAAATGCTACTGGCGAGGCTCCTGTTGTGTGTGTGTACTGCACTACATAGTGTGTGGTCGGTTGGGGGGGGGGTGTGGTTTGTGGTGGGGGGTGTCCTATTAGGTAATGGCCTTTATCATGACTGCGATTAATTTTTCAATAAAGATAATTAGCTCAAAAACTTGATAATATACAGCTTAATGTTTGGCCAGAAAGGCAGGTGTGAAAATGTGGGGAGAGCTAAAAAATGTAAGGGGGTAAGAGGTGGGGGGGGAAGGGGGGGGAACATCTTACATCTTTACCTTAACCAACAGTGTTAATCTGTGTTTTGTTTTGTTTTGCTTTGCATTTGGAGTCCTTGATTGGGTGTGGCGGTTAAAACAAATATGCAACGATTCTAACAAAAATGGTAAACTCGACAAGTTAGCTGTTATATTCAGCAATGTTTTACTGCTGATAGTTTGCTTCGATTTATCTTGGGAAGTTTAGACGTGTATGTAGAGAATTTTTTTGCTGAAAGTCGTTAGATTTCTTCTTTTTTTTCAAATAGTTTGGATCTTTCTTGCTTAGAAATGTGCGAAGCCTGTTTGTTCTTGTTTTCAGTGGAGATAATTTGAAGGGTCAAATACTTTTAGGTATATTATTATTAGGTGATAGGGTACTTATAGTCACAGAGGTGTCTCAGTAAAATTCGGTATACCTGGGAGCCGCGTCGCAGTCAGAGGCGCGCCACCCAATAATTTCTTTTTTGCATGTGATTTTTGTGCGACTGCTGAGGAAAGAAAGGGAGGGGGGGTGGTGGTGGTACATTTTGAGCCAAATGACAACTTTTTCACGTTGCACAGGTTTAACGTGTTGCTAAGGCATGTTGGCCACAGGGACCTTGGTTTATCATATCATACGAAAGACTCCACATTCAGACCGTAAGTACCTAGTGCAAAGTGAGAGGAAAACTCCCTGTACCCAGGTCGAACTCGGGTTTACTTGACACGCGGTGAACGTGTTACCTCTGACGCACACTCTACTAGCAAGGTTACTATCACTGTGTATACGTGAAACATGCCAAATGAAAGTGGTTTTTTTTGCTGTCCCATTTTCTGCAGTACAGTGGAGTTGCTCCCACTCCGTATCATTCCGAGTCCCACACTCGCAGCATACACCCAGCTTGTCAGCCCTCTGGTGCAGAAAGTCCGAAATACATGCCATCAAGGGGAGCGATCTATGTTAGGGCTGTCCGGATGGGAACCAACCGAGGAGACACTGCACTGCTGAGAGGATAGAGTCATTCGGTGGAGTTCAGGCACTTCCTACTTGAAAGCCCCCTGCTCTGCGACAATAATGCTTGACCTCAATGTTAGTTGGTATATTCTAGTCACAGAGACTCTATCTCTATGGAATGTTTGTGGGCTGCTCTCCCCCCGTGAGAGCGTCGCCGCAATTGCCTAGCCATCTACCCAATTTTTGTCTGTTGTCTGGAGTGTCGTGTGTGAGAAGGGGGTGCGGGAGGACACTTGGAAAACCTTATTTTCCCAAAAAAATTTGGCCATACCAGGCAGCAGGATTTACCGCTGCTTGCTTACCTATACTTTTCATCTGCCATGGGATTTTTACGTGCGTAAAGGCACGGGTCAGGGACTAGCTTTAGGTCCCGATCTGCAGGGCGGATCGAACCCGAGTGCAGTCACCCACTACATTTGGCAGGGAACCATCTTAATCCGCTCTGCCACCTTTCTCACTTAGAGGTTTGATGAAACTTGATTAGAGTCGCACGTCGTAAAATATTGCCACACAGCTGATTGCTTAATTTACTATGTGGGGTATGTATGTACAATGTATTTTGTCGTGCAACACTTTTTTTTCATGCAAGTTATTTAAGAACCTCTTGTAGAACATGTGCCTTGCACATTTTCATTTTTCTTATACAATTAAAAGTAACACAAAAAGTTTTTAAAAGTTAATATGTGAAGCAGTTTTGATTTTTGTGCGAGATGGATGACTGATAGTTTATTTAGCTCAACGCTGATTGTCCGAACTATCTCTTGGCTTATAGAAGTGCAGATGTATCAGGAGTGTAGCATGTCACTACTGAACACGCACCTGCACACTTGTCAGGATTTATACAATACCCCACACACATGCATGGGTGTCTGTACGTGTGCCACCACACAATACACACACACCACATCCCGCCCCACTAATCACACCATTCACACCACACGCCCAAACACCTATTACACACACACACACAGTTTGCACACACACACGTGCCAAAACCACACACACACACACAACACACACCACACACTGCCAACACCACACACACACACACCACCAAACCCACACACACATATGTACATCACACACCACACCGCCACAAACACACACCACTACAATACGTTTCCATCACACGCCAAACCACACACACACACAAACATATGTTCAACTGCACACACAACGCCAAACACCACACTCACATCACAAACTACCAGACCTCTACACAAACTCTGTTCATGCACAACAGATGAAATATTCTATTTCATTTTGCTTGACCAGACAGACTCAGCGCTAGTAACACACATCAACAGGCCAACAAACAAAACAAATGTCACCCACGCCAATACACACGCTATCACATCTACCTCGGGCCACAACAACAAAAAATACTGGACAACTTGACCTAAAACATCTTCAGCATTATCTTCCCACAGACAACACCCATCATATCCATTTGAACCAAGAAAAAAACAAACCTGGAGAGAGCGAGAAAGAAACTTGTGATATAATACCCCCATGCAAAATCCAATCGATAAAACATTCGATCTACTCGCACGTCGCGGTTTATTCGCGCAAACAATTCAGAATCAAACACACAACGCAAAAGAAAAAGAAAGAAAATCCTACTGCACAAATACGACAAAATGCTTTGATAATATATCCACTAACCGTGGTGTATATCGCGGAAAAGTTACCCGTAAACAATCCTTCTGCAGTTATGAACTATAGGCACCGATTTGAACTCGCACTGTGAGGGGGGGCCAACATGAAAAAAAAACCCCACAAAAACCGTCAAAAACACGATAATAGAAAACCACGTAAGTGTAGTACTATGGCACACGGGACGAGAACAAATGTGATTTTGAAAACGATTTTTTGTTTTTTTTTTTAAATCGCACCACACAACATAATTATACGACAGCTGCCTATAACTACTAATCTTGCTGCCACATTCACAAATACTAACCAATTTCTCTAACATTTGTCGCTTAAAGACCCCCCACGCTACCGTGTCACATTCCCTCTTATGCTTGGAAGATTTCCTTACTAGCTATAAGAGGGGAAAAACAGCGGACAACTGTGATTTTGGACACGTGCACATGCGGCTGTCGTTTAACTTTAAGCGCATGTGCATGTATGTGCAGAAATCCAAGCGCATTTGATTTGTCCATCCAGGAAGTAAGAAGGATGGGGGAGGATTTGCGCTGGAATGTGCGGTTGCACACACGCCCCTTCATATTTCTTACTCCAGATTTTTTTTAAACTCAAACGCGATGCGATTGTGGCACAGGGTATATGCACACTGGGTTTCGGGTACACGTATGGTGAGCATGCCTTTTAGTCATGGTTTAACTTTGGCTGCCACAAAATCTCGAGACCCCCCAAAAAATCTGTACGAGAAAATGGCTGCCAAATAGATCGAAGAAAAACAGAACATAATTTCGTAGTACAGTGCTGCTACAATCGATCATTAAGCAATGTTTAATATGACGCTCCAGACGTGCATCTTCCGTTCTACAAATGACTGCTTTCTCACATAGGCAAACTTTTTTTGGTATCAAACTATAAGCTTGTCCTAAAGTTTGACATCTTATCACATTACTAAAGCTGCTATGAAGTAACTAAACTTGAACCACTCAAAAATATTGTAAAACACTATCCTATTAATTTCCAGCACCAAAACATTAAAATCTCTGAAAATTACCTCGAAAGCACTGGACCGAGCGCTAAAAAAAAACTATATCACTGCAGCGCAGCATAAATAATAATACTTGCACACAGCAAAAAACACTCACCGGAAACCACTATCAAAACCTATCATAAATCGCTCAAAATTCTTCGAATCAATCCATAAAATACATACATTTACACTATGATGTATGGATTAAAATGCAAATATGTAAATATGAGGCTAATGAGAAGGAAATAGTAGAGAATGAATCAGGGAGAAGGAACTTTCTCATAAATTAACTCTCTTTTTTTACACTAAGTTATTCTACGAAATAAGAATCGAACTGTCGCCTGCAAAGGATGAACTGGGTCTAGTAGTGTATGTGGCAATAGTTAGCAGGCGAATCGAGGCATAAATAACTTTGCTAAAAAAAGGAGTATATCTTACCAGAAGTTCCTTACCCTTATTCATTTCAATATATCTGATGGAACATTATAGATCCAATTTCTTCCACACAAAAAAACCGGAATTCATTAAACGGTGGAACTGGTGGCAAAAAGTACCTGACAAAATGAACCTGACAAACTGACTCATCTGAAAACAAAGGCCAAGAGCTATGGGCAAATATAAGCAGTTCCCTGCTCAACCGACCGAGAAAGCCATTGTGTGAACCTAATTTTATAGCAGGCCAAGGGCCTGGATTCACGTGAGATAGATGAGAACTTAGCATGACAGCTAACATTAGACCGCTCTTCAATGTCCTAAGGATTTCATAGGACTTTGAAGATCTTCTAAGTTAAAAGTTAGCATGATGCTATCTCATGCTATTCAACTGGAATACAGGCCCAGGGACGGTATTCATGCGAGATATGCATGAGACTTAGCATGATGCTAACTTAGAAGCTCTTCCAATGTCCTATAGGATTTAATAGGACTTTTGGAAGAGCTTCTAAGTTAGCATCATGCTAAGTCTATGTATTCTCGACATGAATACCGTGCCCAGAGTCCTTAACCATATTTCGCCGCCAATGTCGCATTTCATGACCACAGTGATTTAAACACTATGTCCACTAAAAAAGCATCAAATCTAGGGTGATCTACTATCCAAAGCCCTATTGTCTTAGTTTGGGGAAAGATAAGGCTAGACCTTATTTTGATATATGTCACAGAGAGATGCCAATACTGTAGATGGATTTGATATCTCTACCAGGATGAAATTTAATGGACATGTTTATGACCTGAAATATGGCTGGCGGCTGTGAAGGGTAGGACCCACAGAGCCGGCTGGCTTTGGATTAAGTAACCCTTGTATTATATCTGGGTCGATGTGAGTCGCATTAGACTACCTGTATACGACGAGGCTGCTCTTTAAGTATGCCTCGTTTTCAATGCGTATAGGGCGGAGCAACACTTGCGTCAAAATAAGATTTTTTACCAGCATAAGAGGGAAAACACGTGAAGATACGTGATTTTGGCAGCCGGCTCTGTAGGTCTTTAAATCGAGCAAAATGTGTAAAAACGATTTTGATAAAATCTTAACACTTGAATAGTGTATTGTCTTAACACTCGTTACTTTCCACCTGTCTGCATATTAATAGCAAAACTATGAGAGACACGAACTAAGCCTTGTTTAAAGAATCAACTATATCAAATATAAAAAAATACAAAATACAAAACAAACAAAAACAGGTTACACAATCAACAAGAAAATGAAATTGATCAAATCATTTTTCGTAAACGAGGGAGCCTTGCGACCAAAATCTTCAAAGAACATCACTGCCTACTCAAAAGTATTTTCTATTCAATCCTATTCCATGTTATTATAAAACAAAATAACTAAAACACCTTTAATCCAACGCCTAATCAAATAATAATCACGGAGGTTTTGCGCCACAATAAAATAAACAACACAACAACATCCCCGACAATCTGTGGAACTAGCTGGCTTCGCTTTGTCATACCTCGTCCAACTGTTTTCCGCGTCTAGTCGGACTCATTGTTAGATTTTACGAAACAAAACCGTCATCTATATCGAAATCGAGATAACTAGATACACAGTCAAGAACTCTTCCTTCTTTCTTCTATCTTGCGAGTCGCATCAGATTGAAGCAAGTTTCCTGTCAATATAAGCGCAGATGTATCTGGCTGGCTGTTATGCGGCTTAACTAGGTAAGAATAGGCCCAGCAAGGCCGACTTCAGGGCTGGAGGAAATCTTTTTGAAAGAGTGTCAGTTGAAAAAAGGCAGGAGAATGGACCGACTAGGCAGAAAGATGGTAGATACAGTAAAGGCAGAAGAGGAAAAGGCCAGAGTCAAAAAGAGCGTGGGTGCATGATTAGAAGGAGAGTTTAGTCTAAGCACGGTGCGTAGTAACTTTGCCAGAAGGTGGAGGGATAACTTATACAAAATGACCCCGGTATCCCCTAGCGGAGGGAACTCTTTGGCTGTCAAAGTGATTCTCCTAGTCTACCAAACATGCACGCACGCAAAAATGTGTAGGCACCCGAATTATTAAGTTATACCTAACACACACAACAAAATGTCATACACCCTACAAATTTCGATTATCATTTACAGCATCGCAAAAACGAGCTTTCCTTCAGGATAAGGCGTAGAAAGGCAACAAAATTTTGACTGATTAGGCATTACGTGCAGGTATATATATTTGTGTATACCGTACGCACCAACACACAGGCCTATCATAAACCCTACATACGGCATTATGTCGTATGAGAAAGAAGAGAAAAATTAAATTATGCCAACAGGTCCTTATTCGCTATACTATGTCCGACAAAAATTGAAGAAAGATTCATGCATTTCGATAAACATCCCATTATCCCCTATGAAAGTAAGGCTGTCTTTGTGCCACAATGAAAAAAGGAAATCCATGGCATTAAAAAGTAAAAAGAAATATTCATTCCGATAACCTGAAAGGTCACCTTTGATTAGGGCTTAACATAAAATGATAAATGTGACTGCGTCACCTCACTAAAATGAGTCGTGATGTCAGCGGGCAGGGATCAGAATGGCACTTTTGAGTTTATTAA
This sequence comes from Phymorhynchus buccinoides, assembly GCA_017654935.2. Lineage (NCBI taxonomy): Eukaryota > Metazoa > Mollusca > Gastropoda > Neogastropoda > Raphitomidae > Phymorhynchus > Phymorhynchus buccinoides. The sequence continues at coordinate 37,991,015 of CM065705.1, read as the reverse complement.
CAAAGTTGTTATTTTGCATAAAAAAGATTTCCAACTAAGCCACTCAAAAGTTTGTAAATCGACCTAGTTTGTTGCAAGTTATAAGATATTGAAATTGTATACTGCAAATGGAATTCGGGCAGAAAATGTTAAAAATGGGCAAACCGGAAAATTTTTAAATGTGTACAATACTAGGCCAAACCAGTGTATGTTTGTGATAGGAAACACATACATCATTTTAAGGGCGATATAGGATTGTTTTTACCTACTTGCATACTTGTCGATAAAGAACTCCATTGTTCAATAATAAAGTTCAAAATCTAAAGAATTGATGATTTGACCCCCTTTCTGCCACTAATTGAAAATTTCCCTAGGGGTCATAATGAAATCTATGGGACATAATGCGACTCATTTTGTGGTGATGGGTCTAGAAATATCGCTTGTATAAACGTGGAAATTCATACACATAGTCTGGCAAGTCTAAACTACCTACTGGAGCTTAAAAAAACAAGTCAAGGCTTGGTAATGCATTCCACACGCTATTAACAGTATCCAAAGGGTATATCGATTCTAAACATTTAAAATTTGCACCCGGCCTGAGTAAAATTCATCTGTTTCTGAAGGCTATATATTATTAATATATATGCAAGAATAAGCCCTTTTCGCCGGTACCAATAACAGAAATCCTTGATAATTCCTGTAGGCAGATTTAAAATGCACACAAACTTTTAAAAGATATGACAGAGGCGAATTCTGAAGGCTAGAAGTAAATCTTTTATCAACAGATCTATTACTCTATGAATTTAGTTTTTCAACGGATAACAAAACGTTAGAATAAATACTGATCGCAAGGGAATCTGACAGGCGCAATCTGATCTGAGGTACCTGGATTGATTGCTCCGATCGTCTTTCAGTCGCATTTATCGCCTATATACTCTATTATATGGCAAATATGATAGCAGAAAATCAGCAACAAATAATAGCAGTGATATTGTTCTAAACTTACTACACTAAACTGATACAAAATCATTACATAGAAGACTAATAACATAACCGCTACTTAATGAACAGAAGCAGGATATCGACAAGGTGAAATTCCAAAAAACCTCAGTTATCTTGTTTTTTGAGTTACGATATTACTAATCAGCTTCTCTAATTTTTTCCGGCCCGTGAAAAAACGGGCAAATCCTTCCACCAAATGACTTCGCATCTCTAACGACTTTCTATCTGGGGTAAATGAGGTTGTGTAAATAGAAGTAAAAAACTGGCATATGAATCCCAATTCAGATGTACATTAAAAGACAAAAACCTGTCGTACTCGTTCGTTGCTTTTCAAGGTATATATTTAAAAGATAGTAATTTTAGCCAATATGCAGGTTCCTAAACTCGGATGGCAAGGCGCCAACCACCAAATCACCCCCAACCTCACTCCCCCTCTTGAACAAAACATACCTGTGTTAGTCATCCTATTAATAACTTGTGATAAACTCGTTAATTAAAAAAATTTTTTTTAAATTTTTGCTCAAAACTACCAAAATTGAGATAGCGAGTTGTTTGTGAATTTCACATTCTGATGACACGTAAAAAAAGCCCCTGTGTAAAACAGACTTAACGAGCTAGACTAAGAAGAAACCGGAGTATATAAAGTACAGACAAGAATGACAAGGGGAGAAAGGATGGCACAATTCACACAGACAGCTGACGGACTAGATCAAGACCATGGCTCCTTACATCATCATGCAATCCCTCTTTCCCGTACTGGTTCTCTTCATGTTACAACATCGCATCGGTGTGCTGTAATTCTCTCTCTGAAGCACTCCTAATGTCGCGCACCTATCCACACCCTCTATACACCAAACCCGCACGCCTCCCTACTACTTCTGCGTCCACTGATTTGCTCCTCTTTTGTTAAAGCGCGTTCGTGTCACTGCCTCCCACTACCGAGGAATAAAGGAATTCTGTTTTCTACACAGTGCTCCCGGTAAATAGTTACATTCTTATAGAATATCAATTTGCAGTAGAAAATAATAAGAAAAAAACACACTACACACACACATCAACTACACACACATAAATCCCATTGCCAGAATGTCAGGGGTGTGGGTTTCTCAATCAGCTAGTGGATACCTTCGCTTATAAGGTACTCCCTGCACCATGATAAGTACTGCTACTTCTCTGAGACATTGCCCTTCTTTGTCTAGATAATAAAATCACCTCCTCTTAGCAGACCCGCTCTCACTTATAAACGCTCATTTGGATGGATTTTTGAGAGGTCTTTTTTAGGGAGTTGCCAAACTGTAACGTACGGTCCTGTAAATTAATACGATCAAATGGGTGCAACTTTCGATGTGTTGGACTTACGCAGTGCATCAAGGCAAAGACGTATTATCTGTACTAAGGCTGTAGAAAACACAGAGAATCAAGGTTATAATCTACCGACATGATAGCTAATATAAACAAAAATGGACATATTTGACCCGAAATAACCTAAATATTGATTTCTTTGTCTGGCAAACTCTTCTGAAGTGACTTTTCGACTTTAACAGTCTATATGTTTTGCAGCGACGGGCGATATAATCCTTTGTCATATCGTCTTTTTCTTCCATTTATTTCTAAATTTGTGGCACACATAATAAGCTTCAAAAGTCAACAATCCGTTTACCCTACAGGCACCACAATACCTATGACACATATTTTTTATTCTTAAATCGTTTTCTGCCGCGTGCTTCTTTAAGATTTCTGTATCAGCTCATCTTCTCGGGCTTGCTTCTGCGTTCCCGGCCTATAAGCCACATGGTAAGGTACTTGTATGTGTTTTCACGTTTTCCAGTTTTCACTGTGTCTGCACTCGGTGCTGGGGACAAAAAAAAAAAAAAAAAAAAAAAAAAAAAAAAAAAAAAAAAAAAAAAAAAAAAAGAAATAAAAATAAAATAAAAAAAAAAAAAAAAAAAGCATTCAGCGACACATTCGCAGGGTTTTTCCGGAGTTAGCTGCTCAAAGGAGAAAACTATATGGAAGTTATTTTTTTGGGGAAAAAAGGCAGGAGAATGGACGAATAAGTCAGAAAGATGGATGCATGTACTACAAGGCAAGGTTTATAAGGCTAAAGTCAAAGAGAGAGTACAGATTAGAGGAAGCATACAACTCAAATTTTCTAGAAGGTGGGGGCCTATTTGTACGGATAGTAAACGCCTCTGCACCACCGAGTATCCCCCGGGGCCGGCACGTGGAGTACCTCTTCACAGTCCAATTTCCTGTAATTATGTTATCTTCTACTTCTTCGCTCAGCAGACTCTACGCGACTCCACCTACCACATTTTGTGAAAATTGGTAACACACTTTCCAGTCTGATTTCAACCGCGAAGCGCAATGAAACGGCTACCCACTCAAAATATTCGCTACCCTGCAAGGAGTTGGAAAGACTCTACAAAAACCAGAAGAAAGGTATGAATAGTTGGGTAACGGGTGAAAGTATGGATATGAAATTCGGTAAGCCACGAAAAAATATATTACACAGAAATATACACAGTGGCAGCATTTCGCTAGCCTATGTTTCTTTCTCGAAGACTCGCTGATAATTCGGTCTATTTGAACGGGTTTAACATCCCGAAGAAAAAAAAGGGCGAGTGGGTCCTAAATTTTTACCACATACATATTGATCACGATTATATCCAGGATAAATTCATTAGTTTGTCCACGCCTGTCCAGATTTTTTTGTGGATGAAATTTATTAAGCGCACAAAAATCTTTGTTTCATCCCCTTGTAGTCGTGCAAAATGTATCAAGGATATATTGTTTAATCATTAAAACCTAAGCTAGCCTGGGGATATGTGACAATCTTCTGTAAACGAGTTGATTTTCAAAATCAGGTTTTTCGTGTTTATTATGACTACATAAAGTAAACCAGATATATACAGCTTGTATATTGTATTACCGCTCTGAAAAGTTTTCGCCAATACAATTGGATAATTAAATAGTGTTTTCGCGACCTCGAGTCACTTGGGATCTGTGAGCAAGTATGAAAGCTAGACTTTTACCAATTTACTCACTCGGGGAGTAGCGATTATGAAGTCATGGATCTGGCTGCAAGGCTCGCACAACGCGTTTTTAGGTACAGAATGGCCCCCCCCCCCCCCCCACGCTGCCGTCTCATAAGAGTTTTCAAGAGTTTTGATTTCTGGGCAGTGTAACCAGCTTTTTCACACACAACGGTGCAAAATAGATCATAACCTATTTCAGTTTGCTTTGCCCTTGCCTCTTCTCTGAAATGCAACCACTCATTGCCTAAGGCTTTACATCAGGCTTTGGATTGTAGAGTGGTTCGAAGAGATCAGAATGTGAAATTTTTCGCTAGCTTCGCATATGTTAGCTTGTTTTCGTCAATGATGGAGACTAAACATCTGAAAGGTAAGAGAATCTGGATATTTTATTATAGAGTGACGATCGCCTTAGTCCATGTGTGTTAGTGGCCTAATTCTTTTCTGAAATATTGATGCCTAACTACTTCATAACTTGGTTTGGGTGATTATTTTGCCAGAACTACTAGTTAATAATGCCACTAGTTCCCATAGACAAGGGGAATAATTCGGCATCCAGATCTCGCGAGTGAGTTTAAAGTTAAAAACAGTACCTTTTTTAAAAATAGTGAAGTGATGTTTTTTTATACCTGTATGATCACGATGTAAGAATGTTTTTTCCTACCTCACTTTTGAAACGAAGGAAGCATGATGGGAGGTTTTTGAGGCTAATTTAAAATGTTTGTAATCTAAACAAAGCGCAAACGGAACGGATTTTCTATTTTAAAACAGTCTATTCTCTACTTTTTTTATCAATTATTTACGAGAAAAAAAAAAAAAAAAAAATCTTTATAAAAAAAAATCACACTTTTTAATAATAAACCAAATTAAATCTATAGATTTAGTGAACTTGGCCTTCAAAATTACTAATTGAAAAACAATGAAAATAAATTCTCTATATATTTTCATTGCTTGATTTCCAGCCACGTAAGGAACACTTGCAGCTACCCACGTGCGGGTCTACGCACAAACCATCACCTGTCCTTCAATCATTTCTGGAGTGTCATAAGCATCAATTCCTTCCGTGCATCTTTAAGGATTCTCTGCTGCTAACAAACGATACTAAAATCCTACCTTCTTCTTCCTAAGACTCCGACTCGTAGCAGAGCATGAAATTCAAAACAAACATAAAATTATATTTTTTAGTTTGCAAACATGGCAAAATGAGGGCTATCAACATAATTGTCTTGAGTATTTAGCAGTTATATGACGATTAATATTATATTATACTGTCAAGCTACCAAGAAGATCTATGCAATTATCTCGCTGTCAGAGTCTCTCTCTCAGTCTTGCGAGTATATGGCTTAAGCTAAGCTTAACATAGTCTGATGCCAATTTCCAGGCGGTGCTGCCTATACATTTATATTAATGGCTGTTACAAAACATTTCAGAGCATGGCTAAATGCCGCGCGTAACAGTACAGCATATATGGATCGTCATGCCTTGCTTTATTCTTACTTGACCTACCAACCCCCCCCCCCCCCCTCGACAGCCTCCCGGCGTTTACCCGCCGCTCCCTCCTAACAGCTGAGCTTCACTCACAAATCATAGTTAGATATCTCGGCTCCTACCTTACCTAGCGGCGCCCTATTGAGTGCGCTTAGTTTTCAAATTTGCTCAGGAAATACGCAGTTTATATATATTCTTTTTGTAAAGGTGAAAATGATGTAGTTTTGACGTCCTCCGGGAATCCGATTCGTCATGAGTTACTACATATGGGGACATTTCTAATATACAAGGATGGTGGGCATAAACAATACTGCTGCAAATGCCGAGCCGGAGGCAGTGGCGTCCTAACACGTTCAGTAAAGTCCCGAGTTTTTAAGCAATATAGTATAGGTGTAGCGGTAACCAGCAAAAGAGCCTCTGTTAAAGCACTGTATGACGGACTATGGTACCTGTGACCAATTGGCCACATTTGATTTTTAGCAATTTTATATTTTTAAGAGTATCAGAAAAAGCTGGTAAAAAGCATATTTATCTAGGAACAAATGTTATCTTGATTATGAGTAAACTCAAAGAGCCGGCTAGAGCAATTCACGAGACTACGGTTATTATTCTTTGGGGGGGGGGAGGAATCTTTCATTTCTTTGTTTTGATCATACCACAAGACCATTTGTGTCTGTATTTACATTGAAAAGCACTCAAGTATTAAGGTCTGTGTACAGTTAACACTAATTCACAAGATATCTCCTATTTCGCCCATGGGCAGACACAAGCAGTGAGGGCACTGTAACTGCATATTACAACCTCTTTCGCTGCCTGCTACAAATGTAATCTGCAGTACGTTATGTCATTGATGATAGTCATAACTTTTGATGTCATAGTCCGTTGATGGGATGGTTTTTGTTGAGAAGAAGCAGGGGCAGGAAAGGGCAGGGAGACAAAAAAGAGAGAAATAAATGCGGCGCGACGAAAGCCGGCCACCTGCCCGAGAAGTTGCACCGCGAGGCGGCGGGAGGGTCGGGAGAGGGGGGGGGGGGGGGGGCAAAACTACAAATGTCACCCCAAAAAAGGGGGCCACGCAAACAACTGCATAGCGGGGCAAAACACAAGGAAATGCGGGGCAACCGAGAGAGAGAACACAAAGACAGGCACACCAGGAGGGGCACAAGAGCGGCGCGGACGGGGGAGGGTGAGCAGGACCTGCCGGGGGAGGTGGGGGGGCTGGGCTATGCGACGATACATAAAGAATTCCAAAATAAAAACAATTTTTCAGACGCACATGCCTACCTTCACATCGAACAAATTTCATTCATAGGGCGAGGGAGGTAAGGGGATCCGAACATTTCACGTCGGCTCAACTAGCCTTCCACCACACTCATTTTTCAAAAAAGCATGCGTCTGGACTTTTTCATGGCGAGTAGATAACTCATCTCCGCCTTCCGTCGCACGAACTTTGGAAGCGAGTGAGGCTAAAGCGACTTGCGCGGTATAACCAGTTGGAATCGCCAAATACAGTGTACATTGTACATGATACGGATATAAAGGCAAGATCCGGGTCATTTACGCAGATTTTTTTTTCCCACGGAAGTTTTCACAAATTTTACGCGGATTTTCCGGCGAAAGCGGAACTCTTTCATGCCTGATAAGCGCAGGAAAGATCATATCTTCTAGATACGGCGTTTTTTTCTTAGACTGGCAGATTCCTATGCCAACCACGAGAGTATGTTTTAAACCTTCATAATAAGAAAAATTCGATAATTTTCTCTAAGTTTCTCTGTGGCTATGAAGGTGGTTAAAAGTTGGAGCTATCATACCATGTTGGCCGGATTGGGGGATATAGAAAATATCATCGTGAATTAATTTAAACGTGTACCCAAGACCTTTAAGAGCTGGGGCTATCCTGTGGCAGTAGGGGTGGCATGTGGGTATGCTGAAGTCCTGAATTCAGGCAATTTGGTGCTGGCTTCAGGCAGCTGAGTGCCAGAGGGAAATAAAAAAAGCAAAAGGAATAGGGCTCTTTTATACGTGACTATCCATTCTTTTTTACATTGGGTTTCTGGCTGAAGAAAGTTCAGTGCCAAAAGTTTGGAGTCTACTGCATGCACCATGACCTGTGTTGCCAATGGGAAGATAGAAAATATCTCAGTAATTAAATGTTAACGTGTGCACAGTACCATTTAAGAATGGCATAACGAGGTAAAAATTCACCAAGGTGGATTTGAGGGGGGTGTTTCCTGGGTTTCCGGAAACCCGCCGTCTACGCGCCAACATGGACAGCTTATACATAGGTTGTAAAAGTAAGTAACAATGACAATTTTTCCTTAAAATTATAACTAACGTATTGCCACACATTTTCATGAGGGGCGAAACATTCGAAGCCCCTTCTGGCCGGCCAAAAACTGGGCTCTAATGCCTTGCTTTAATTATTTTCGAAACATAATATTGAACACGCTCCTCTGGATACCACTACCCCCAGGACGGAACCCGCCCCCCGCCTCCACCCTTCCCCTTTACGATGCATTTGGTCACACTCTGGCTCCTCCAGCATGAGATCAGCCCTCCACTTTTAACTCAGTTATCATCTTATATTTTAATCCACCCCCACTCCCCCTCTACCATAGGATCTTTATAATTTCATATAGGCGCCTTTGGGCGCCAGACAGGCGTTAAAACTCTATCTTTTCTCATCTCTAGTTTTAATCCCGTTCCTACGGCTTGCCTTAGTCCCCAATACACACTTGATATTTAAAAAAAAAAATTTGTAGGGCTATCTATTCCATGAAATTGTGACCCAATCACCCACAAAAGAGGACATTAAGTCGCATGGGCTATATGCTTCTCACAACAGGCATATGGACAGTCAAAAATCTCCTTAAAAAAAAAAAAAAAATCAATTCAATTATGTGCTATTTGCCATGTTCTCTAACGTATCTTATCTTGCGTGTTATAAAGAGATCTCATTTATCTTAATTAATAAATTAAATATGATTTTGGGGGCTCTCTGAATTACTCTGACAATCACTTACAAAGCAAAGTATGGGTCAATGCTTTAACTAGGGCTTAGGGCTTGTAACTTACATAGAGTACCTGTGATTCTTGAAATAGGCCCGACCTCTACTCCTTATCTAACTTTAAACGCTTATAACTCTGGAACGGAAAAAGACACAAGAATGGTTGTTATATCATTAGAAAGAGAATTGTACCATTTTCTCAGAATGGTCAGTTTGGCCCTTAATGTCCCTTTTTTTCTAAATTGTGAACCTAGCCAGCTGCTCGCTGTTGGTTTGTCAAGGACCAGAGGTGTATTTTCACCACACTTAATGCCCTCCGTTTCACCCCTTCTCGCTCAAAATCGTGTCATGCTTAGGGTGGGCATTCGAAAGTTCTGTCAATGCTCGCCTTGGCTTTTCCGCACTGTTCTTTCAATTAAATCGTCCTACATTTCCTGCTACAGCATAACCTCTTGCGCATCAACATTTAGAACTCAGGGCTCCTAGGGACCCCCATTTGGGGGTTTATGAAGCACTAAAATTCTAAAGAACCTTCTAAAAGAATGTGCAGGGGGTCCCAAGGATGCACTAGAAAAATTATTTTTAGCATGCATTCGCAATGCCACTGGGAACCCTCTATCCCGCCTCTAGGGCCCTCTATACTGTAAGTGAAGGAGTCCCTGGGACACCTTTTTTTTGCGGGACGATTGGGAGCCCTGACTGAACCCTGGCCCAATAACATTTCCTGCTACAGCATACCTCTTGCGCGTCAACATTTAGAACCCTGGCCCAGTAACATTTCCTGCTACATCATACCTCTTGCGCGTCAACATTTATGATACCACATACCTCTTACGCATCAACATTTAGAACCCTGGCCCAGTAACATTTAGCTTCAACCAGGGCACTTGCCAGCATTTTCTTCCAGCAAAACACATGAACTTTCTTTGTAACAATGGCCACCAAACCCCTTCGCTTCAGCAGTTCAGAGCACTTTCAATAACCTGACAGTTCAGAGCACTTTCAATAACCTGACCACATTTTTGTTAACAAAGCACTTCTTTCATTTTAACACACGCCTGCTCTCTCTTTTTTCTCCCCCCAAGACACTTTTCAAAACAAGCCAACAGTTTCTTTTCGAATGAAAATCTGTTTTTTAACGTCCTCCGGTCTGGAACAGAACAGACACATATATGGGACATTAGTAGATATAAAGATGGTGGGAAGGATCCTGGAGTCAATGCCCGTGAGGCAGTGCAACACCAGTAAAGTCCCTTTTTTTTTTAGCAATACAGATAACAGTTTCTTTCTTGCCAAAGCACTTCTTTTATAACACTTGCCATCATGAGACTCTCACACTTCCATCACTTCAGGGCAATTTTAATCGGCTTGCCGGCACTTTAGAATACCAAAGCTCCTCTTTCTTACTTCCGCTTGCCACCGTAGCACTTCCGACATCGACAGCAGCACTTGCGTTTTCACTTCGGGCAAAGAGGTGGCCCAACAACGCTAACCATCAAAGCACTTCAGCTCCTGAGACACGCTTGTTCTTAAAGACCCCCACGTCACGTGTCACATTCCCTCTTATGCCAGGAAGATTTCTTAAGATTCCCTACCAGCTATAAGAGGGAAAACACGTGGAAACAGTGATTTTCACACGTGATGTGGTGGGTCTTTAAACACCATGTACAATCATCATGAGTGCGTCCTAAGCAGTTAGCACGAGTTAGTAACATGTAAATTAGCATAGACAGCCAATCGTTTGGGCAGGTTTTTGTTCTTCTGATCTACATGTCACTACCTATGTTAACTGCTTCAGACACACTCGTGATTACGTAAAAAAGTAAAAGCATGCAAAAATCAAAAACAACAAACCTTCTATAACCACCACCTACATTTACATACAACACTTCAAACCCAATCAGATAAAAAAAAAAAATACTTTGATGATAAAGAATCTAAACTCTTTTCCTGAAAATCCCCATGTAACTACCATGAATCTAAACTGTTTTTGCTGAATATCCCCATGAAAGTACCATGATTCTAAACTGTTTTTGCTGAAAATCCCCATGTAACTACCATGAATCTAAACTGTTTTTGCTGAAAATCCCCATGAAACTACCATGAATCTAAACTGTTTTTGCTGAAAATCCCCATGAAAGTACGATGATTCTAAACTGTTTTTGCTGAAAATTCCCATGAAAGTACCATGAATCTAAACTGTTTTTGCTGAAAATCCCCATGTAACTACCATGAATCTAAACTGTTTTTGCTGAAAATCCCCATGAAACTACCATGAATCTAAACTGTTTTTGTTGAAAATCCCCATGAAAGTACCATGAATCTAAACTGTTTTTGCTGAAAATCCCCATGAAACTACCATGAATCTAAACTGTTTTTGCTGAAAATCCCCATGTAACTACCATGAATCTAAACTGTTTTTGCTGAAAATCCCCATGTAACTACCATGAATCTAAACTGTTTTTGCTGAAAATCCCCATGAAACTACCATGAATCTAAACTGTTTTTGTTGAAAATCCCCATGAAAGTACCATGAATCTAAACTGTTTTTGCTGAAAATCCCCATGAAACTACCATGAATCTAAACTGTTTTTGCTGAAAATCCCCATGAAAGTACCATGAATCTAAACTGTTTTTGCTGAAAATCCCCATGAAAGTACCATGAATCTAAACTGTTTTTGTTGAAAATCCCCATGAAAGTACCATGAATCTAAACTGTTTTTGCTGAAAATCCCCATGAAACTACCATGAATCTAAACTGTTTTTGCTGAAAATCCCCATGAAAGTACCATGAATCTACTAAACTGTTTTTGTTGAAAATCACCATGTAACACATAAGGTAAAAAAAAAAAAAACAAAAAAAAAAAAAAAAAAAATTTTTTTTTAAAACGTTAAACTGGAAATCAGTGACAAAATGTGCGATTTGTTTTTTGTTTTTTCTCTAGGAATGACAGTATAAAAAACTTTCAAAACATTTTTACAGATTTATTGAGCACATACCCAGAAAAAACCACTTTGAATGAAATATCGGGCATTAAAAATGCTGATACGGGGGTACTTCAAATTCAAAACAACTTATTCCCTAACTTTTACCAACACAAAAACCCAACTTTTACCAACCGAACAAGTTCCAGAGAAGAGACCGTGATTTCATATATATATATATCAACACAAGAGCAAACGCACGAAACCAACACGAGAGTCTGAAGATTACGCACAACTTTACACACTGACACAAAACACCATCGAAGCTCAAAAATGATACACACAATAATTAACCCAGTGTATCTGAAGACGGCAAACAACTTAGAAGAAAGCAATAAACACAACTGGACGCATTGATGCAATGCGTCCGAACTCAAAATGGCGTGCGCAAACAGAGCCGACCCACAGTGCCTTTCACCGTTTAATAAAACCGCAAGCCACAACTTTTAAAAAAAGATATTAAAAAAATGTCCTCACAAAATTTTGTTTCTTTAATTGTCATATTGTTTCTCATCCTCAAATCACAAATGCTAATCGTGTTGTTTCTAATTATCCTCGTTGATATAAAACCACCATCTCAGGACTGTCCCCGTGAGAGAGAGAAAAAAACGACGTTATAATTTACATCTCCATCACACCATCGTTTGACTTTTCATTCTATTTCTACTACACCCGTGATTTCGCTGACATGTTCGCAAGATTATTTCCATTCCACTTATTATGAAAATCTCTCCACTATTTCATAGAGTCTGGGAATTTCTGTATCATAAATGTCCATGGATCAAATATAATCCGCATAATCAAACACAACTTTGCGGTCCATGAAATTAATTTCATTTTGAAAAGCGGAGAATTAAAAAAAAGCAAGTAACAATTCCTGATTGAAAAAAACGCACAATACACTGAATATTATTTATACAACTACTTCATTCAGTGCACCTTCGCCCAAACTGTTTTCAGTACACATGCTATTTCTTGGGTACAAATCCATTAGTTCTGAGGAACATGCTGGTACGTATGCACCGATACAAGCACCCAGTCCCTGACTAACTCAAGTGCACTGGCCCTGATAAGGATAATTTTTGGCTATTTTTTTTTATAATTATGCTGTTTGTGTTTCAGTCTTTTTTCTTCTCTTTTTTTATAGTATAAACACCCGTTTTCAAGTCCAAAATCCCTGTACATCACAACACAACACAAATTATTATTAAAAAAAATTATCTAATGTTCATCGGGTTTTTTTCAAATTTATCTTCCTACTTTCTATCTTCTGTTTCAATTTGTGTTACTTAATGATGAAGATACTAGTTCTTTTATTTTTATTCATTTTTTTGTTTTTTGTTGGACAAATACTATACTAATCTAAACAACAACCGAAGATGAAAACTTCAAACTGAAACAATGGGAAACTGGTTTTCAACAACGGACCTTCAAGCTGCCGTCTAGCATCAGTGCAGCCATTTTCAAATCCTTTTTAATTTCCGTAGGCAGGCCTCACCACATCGGTAAAAAGTGAAGTCCCCCCCCCCCCCGTGCTCACTAGTCCCACGCATAATGGCTGTTCTCAATATGCTAATGAGTTTGTGATGCCAGGATGTGGCGCAAAGTGGAAAGTGGAAATTCGCTTACCTATCCGCAAAACATTTTTTGCGTTTAACATTTTACTAAGAAGCACATTTTGCTTTGCTCGAGTTAGGCATTAGATTAGGGTCGTTTTCATGAGACGGAAAGAACGGTATCTTGGGAATGAAAGCCGCGAACATGAGGGAGGGGGGAGGGAGGGGGAGGTAGCTAAACAAGGCCACACCTTTTCCCCCACATTATCTTCCAGTAGAGAAAATAATTCATCGATAAATTTTAAAAAAGCCTCACCCGCTGATGACCTCCCCCCCCCCCCCCCCCTCAATGAATGATCTCCTTTGAAAAACGAAGAAAGAGAAATTGTCGGTATACCGGCCTATTTAACACAACTTGGAGGGGGGACGTTGGGTTGGTAGAAGTTAGAACAGCCTGGGTGAACGGAAGGGCCAAGACAATAAAACATCTCGCACGATAAGAAAAATGCGCAAAGCGACGAGGGGTTTAAGTTGATGAACGCCATCGCATTGATTCCCTCGCAAAAGAGACCAAGGGTTAAAAGTTTGACGAATACCGTCACATCGCTCCTTTTAGTGTTCCACAGAGAGCTATTTGTTTCAAGATATTTCCTTTAACAGAGGCAACACTCTTCTTTTTCATCGATTGCGGTTAGGGATAGAAAAAGACCTTACAAGCAGCATGCCACTATGAAACATTGTAAGACTAATGGAATAAAACGCTTTGAAACTGGTTTATGCTGGTGATGAGAGTTAACAAAAAGGCAAGAACTAAAGAGGAGTCGAAACTGGGTGCTGTGTGGGGGTTTGAAGTTGACGAACGCCATCGCATGGCATCCCTCACAAGGAAACCAGGCATCACAAGGAGGGGTTTGAAGTTGACAAAACGCCGTCGCATCGCATCCCTCACAAGGAAACAAGGCGTCGCAAGGAAAAAAGGCGTCGCAAGGAGGGGTTTGAAGTTGACAAACGCCGTCGCATCACACCCCTCGCAAAAAGAAACGAAGGGTTCTAAAAGTTTGACAAATACCCGTCGCCATCGCGTCTCCCGCTTCCTTGCTCCGATTTCACTTGCGCCTGGAGTGGATCATCTCGGTGAGCAGCGTCTGGTCAGGGACCTGGTTGTTGAGGTGCTTGACGTAGAGGAAGTCCTCCAGGCGCATGCTGATGAGGCGGACCTCAGGCAGGCGGACCAGCAGCTGGCCGAACTTGTCGGCGAGGGCGGGGTGGAAGCGGCGGCAGTAGTCCTGCAGGGCGGCGTTGACCTTCTCCTGACTCTGCTCCATCAGCGCCTTGTTCTCCAGCCCAGGGATGTCTGGGAGCACACACACACACACACGCACACGCACACACACAACTGGTCAACTATTCTTCTCGGTTGCAGAGCAACAACTCTTGTGATCACGCGTGTTTCGTCGCCTTTTGGTGCTCAGTTTCATTTAAAACAAACTCCAGAATTGAGATATAAAAATAATGTATTCTCTCTCTCTCTCTCTCTCTCTCCAGCCTCGGGATGTCTGGGAGCACACACACACACACTCACACAAGCGTGCGCGCACAGACGCACACACACACAGACGCACACATACACAACGCAACTGTTCAGTGTCAATTACAATTAATTGTACCCAAATCAATTGCATGGGTGCTCCTGGGAAATTTCAAAAATCCTGCAAGGGGGCGGCCCCGGCAGAGTGCACATTTACTGCTCTTTTTTCACCCCTCTTGACTAGTACAGGAGAGGGGGGGGGCAGGAGTGAGAAGAGGGGTAGGGGGGGTGGGAGCGTGAGGACGAGTGCGATTGAGTGTAAAGAGCGAATGAAAAAGCTAAGAGTAAGTCTTTTGTTGTCGTTCTTCAGTTTAACGTCCTTCCACTGAAAGTTATTCAGACAGGAAGTCTTTTGTGTGAGGCAACAAGTTATCAAACAGGACAGCCTTTTGTGTGAGGGAGCAAGTTATCGGGAATGGGGAAGACTGGCTGGGGTTGAGAAAGGGATAAGGCTACACAGGCTTCGTGTTTCATCTAACTTTGTTCATACAGTGGAACCTCCCTTATCAGACCTTGAAAAATCATCCAAAAATAAGGTCTTATGCGGGAGGGAGTTGTAATAAAGGGAGGTAATTTTAATACTTACAAAGAAGGGCAATGTCTCAGAGAAGTAGGTCAGTAGGTCTTAGTGGGAGGGAGTCGTAATAAAGGGAGGTAATTTTAATACTTACAAAGAAGGGCAATGGTGTCAGAGAAGTAGGTCTTAAGTGGGAGGGAGTTGTAATAAAGGGAGGTAATCTTAATACTTACAAAGAAGGGCAATGGTGTCAGAGAAGTAGGTCAGTAGGTCTTAAGTGCGAGGGAGTCGTAATAAAGGGAGGTAATCTTAATACTTACAAAGAAGGGCAATGGTGTCAGAGAAGTAGGTCTTAAGTGGGAGGGAGTTGCAATAAAGGGAGGTAATCTTAATACTTACAAAGAAGGGCAATGTGTCAGAGAAGTAGGTCTTAAGTGGGAGGGAGTCGTAATAAAGGGAGGTAATTTTAATACTTACAAAGAAGGGCAATGTCTCAGAGTAGTAGGTCTTAAGTGGGAGGGAGTCGTAATTTAGGGAGGTAATCTTAATACTTACAAAAAGGGCAATGGTGTCAGAAGTAGGTCTTAAGTGGGAGGGAGTCGTAATAAAGGGAGGTAATCTTAATACTTACAAAGAAGGGCAATGGTGTCAGAGAAGTAGGTCTTAAGTGGGAGGGAGTTCGTAATAAAGGGAGGTAATCTTAATACTTACAAAGAAGGGCAATGGTGTCAGAAGTAGGTCTTAAGTGGGAGGGAGTCGTAATAAAGGGAGGTAATCTTAATACTTACAAAGAAGGGCAATGGTGTCAGTAGGTCTTAAGCGGGAGGGAGTCGTAATAAAGGGAGGTAATCTTAATACTTACAAAGAAGGGCAATGGTGTCAGAGAAGTAGGTCTTAAGCGGGAGGGAGTCGTAATAAAGGGAGGTAATCTTAATACTTACAAAAAGGGCAATGGTGTCAGAGAAGTAGGTCTTAAGCGGGAGGGAGTCGTAATGAAGGGAGGTAATCTTAATACTTACAAAGAAGGGCAATGTGTCAGAGAAGTAGGTTTTAAGTGGGAGGGAGTCGTAATAGGGAAGGTCTTTAACCCTTTCACCGCCAAAGTCGCATTTTAGCACCACAGAGATTTAACACCCATGTCACTAAAAGGCATCAAATTGGTCTGGTATTATTCAAATTGTTTTAGTTTTGGGAAGGATAGACCTTATTGTATATATGTCACAGAAAAATCCCCAATACTGCAGATGGATTTTGTTCTCTATCCAGGTAAATTGAATGGACATTTTTGGATGAAATATGGCTGGCGGTGAAAGGGTTAATAGAGAGGTTCCACTGTAGCTGATTTTCGGGCATAAAAACCCCAGTGTCTTTACACCGCAAATAGAGTTATCTCCCTTTAAAAAATTTGGACAAACGCATGACGTGTCCGAGAATATCAGAGAGGCCCAGCACATCTGTGTATGAATCCCCCCCCCCCCCGTGGGGATACCTGAGTATCTTCCTTACAAACAGTTCCCCCACCTTCTGGAAGTTCTGTGCTCGTAACTTCCTCTAATCTGTCACTCTCTTTGACTCTTGCCTTTTCCCTAAGCTTTCTGTCATCTACTATCTTTGTGACTTTATAGGCCACACTCTGTTCGCCCTTTAAAAAAAAACCACCTAAAAATCATTTTCTTTCAGCTCCTCCGAAATTGGAATGCGTCGGCTGAATGCAGCGGGGAGACCAGTGAAAACTGGTCACATATGTACCGTACCCATCATGGCCATACGGCACTTTTGCACAAATAGTTCCCCCACCTTCTGGAAGTTCTGTGCTTGTAACTTCCTCGAATTCTGTCATTCTCTTTGACTCTGCCTTTTCCCTTTGCTTACTGTCATCTGCTATATTTCTGTCTCACTGGGTCCATTCTCCTGCCTTTTTTTTTCCTATACATTCTTACAAAGATTTCTTCAGCCGAAGTCGGACAATGCTGGGCCTAACTATTTCTTAGTCAGGAGCATAACGGCAGCATGATGCATCTACGCTCTTATGACAGGAAATTGTCTGAGCGAACGAAGAAGAATGGCCATATGGCCTGGGAACGCCGAAGAAGAAGAAGAAGTGCATCAACATTGACCAGGCATCAGAATATTCCAAAGTCCAATCCGCGGACGAACAACACTCGCCATGACTCGGAGTCGGACCCCACAAAACTCTAGTCTGTAGTCGGCATCATTGCGATCATTCGCTACCCGATTTCTCGCGGAAAAGTTCAAAGTTCTCACATCATCGTAGTCTCCCGCGACCATATCCTCTAAACCGACTCATTTAAAACCCAAATCACAATCACTGTCATCAAAACAAACTCTGAAACAGTGAAAGCAAGAGTCTAGAGAGCTCTAAACTCAAAGAAAAAACAAACATGGCCACGATTTTTCGTTTCCGAAGGCGCAGTATGAAAACAAACCGTTTAAGAATACCATTTGAGAATAAGATCGCGCTGCCTCATGAAGTACAAACCGCGGCCGGCAGTGCCAAAACCGCGGCCAGTGGCTACCAAAACCGCGGAAATCCGCGGATCCGTGGGCCGTTCTGATGCCTGACTGACGCTGACTGTTGCTGACATGATAGATGCATAGATATTGCAGTGCTGTCCCTCCGTCTCCGACCATAATCTGTCCCAAGTTCCCAACCACGCTGTGTAGAACTGCGACAGAATTATCGCGGTGATGAAAGTCTGCTTAACGTTCTTCGACCTGGAGCAGGTAAATGCGGGGACATTAACTCATTCAAGTCGTTCCGGACATATATGTCCGGAATTAATAGATAGCTGTCAATTTGATGCATTTGCTTCAAGGGAAGTAAATCTGTGCGCACACAATACCTTGGTCACTTCTAAACTCGCTTCGCTCCCTTAGACCACAATTTTGCCTCTGACTTTGCTTTTGTAGTGGTTTGTTGTATGGAAACCAATCGATGTAGAGTTTTTCGGTGAAGGTAAAGATGTGCTCCCCCCCCCCCCCCCTGCATTTCTCGGTTAAATCCATTTTTCCGTTTTTGCCTTTCTTACCAAACATAAAGCTGTATTTTATTAACCTTTTCAGCTAATTATTTTTTGGGAATACTAACCCTAACCCTAACCCTACAAGACGGAAAAACGCAATGAACCACGACTGACAAATGCCGCAGTGTACTGCACTACATAGGGGGGGGTGGGAGGTCCTATTAGATAATCGCCTTTATCATGACTGCAATTAATTATTGAACAAAGATAATTAGCTCAAAATGTTCATAAAATACAGCTCCATATCTGGTAAGAAAGGCAAAAACGATAACATGGAATTAGCCGAGAAATGTAGGGGGGGTGGCACACCTTGACCTTTACCAGTTTTTCTATATAAAGTGTATGTATAAAAAGTCTGATCTACCACTTCAGACATTAAATCAACCAGAAAGCAAAAGCATTTCCCTATGTCTAAACCTGAAGTAAAAATCTGTAATCTTTCATTTCTCCTTTTGTTTATGCATGTTTTGTTTGTGTGTATCACTGTATGGCTGGAGTGATTTGCGAGTTTTTTTTAATAATTCAAAATTGTTGCAATGCGAATGAGTTAATAACTACAGAGATAGTGGGACGATCCTGGAGATACTGCAATTACCAGGAAAGTCTTGCTGAATGAATGATCATCTCGGATGACCTTACCTGGGTTCAGTAGGATGAGGAACTTAAGGCACATGTACTCGGTGTAGTCCACTTTGAGCTCCGTGCACTTCTTGACCAGCTCAAACAGCCGTGCCCGAACGTCGCCCAGTCCTAGTCGGTCCAGGGTGTCCAGGGAGAGGTGAGGTCCGTTGGGCTGAACACAAAACAGTAATACAGATAATAACCGACCCATCACCACAAAAGGGACATTAACCCTTTCACCGCCAATGTCGCATTTTTGCACCACACAGGTTTGACACCCACTTCACTAAAAGGCATCAAATCAGGGTCTGTTATCCAAAGACCCTATTCTCTTAATTTTGGGAGGTAAGGATAGGCCTTACTTTAAATATGTCACAGAAGAATCCCCAATATTACAGATTTTTTTCTCTACCCAGGTAAGTTTAATGGAAATTTTGGGCTGAGAAATGGCTGGCGGTGAAAGGGTTAACTCCATCACTGTCAGAGGAAAACGGAGAAAATGTCAATTTTCTTTTGATATAATTTTTAAAAAGAGACCTGTTCGACTCAATCTGAGAAAATGGTCTAGACATGTATCTTTCCTGACTTATCTAAACCAAACAAAAAAACATAATTCCAGGACCATTCGCACCAGGAAATATTTTTCGTTACACCAGGCTAACGACAGGCTTGCTGCGATGGTAGCCATCTCTGCTGAGTGAAGATAATATAAGATAGATAATAAAGAGAGGGAGGGAGGGGAGGAGGGTTAAATATAAATATGAGAACCCGGTGCTCACCAGAACAAGCTCGGTGCCCCAGTAGCCGTGAACTTGGCGGTAGACAAAGTCCAGGATCAGTATCTGACTCCAGCTGTGTTGCAGCAGCTTCATCTGGTCCTCCACCTACAGAGAAAAATGATGACGACACATTGAATTGATTACCATATTTTCCGGACTATAACTATAAGGCATAAGACGCACCCCTCAAATTTTACCCAAATTTCAGATTTTGTTATTATATTTTCTTACTATTTTATTAGTCACTGGGGAAAAAAGTAAATCGCCTTAGTTCGAAAGTAAGATCTTTCAGCAGACTAAAATTAAGGCACAGGGGTCTGAGTCTGGGAAAAAAGAATCGCCTTATAGTCCGAAAAATACGGTAATTGCCCTTTTTTTCTCTCGTAAATACACTAGTTAGAAAGTAAGATCTTGCAGCAGACAAAATCTAAGGTGTACAGGGCTCTCAGGGACCCCCATTTGGGGGTCTATGAAGTGCTAAAATTCTAAAGGACCCTCTAAAAGAATATGCAGGGGGGTCCCAGGGATGCCCAAGAAAAATTCATTTTAGCAATCGCTATGCCACTGGGACCCTCTATCCTGCCTCTAGGACCCTCTATACTGTAAGTAAAGGAGTCTCTGGGACCCCTTGTTTTGCGGGGCGATTGGGAGGAGGAGCCCTAGGTGTAGAGTGGCACAGAGGTAACGCGTTCGCCTTGTGTCAAGTAAACTCGAGTTCGAACCTGGGTACAGGGGATTTTTCCTCTCACTTTTCACTAGGCCATGGTTACGGTCTGAATGTAGAGTCTTTCAGAGACGATAAACAGAGGTCCCGTGTGCCCATGCACTCAGCACACATTAATCCCAGTGGCAACAAAAAAGCTGTCATTAGGTCCTTTCCTTCCTCATCAGTCACACAAAAATCGCATGCCAAAAAAATAAGAAAAAAATTGGGTGGCGCACCTCTGGCTGCGACGCACTCTCCATGTGGGCGCAACCCGAATTACAGACGCCTCTGTCAGTCTGTGACTATAATAAAGTACCTAATTGCTGGTAAATTTCAAGGACCAAAAATCCTGGTTGTAATATGGATAATAAGCATTATGGTAAGAGGTGTGTGCTAATGATGAACTAATCTGATTATTTGAAACTAAAAAAAAAAAGTCATGGGGATCAGTGTGTTCTGGGGAGCTGTCGGTGGATGGTCGTGGTGGCGCCCTCGGAGAACCTAAAGTTCCTGGGAAAAAAAGCCTCGTTAGTTTTCCAGGACTTTGCCATGTTACCAAGGACTTGTGGGAGCTAGCCCTATTTTACGCTACATCAGACCTGTTTACCACCTACACAAGTCTTGAGTAGCCTGGATAGCTGAAATCAGTAGCTTTCAGTTTCGAAGAGTAGTAGAGGCCCAAATTGAGTAGAATACTTTAGTGAATCCCTACTCTTAACCTCCCCCTACCCTCCCATCCCAACCCCGCTTCTATCTACCTCCCCCTACATCCTCACCTCGCCTCCTCGTCGTGGCCACCTCTTCACATTGCCTTCCAGTTCGTCCCCATCTTGCAGCCCGGTCCGTCTTCTCCAGCCTCTCAGCGTCACCCTCGCATCATTCCCGCCTCTCATTCTCTCTCGCATCATTCATACATGCACGCGCACCCATTCTCGCCCTGCCCCCTATCCTACAAATTACCCCCCTTTGACCCTTACCACAATACTACTTGAAAAGAGTAGAGTAGAGTCTGCCACACCAATCTTACCTGAATCTCCTTGAAGAACGGGGAGTCCCGCGCCCACTCCACCATCAGGAACAGCAGCTGGTCCACCATCGAGCACACCACCGCCATCACCTGCTCCGGGTTACCCTGACCCTGACCCTGGCCCTGGCCCATCCCCCCCGACCCACCCGGCCCACGCTCAGCGGCCAACTGGCCCACGGTGTCGTGCAGAAAGGACAGCATCTTGCGCTTCATGTCCTCCTCCTCCAACAAGTTCCCCTTCAGCTCGCACAAGAGCGCAGGCAACGTCGGTCGACTCTCTCCTCCTCCTCCTCCTCCCATCTCCGTGGTAGAGAAGCTTCCGTAGTTTGGGTGGTGATGGTGATGGGAAAAGGGGGGGGAATCCATGGCGATGACGAGGTTAGCTCCGCCCTCCTCTGTGACGGGCTGTTGCTGCTGCTGTTGCTGTTGTTGAGGTGCTAGCTCTTGCTGTTGTTGTTGGGAGATGATGGTGGGGTTAGCGTCGGTTGAGACGAGGTACGACGAAAGCTCCAGCATCAGCTGGTGGGCTTGGGGGGGGTGTTGTTGTTGTTGGTTTGCGTGTTGATGACCGGTAGGGCTGTTCAGGGACGGCGGGGGGGCCCCGCCATGGTGGTGGTGGAGGAAGTTGTTCTGGGAGTGGTGGTGGTGGTGGTGGTGGAGAAGGGTGGCTGAGGAGTGCTGAAGAACGTCCGACGTTTCCTCTTTCACGACGCCGTCGCCGCGGGGCAAGCCAGAGAGGAGCGCCGCCCCGGACGCGGGCATGTTAGGCATGTTTCGACCGTCTCTCGGCGACATAGCCACCGCCATTTCCGGAGCCATAGCACGCGCGACACCTGTTGCCGTCGCCGTGACGGCAGCGGCCGAACCTGCTGCACCGACTTCGGACATACCTCGACCGTCCGCGGCAACAGCGTTGAAAATGAGGCGCGAATTCTGTGAAAACGTCGCTCGTTGATTCGACGCTGACGATGCAATGTTCATATTGGGATGACCGTACTGAATCCCACCACCGCTACTACTACTACTACCTCCCACCGCCATCATCACACCCTTCTCTCTCCCTACCCCCCCTGCTACCCCTGCCCCACCCCTGCTCCCCATCTCGTCAAAGTTGCAGTTGTTTACCACCTCGGCGGCTATGGCAGCCGAGAGAGAGGCCAGGTCGGTGCCCGTGGGGAAAGAAGAGGAGGAAGAGGAAGAGGTAGCGGGCGAGGGGAAGCCTAGACTGGCTTGGAGCAGGTGGGGGTCGGGCTTGACGTCGACGGGAGACCCGGGGTTCTCCGCTGAAGGGTCCAGGGGCAAGGAGGGAGGGTACTGGGAGGCCAGAAGGTGGTGGTGGTGCTGCTGCTGCTGCTGCTTGAGGGCGCGGGCGCGCTTGTACATGGGGCCAAACTTGTTGCGACCCCCGCGCATCCTGTCCTCTCTCACCGCTGTTTGAAACACAAAAGTTTTAAACAAAATTTAACCCCTTCACTGCCAGAGAAAAAAAAGAGAAATTATCGAATGTTTTATTATAAAATTTAACCCTTTCACTGCCAATGTCGCATTTTAGCACCACAATGATTTAACACCCATGTCACGAAAAGGCCTCAAACCAGGTTCTGTTATCCAAGGAGCCTATTTTCTTAATTTTGGGAGGTAAGGATAGGCCTTACTTCATACATGTCATAGAGGAATCCCCACTATTGCAGATGATTTTTTTTTCTCTACCCAGGTAAGTTTAATGGAAATTTGTTGCTGAAAAATGGCTGGCGGCGAAACGGTTAAAAAAAGGGACCTGTTAAGAATCTGACTATCTGAGAAAATAGTCTTTCCTAACTTTTACTACACTAAGAAAGACATCATTCCAGGGCTATGACATCAAAAGTTATGACATCATCAATGACATCATGTACCCCATAGTAGACAGTGGACCTGGCAAGGAAGGGGTTAAAACCAGTGTAATTTTTGCTTTGTAGAACTTTTCAAATACACGTGATAGAGAAACTCCTGAAAAGTAGGCATGTGCGTTTTTCTTTTCTTTCTTTTTTCAGACGGTTCAGAGTCAGTATTTGACAAAAATTTAAACAGAATACCACATGGACTGAAAATCTACATGCACAAACATGCACACACGCGTGCACATACGTACACATGCACACACACTCACACACAGAAGTACAGATGGACTGAAAATCTACATGCACACACACACACACACACACACACACACACACACACACACACACACACACACACACACACACAGAAGAACAGATGGCGTGAAAATCTATATGCACACACACACACACACACTCTCTCTCTCTCTTTCTATATCTCTCTCTCTTTCTATATCTCTATCTTTCTCCTTGCCACGATAATATTCGTAGTCACAGCACAGTCATGTGTGACCAAGTACCCTGGCTTGTGTTGCAACACACACAGTAGCGTGCCACAGCTTTTATTTAACTTGATAGCAAAGGCATAATAATTAGCCTCCATTTGAAAACGCTCATATAATCGTAAATATACAAAGAAAATGATTAATTGATATATAAAATAATGTACTTTAAGTATTTCCATGTAAAATGCAAAAATGTTCTTTTAGCCAAAAAAAAGAAAGAAAAAAATTACAACTAACGTAAAATGTGGACTATAAGCCGCTACTTTTTCCCTCAACTTTGGTCCATGCGGCTTATAGACTGATGCGGCTTATCTGTGGGGTTTGTTTCCATTCTACATTTATCGATATGATTAAATCTGTTTCTGGCCAGATCCTTCAGCCTATTCTGAGCTTCTTTAGACTCAAAACTGGTTTTGATCATCTATAGATTCAAATCTCATGTTTAAGGGGATACGCGGGATACAGGTGGCGCTAATTTTCCCCTTGTGGCTGACTGTGTCGTAAGAAACACTACTAAAGGGTTTCAGTGAATGAATGACGATGTATTCATGAATAAGATGATGTAAGAATGAAATGACGAAATTGTGAATGAAATGGCCTACTCTCTCTGTGGTTCAGTGAATGAATGACATATGGATAAGACTACATAAGAATGAAATGACGAAATTGTGAATGAAATGACCTACTCTCTCTGTGGTTTCAGTGAATGAATGACATATGGATAAGATGACGTAAGAATGAAATGACGAAATTGTGAATGAAATGACCTACTCTCTCTCTGTGGTTTCAGTGAATGAATGACGTATGGATAAGACTACGTAAGAACGAAATGACGAAATTGTGAATGAAATGTCCTACGCTCTCTGTGATTGATCGTGCTAGCATAATCTGGTGGACTCCCAGTGGTGCAAGACTTTTTTTAAAAATATATAAGTTTATTTATATTTGTGAAAAGTATATCGCTAACATGTTTGTATTGTTAGAATATAAGGATTATTTTAAACATATTCATTTCTTAGAAGGACTAAAACCGCGTTACTAAAAGAACAAATCTCATAAAACTGTCAACAACAAAAAGTATTAAGGGATATAACTCTTGACGCGAGTCCCGTGGAAAAATAGGGGTGGGGTTGAAAATGTGTATGGTGTTCAGCAAAAAGCACGGTGACATGCTGTTTTTTTGTGCTTAGTGTGGAGAATATACATTATTTCATCTATTATCAAAAAACTAGAATGATTTCATCATTGAGGTTTTTTTACACACATTTGAATAGGGAATTTAGGGAAATATGTGTCAAAGTCAAAGTCCTAAATTTCCTATTGACTAAATTATATTTCCTTACCATTTGACATAGATTCTGATACTATGTAGGTTGCAGTATCAGGCAAGATTAATCGAAAGTTTTTAATAACTTAAGTGTATGAAAGGTGTCCAGTTTTCAGTAGACCTGATTTTACCCGAAAATTGTCCAACCCACCACATTTCGACCACGAATTACAAGAAAAGTAGCACGGTGACCCTGTGTTTTCTTTTCAGTTTTGACCTTAGAAGTATGTGTAGATGCTATGACAAAAGTCTTGATCATTTGTCATCGTGGGAAATAAAAGGCGCGTATCCCCTTAAAGTATCTGAGAACATTAAATACTCATGTTCTGATAGGACAATTTGTTAGGGATTTGTTGCACACGCACTCATATTCACATACACACGCGCGCGCACGCACGCGCGCGGCACGCGCGCACGCGCACTTTTTTTTCTTTCCCCCCCCCCCCCCCCCCCCAGTCTAATATCACCCCCCCCCCCCCCCCAGTCTAATATCACCATTGTGTGAACAGACTTTAAATTAAATCAATCAATCAATCAAATGACAATTTCTATATTTGTGTTGCTTTTTGCACATACAATTTTCTCTGCGGCTTATAAACTGGTGCGGCTTATATGTGAATAAATACCTAATATTTTGTCAATTTAAGGGATGCGGCTTATATACAGGTGCTTCTTATAGTCCAGCTTTTACGGCACAAACATGAAATGTCACTATTCTGTCCATGGATTGAAAAAAGAAGGCTTCGACCTTCAGAAATCATTTCGCTCCCATTAATTTTGGCGTTTTATACATGAAATGGTACTATTTAAGTAATCGAAAATTCCCCAAAGACAACACAGGAATACTTGCATCCCTGATTGTTCAATAATACTGATAATAGTGATAATATGCGACCCAGCACCACGAAAGGGACATTAAGTGTCAAACTGACCATTCTGAGAAAACTATACATTTGAAAACTTTCGACAATTACCGTTCTAATGATACAAGAACTATTCTTCTATCTTTGTCCATTCGTTCCAGAGTTATGAGCATTTAAAGTTAGTAGGAAGAGCGTCGGCCATTTTGACAAAACACTATCTGAAGTCTAGCCTAGCTGAAGAAAATGTATTGACCTACTCGTTTTAAAACACTTATAAGACCATTTGGAGACCATATTAAATATAATAAATATGAAAGATAAGATGTTAGAGAATACAAAAATACTCATATAAGTCATAACTCAAAATTGATACAAAATGAGATTTTTGACTTTGCAAGCCTGTTGTGAGAAACTAGCCCAGCAACTTAATGTCCCTTTCGTGGTGCTGGGTCACATATACAAAACCACAGAAATACTCTCCAATCTCAAACCGACACAGATGCATTTTGGAAGCGGCATGAAAATACATCCGCTTTCTCAGGCTCTCGTCAACGGACATTTGTTGTTGTCTAGACACAAGAATACTCTCAACCCGTGACTGTTTATCTAACAAATTTGATATACAGACAAACCCCTATTTTACGACCCTCTGTTAAGCGACCACCTCTCATTTGAGACCGGATTTGTTGGCACAGATGCATTTTACTATGTAAACGACCTCTCTTAAACGACTTCCTCTAAAACGCGACTTACGACCGCCATTTTGTTGGTTTTTACGACCGTTGTTGTCGTCTGCATAGACTTCGAGCAAAGGGAAACAACCACGGTCAATGGCCTGAAAGCGGAGTCGCTTCCCTTGTTGTAGAAAAGATGGCGGAAAGCGTAGGAAAAGCACGTAAACCACTGACTTTGAAAAAGAAAACCACTGACTTTGGACGAGAGTGGAGGTGATTAACAGAAGTCGGCGAAGTGAAACTGTAATACATCGATTGCACAATCCTATGGAGTTGGAAAGACCCAAATCCAGTTTTAATATGTCATTGTATGTGTGCATGAAGAAGAGAGTATGAACTGTGCTGAACTTTTTCTTTCTACGGCTGCCAGTGAAAACCTCCGTCATACGACCCCTCCAATTTACGACCGATTTTTCTGGACATTTTGGAAGTCTTAAAATAGAGGTTTGTCTGTATACAGGGATCATTCTCGTCACAGGATAATGAGGCTTTATACCGAAAATTCTCTGCCCCTGTCTCTTGACCTGAGATGCGAACGCCCCCTACTTAAGATTATCGCCCTTGCCTGTCAGGAACTAGTAGTATACAGCCACAGAAAATTATCTGCTCCTGACTCGTCACCAGGGGGCATCGGCAGTTCGGGCCTAAAATTATCGCCCTTTCATGTCGGCAAGTAGTAGTAAAAAGTCTCATATAGGTCGCTTGACCAGTTCCCAGAAAGATTAAAAGGTCATTTTCCTACATCAATAAGCCATAATGGTTGGGTTTTTTAAACGTCTCTCTCGCCAGCTGCGATTCAAATGCGGCGCGCGCTAAGCGCCTCCCCTCTTTTATAGTCCGGCCATGCCTTTAACTGCCCTGAAGCATATATACTCAATAAGTGATATGATTTCTTGTCTGCAAAAAGCAAGGTCATTCCGAAGTTTCGTCTGTCAATGACTGGTGACCTGGAGCTAAGAAATTATCCCTGAAATGACACAAAAACCACAGACGTTGTTGCCTTACCCTCCACCCTCATGCCGACTTTCATGCACTTGCTGAAGCGGCAGGCGGGGCATCGCTTGCGCTGGCTCTTGTCGATCTGGCACTCCCCGTTGTCCACGCAGGAGTACCGCTTCTTGTTCTGCACCGTCCTCTTGAAGAACCCTGCACACACCGTTCTTCTCCTTCAAGCATGGGAATTGGACAAGTACAAAAAAGCTGAAAGTCTAGGGGGGGGTGTCTAGGGTCCAGGGGGTAATGCTGAAGCTATTTGGGTAATAGGGCGCTTGCCACGAGTGTTCGTTCACTATACTAGACTACTAATTTGCCCGAGCTCGTTCTGCCCGAGTTGCGCTGACCTCTCTAATTCAACTCTCTAAATTCAACTCAGTGAAATTCAAGGTCACCGGCGCGTGGCAAATGCTCTATTGAAGCTAGCCCTAAAAGAGCATTAGAATGGCTAAATTTAAAAATAAAGAAATAAAAAATAAAAAATAATTTTTTGAGCCATTCTAATGCTCTTTTCGGGCTAGCTTCAATTACCCAAATAGCTTAAGCATTACCCCCTGGATCCCTACTAGGGGCCTTTTTTTCTTTTTTTTTGTCGGCGGACAGACTTGTTTTTCGGCGGAAAAGCAATGTCATTTGGGCGGAAATTTGCTGTTTGGCGGACAATTCCCATCCCTGTCCTTTCTTCGTGGGTGCAACTCCCCAAAATGCAAAAAAACCTGAAAAGCAGGGATCCAGGGACCCATGGCTCTGCTAGGGTACAGGGGCAGACGATTCAGGGGGGGGGGGGGGGCAACTTACGAGAAAGAGATAATGAGATAGACAGACAGCTAAAACGATAGACAGAGACAGTTTGAGTCTGATAAGCCTTGTCAAATTATTACATTGCCTTTGTAAACTTCCAAGATAGAACAACCAAGTTCAAAACGCCCCAAATCGTTTGTGGTCAATTTTTTTTTAGTTTTTTGATGAATTAAAAAAACACCTGAAAATCAGTTTCTGGTAAAATTAAAAATACTGAAATCAGTGTAAAACTGAAAGAGTAGCACCCATGTTTTTTCCAGGGCTCCCAGGGACCCCCATTTGGGGGTCTATGAAGCACTAAAATTCTAAAGAACCCTCTAAAAGAATGTGCCAGGGATTGTGCACTATAAAAAATTCTTTTTAGCATTCACAATGCCACTAGGACCCTCTATCCCGCCTCTAGGACCCTCTATGCTGCAAGTGAAGGAGTCCCTGGGACCCCTTGTTTTGCGGGACAATTGGGAGCTCTGCTCTTCTTCTTTCTTCGATTGCTCAGAAACGTTTCCTGTCAATTATGAGCGCAGATGCGTCATGCTGCCGCTATGCGCCTAACTAAAAAATAGTTGGGCCCAGCAAGTCTGATTTCAGCTGGAGGAAATCCTTTTTGAAAGTGTTTCTTGAAAAAAAGGCAGGAGAATGGACCGGTAAGGCAGAAAGATTTTCAGATCACAGTAACCAAAGGGAAAAGGCAGAGTCAAAGAGAGTGACAGATTAGAGGAAGTTACAAGCGCAGAACTTCCAGAAGGTGGGGGAACTATTTATACAAAAGACCCCCCGGTATCCCCACGGGGGGAGGACACATTGTTCTACGTCAGCACGCAAAACTATTAACTTCTTAGTTGACAGAGAAATCTGGAGACCCCCCCCTTTAAGTCCTTGAAAAATCATCCAAAATAAGGTTTTAACACAATTTAAGTTGGAGGGAGTTGCGTAAGGGAGGGAGGGTCGTAGGCAGATTTCACTGTATTATGTTGTAGTTGTTATTGTTGTTCCCTGGCTTAACGACTCCAGGGATCATCCCAACAGCCGAAGCACTTAAGCACTTGAACCACTGTATTATAATATGGAAAAGAAGATCGCTGAGATTTTAAGTGGTAAAATGAGCTTGTGGTATAACATTCCTGACCATTTAGTCACAGAGAGAGAGAGAGAGACAGAGACTGAGAGAGAGAGAGAGAGAGAGAGAGAGAGAGAGAGAGAGAGAGAGAGAGAGAGACAGAGAGAGAGAGAGAGAGAGAGAGAGAGACAGAGAGAGAGAGAGAGAGAGAGAGAGAGAGAGAGAGAGAGAGAGAGAGAGAGAGAGAGAGGAGAGAGAGAGAGAGAGAGAGAGAGAGAGAGAGAGAGAGAGACAGAGACAGAGACAGGGAATGAGAGCAACTAGTTGTGAAACCATGTGTGTGTGTGTTGATGAAATACAATACACACACACTGTGACTACACTCTATATTGTTTGATTTAGAAGGCGGTGATAAGTGTTTGTGGAACATGAGGGGACCTACCTTTTCTCCCTCTATCCCTCTCTGTCTTTGCTTTGTCTCCACTCTCCCTTCTCCCCTCTCCTCCCCCACCCCCCTTTCCCTTCTTTGTAAGGTCCTAGGAATTGTTCTGTGTGTGTGTGTGTGTCTGTGTCTGAGTGTGTGTCTGTGTCTGTGTGTATCTGTGTGTGTGTGTGTGTCTGTCTGTCTGTCTCTGTCTGCGTCTGCGTGTGTGTGTGTGTGTGTGTGTGTGTGTGTGTGTGTGTCTGCGTGCATTCATGCATGTGCACAAACATGTGTGTGTGTGAATGTGTACATCTCTCTCTCTCTCTCTCTCTCTCTCTCTCTCTCTCTCTCTCTCTCTCTCTCTCTCTCTCTCTCTCTCTCTCTCTCTCTCTCTTCCCTGCCTATCTCTCTAAACTTTCACACCTAGGGAAGACACTGTCCATGGTAAGATCTATCGTCTTACAGCTGTGACATCTTCACCTACCATATACACTACAAAAAAGGACCACCATTTTTGACCCAGGGCTAACTTTTCTGACCCCCACCTCCCCACCCCCAGCTGCCCCAACTTAACCCCCTGATCTCGCATTGGCATGAGGCTGTGTCAGACCAGTTGACATTCAAGCTAGAACACCAAGGCTACATCAAAATGTTGTTATGTTCTGCATGGTTGTGCGGGGATTGTCTTAAGCCATGACAAGCTCCTACCATAACATCATCAGGCCGGGTTCACATTAGATGCGTAAGTTCCGTACGGAAAACTCTTAATAAGTGGAAGAAAGAAGGATAAAAGTTTACGCATATAGGGGAAATTCGGACACGTGCTCAAATCTTTTCCCTTCTTTGTTTCACTTATTTATGGATTATTTATGGGTTTCCGCATGGGATATCCGCTTATGTGAGTACACGGCCTCAGTCTAAAATCCTCCAAAGTCGGAGTGTGGCTGCCCACATGGTGGCGGGGTAATCAAAAACGGTCAGACACGTTATGTCCCTAGCTGGTGCATTTGTACCATAGTGTTCAAGTGCTTTGGCTGTTGGGATGATCCCTGGAGTCATTAAGCCAGGGAAAGACAACAAAAACAACACCCCCCTGCTCTAACAACAACAAAATTATGTCAAGAAGCCCAAATGGCAGGGAAGCACACAATTGTCCCCACATACCCCAGTGTTTCCCATAACGCACATATGTGCGTCCCTGAAGCACAAAAATCACAGAGGGACTCTTTGATTTCAGCTCTGGACGTCCCATGGGACGCACACTTTTGTCAACAGACCGAGACAGCAGGGTTCATTCTTGGCGTCGGTCATCGGTCATTAACTCATAAACCTTCGATTTTGACCGATAGTTTTAGCAGGCAGGCGGTCATCTGACCGATTGATTTTTCGTCAAAGCAGTCAACAACTTCAAGGATTCTGTCGTCTGCTAAACTTAGTTCTTCCGCGGCCTCGGACCATAATCAGAACTAAAAAGTTGTATCTGGCGAAACGAACGCCGAAACGAAGAAATGGCGGCATTGCACATTCGGTAAAGCTTTTCCGATCCAACTTTTTGAAGACCAAATAAAGTTCCAGCGTGACCTAGTCTTCTAGTGCTAAACAAGATCGTTCTCGGCCTTTTGACAACAATTCGTGTTTAAAACCAGCCATGCCTCCCAAAAAGAAGCCACGAGTAGGAAAGGGGCAGAAGAATATGTTTGCTAGTTTCGGACTCGCTCAGATCGTCTGCAACTTGTAGGATCGTTGGAATTAGGTCAAGCCACCCCAACTTTTCCATCAAAACTCCGAACCCGATTTTCGCTTTGTGCCACAGCAGTCAGTCTGTTTGCTTTGGTTTTCCTGGTTGTCAGTCTTGTTTCTGACCATCCGGGGTTTTCCTTTCTAAAGCAGACACATGTCCGGTCATTCCAAAACGATCTTTGTTTACATCTGAATGCTTGTTCGCGAGAGTGAACTTGTGCTTCAAATTTTAGGTCTGATTTCTTCGTTGACCAAATCTGAACGTCTTTTGCAAGTTCGACATATGAAAAAGCAGCAGCATCAAGCCGTTCTTTTAGAGATGTGAATGGCATCATCTCAAAAACATAAGCTACTGCATATGCAAGTGTGTGTGTACGCTTGTGTGTCTGTCTGCCTGTCTCTGTCCATATCTCGATCTGTTTGTCTCCCCCCCCCCCCCCCCCTCTCTCTCTCTCTGTAGTCAGCCTATTCCATTTCCAGGGGTTATGCACATGTGTTTTGCCTGTGTGTTCACTGTGCATGTAGCATGTGTGTTTAGCATGCATTTGCTTTTGCTAAAGCATTTTTATCATATACTTAGGGGACTCTTAAAAATATGAAAAGGACTCTTAAAATTTTGCACAGGGAGTCCCTGGGACTCTCACATTTCACCCCTATGGGAAACACTGTACCCTTAGTCACACAGTCTGTGTGTGCAATGCACATGTATGTAGAAGTCTAGAACTATAAAGATGGAATTCCATATGCGCTGTTTTCGCTGGCTTAAATCGCCCGCTACTTTCGACAGTGACGAAAAATGTTGCTTGCAATTCCATCGACGCTACAATCGCCGGCGATTTTCGATGGCGCTATTCAAACATCGCGCTAAAAATCCCGACCGCGCCTTCGGAACTGCAAGCAACGTTTTTCATGAGTACCACATGTTTCTCCACGGTTTTGGAAGCCATGCTGGTTGAACAATCGCGTGATGATTTTGCTCCATCCACTTTCAGACTATTTTCGACGGCGACAAAAATATTTTTTCGCTTCACCAAGCGATAAAATAAAATCGCGAGCGATTTTCGACTGACTGGTCGTGATTATCGCGCTTATGGGTGTGCAGAATGAGGGATTGTTGGTGGCGATAAAGTTTAACCGCGGGCGATTATCGCTGTCGATTTTCACCTTTAAAATCGCGCATATGGAATTCTGGCTTTATGGATGGGCGTGTGTGCGAGAGTGTCACACACACACACACACACACACACACACACACACACACACACACACACACACACAAAATTGTAAAAATCATTTTGTATACATGTTTTAGCTTATGTCTGACTTTGACTGACTGTGTAACTGAAGAATCAATTCAAAGATGAATGTCCTGCAAAATGAGAGAAAGAGTGGAGGTGGGAAAATAAGACAAAGAAAGGATTTGAAACTCAATGGCACTTACAGCGAAAGACAACTGATTAGAAGTGGAAGCTTCAAGCTCGCAATGCCTGCCGAATTGCTGTATCAAGTTTCAATCAATCTTTCGTCCATATGAGTGCAGGCTACAAAACGTCGCACTGTCACTTCTCTAGCACTCGCCTTCTTCAAGTTCAACCAAGGCCTAGTTTTTGTAGTACAGGTAGCCTAGTCTGTATCGTTGCTGAACAGTTTATTTTTCCTTGACGTCAGTTCAGGATCAGATTCGGAATCAGATCAAAGTCATGCGCTGGTAGAAAATTAAAGGTGGACCCTGACGGATGAGTTTTTGCAAGAAACACATCGAGATCACCAGGAAAACACCCTTTACAGAACTCACTTTGGTCTGGTTTCCTAGAAATCAAACCGTCAAATTGGCGATTTATCCTTGGCGGAGGTGCTGGAAGTCAAATTCTTTCACTGAAAGAGAAGGCGTGTGCCGTCTCTTTTGCAATGGCGACCAAATTGTTTGCACGATTTTTTCGCAATACAAGCCTTTTTATTTATCTTTTTTTTAAATTTTATGCAGTTTATCTAAAAGAGTTTCGCTCACAACAAAGGAAATAGCTTTAATTTTGTTTTACTGCACTACAAAAAAGAAAAAGCTTCAACCACAATGGGTTTGGCCCCCCACCCACCCCATCCAAAATGGCTTCTCTCTCCGGCACCTCCGCCAAGGCGGAATCGCTATTTTGATTTCTAGGAAACCAGAGCAAAGCGAGTGTTCCGATCCTTGAAAGGGCTGTCTTTCTGGTGATCTCAACGTGTTCCTTGCAAAAACTCATCCGTCAGGGTGCCCCTTTAATGGTGCTTGACCGAAAATACGAATCAAGAGACATGTTCACTCTGATGGTAAATAACCACCGCCGATCGTTCGCCAGCTAGTTTCGCTTTCTTCTTATTTTTTCTTTTTTTTTCGTTCAGTAGATTTGAGGAATTTATCGTTGCTGACCGTAATAGCGTAATTGGAGGCCTCAAAACGGAAAGATTACAGAAAAAATTGTAATGGTAAACAGCTCTGATGTGTGTGTGCGTAAAATTACAGTGTGGGACTAGCGGTATGTGGGAACAATGGTATGCTTCCCATAGCAGCAGTCTGGCAACCGGGAGGGGGGGAAAGTAAACGAGGTTGGATAAGTGTCGAAACACTCATGACATAGATCATAATGACGATTATGGCGATGATCATGATGATAATGAGGAAGAGGAGGAAGAGGAGGAGGAGGAGGCAGATGATGAAATTGAGTAATACTGAGCTATGCCTATGGTGGCAAAAAAGTGACGAGAGAAAAAAAAAGAAGAGTAGATCAGATACTGTATTTTTTTTACATTGAGGCGCACCTTAGTATAAGCCACACATCCCCAATTTTACACAAAATTCAGATTTTGTTATTACATTTTCTTAATAAAATATCAGTAATTGTGAGTCTTCCTTGGCGGAGGTTTACACTGGAGGTTCAAAATTCAGGATCTGAATAGGTTGAGCAATGCTGATCAAGAACATGTATGGTTATACTTATAGGGGTCTATGGCCAACGGTTTCCTTATAATCGCGCTTACAAACACACACACACACCACTTCATTTATATGTATTGATTGATATTATAAAGCGCAGAGGTCTCAATTTGGGAAAATAAAGAATCGCCTTATACAGTGGAACCTCCCATATAAGACCTCCCATTATAAGACTCCCTCCCATATAAGACCTACTTCTCTGAGACATTGCCCTTCTAGGTAAGTATTAAAATTACCTCCCTTATAAGACCCCTCCCAAAACAGACCTCATTTTGCATGATTTTGGAAGGTCTTATAAGGGAGGTTCCACAGTATTCCGAAAAATATGGTACATTGGGCAAAAAACAAAAATCCACCCAGTTAAATGACAAAGCAAGAAAAAGAACAACAAATGACTGGTAGATTTGGTCATTTCAGGGAGTTACGTACCTTTGCAGCTCTCGCAGGTCAGGAGTCCGTAGTGGTACCCAGACACCCTGTCCCCGCACACGGGGCACAGCTCATCGTAGCCTCCCTTCGCCTCCCTTTCCCCACCCCCATTTCCCCCACCCCCCAAGGGCGGCTGTCCATCTAGGCCATTGTTGCCTCCTCCTGGAAGAAAACAGAATGCATCAAATCAATTAACGCAAGTCATATGGGGTTCAGAATTGATAAAACACCAGTTAACTACTTAACTGGCTTTTCTAATTCAGTTAACTAGTTAACTGACTTTGTTTTACCGGAAGCGGAAATCGTTTATACTAGTTAACTAGTTAAACCCAACCTTTAGGTAACAGGATTAACGCTTTAACATTTTAACCTATTTGAGCTTAAATCCATCTTATAATCTTTGAATAATCAGTTTCTTTGTAATAATATTCAAGTCTGATTCACTGTGGATGCTTTGATATGGCTTGCCATTTGGAAAATTTGGCATCACGGACAGCAACTTGACTACTTGATGGACCATTCTGCCAAGCTTTGTTAAGATTGGTTCAGTGGTTTAGGTGCTGTGATATGGAACATGTTTTGACCCCATACACACACATACATAGGTGCTCCTGGAAAATTTCAAAAATCCTGCAAGGGGGCGGCCCCGGCGGAGTGCAGGGGCAGCGCACACACACACACACATTTACTGCTCTTTTTTCACCCCTCTAGACTAGTACAAGTGCTACATTCCTTTGAATATGTGATGGTGCATGGGAAAAACCTACATAAGTCGCTCAGAATGTTTTTGAGCAAAAGCTAAAAAGAGTCAACAACCCCCAAACATATCCATTTTTTTATTTAGGGCTTTTTTATGTCTATTTTTATGTATTCTACCACTACCAGTATCCACAACATGAAAGGCAATTTTGAATTATTTCTTTGCTTATTTGATTGGTTTAAAAAAAAAATCAATTGAACAGAAAGAAAGAGGCAAAGTTCTGTCTTCTATGTCCGATTTCTGCAGATGATCTATCTCGAATGCCAAACTTTAAATAATTACAAAATAAAAGCTAGACAAGATAACTCAATTCTGTTTTCTGTATATTAACCAGAACTCTTTGCTCCATCATGAAAAATTAAAATCTCAATTTATGCCAAAATTCCATTATGTCTGGTTTTCCCATGCACTGTCACATCAAATGCTCATATAGACCCTTTTTATTATACAAGTGTGTGTGTACGTGTGTAACAAAATTGTTGCTTCTCAAATTCTCATATAAATCTGGCGACGCCGGCTCTAGTCAATTTAAAAATCCTGCAATTCAGGACATCTTGCAAGGAAGAGCATCCATGTACATACTCACTCACACA
The DNA here is from genome assembly GCA_017654935.2 of Phymorhynchus buccinoides. Taxonomy (NCBI): domain Eukaryota; kingdom Metazoa; phylum Mollusca; class Gastropoda; order Neogastropoda; family Raphitomidae; genus Phymorhynchus; species Phymorhynchus buccinoides. The sequence goes on along the minus strand of CM065705.1, from coordinate 37,954,605 downwards.
CGACATGCAGACAGACAGAGAAACACACAGGCCTCATTTCCATTCCAATGTACTCCCGTTCCTAAAGAACTGGGTGTACAGTGGAACCTCCCTTATAAGACCTCCCATTATAAGACTCCCTCCCACATAAGACCTACTTCTCTGACTAGTCTGAGACATTGCCCTTCTTTGTAAATATTAAAATTACCTCCCTTGTGAGACCCCTCCCTTATAAGACCTCCCATTATAAGACTCCCTCCCACATAAGACCTACTTCTCTGAGACATTGCCCTACGTTGTAAATATTAAAATTACCTCCCTTGTAAGACCGCTCCCTTATAAGACCTCATTTTGGATTATTTTTTAAGGTCTTATAAGGGAGGTTCCACTGTACAATAAAAAGGGATTTTGAAGAAGACACCCACAAATTGAACAATGCGCCTTATCAAATGCTCCTCCAGGGCCCTTGCCTCAAGCCCTCCACCCCTTCCAATTCTATACACCTTCACGCGGTCTTGACCCACTAGTATAACTATAAGGCCATCTCTAGTATAATATATCTGTACATAATCTGTACCGCAAACACCGAACAGTGCACGGCCAAACTGGACACAACTGGACAATCAATCACTTGGGAGTTGGACGTAGTAGGTGACCCACACATTTCCCCTGGTTTTAATAAAACATCTATTCTACTTGATAACATTCTGGGTACAGTTGTATCATGTATGTACTTGAGACCCCCCTCTCACCATTACGACTCTCAATCGCAAACTCAAAAGTCTTGTTTCTTTCAGTTCTTCTTCTTCCTCTTTCACTCAGCATCAGCCGTCACTGTTTTGACAGTTTTGATGCTATGTACTTTAGGGGAGTAGGGGAGGGGGGGGGGGGGGGGGGGGGGTCAAAACAGATGCAAAATGTTTGCTGCCAGATTATCAGCAATTGGGTAAGGGGGGGGGGGGGGGGTGTAGGGGGAGTCAATCACACAAAAATCGCATGCAAAATTATTATTTTTAAATTGGGTGGTGCACCTCTAGCTGTGATGCGCTCTGCCAGGTGGGAGCAACCTGAATTTCACAGAGATGCCTCTGTGACTATAAAGTACCTAATACCTAATTATTATGAGCAGTGACACACCCACCACAACACACACGCCTCTCTCTTAGTCTTGACCTAGAAAAAAAACATGCACGATTTCGGATTTCGGATTTGGGACAATCTTACCGTCTACTAAACTGGGCACAGTGTGCCCATACACTTAGCACACGTTAAACCCAGTGGCAATGAAAAAGTTGTCATTTGGTCAAAAGCTAACCCCCCCCCCCCCCCCCCCCCCTTCCTTCCTCATCAGTCACACACACACACAAAATTGGGTGGCGCACCACTGGCTGCGACGCGCTCTCCAGGTGGGAGCAACCCGAATTTCACAGAGACCCCTCTGTGACTATAAAGTACCTAATACCTAATTATTATGAGCAGTTAACTCTTTAATTTTAATACACATCTGTATTGCTAAAAATTCGGGACTTTACTGGTGTTGCACTGCCTCCGGGCATTGCCTCCTGGATCGTTCCCACCATCTTTATAATTTGTTATATGATCTTGCCGGTTCCGTACGGCGGAGTTATAAGGCCCGTTTCGTGTTTCAGACACACACACACACAGACACACACACACACACACGGGACACTTGCCAAATTACTATATGATGTCCAGACTGGAGGACGTTAAGCAGAATTTCATCATTATCATATTATGAGCAGTGAACACACCCACAACTCCCACACACGCCTCTCTCTTGACCTATAAAAAAAACCCGGTAAAGGTAAAGATGTGCCCCCCCCCCCCCCCCCCTCCCCCCCTGCATTTCTCGGTTAATTCTATTTTTCCGTTTTTGCCTTTCTTACCATACATAAAGCTGTATTTTAGGAACATTTTCAGCTAATTATCTTTTTGGAATACTAACCCTAACCCTAGCCCTAAACCTAACCCTACCCACCCACTATGTACTGCAGTACACCGCGATTTGTCACAGTTGTGGTTCATTGCGTTTTTCCGTCTTATAGGGGGGGGGGGTTAGGGTTAGGCTTAGGGCTAGGGATAGGGTTAGTATTCAAAAAAAGGTTATTAGCTAAAAATGTTCCTAAAATACAGCTTTATGTATGGTAAGAAAGGCAATAACGGAAAAATACAATTAACCGAGAAATGTAGGGGGGGTGGCACATCTTGACCTTTACCAAAAAAAATGCATGATTTTGGATATCAGATTTGTGAAAATCTTACCGTCTATTAAACTGGGCGAAGTATGCCCATGCACTTAGCACACGTTGTTAAATCCAGTGGCAACGAAAAAGTTGTCATTTGGTCAAAATTTTACCCCACCTTCCTTCCTCATCAGTCACACAAAAATCGCATGCAAAAAAAAAAAAAAAAATGGGTGGTGCACCTCTGGTTGCGACGTGCTCTCCAGGTGGGAGCAACCCGAATTTAACAGAGATGCCTCTGTGACCAGGGCTCCCAATCGTCCCGCAAAACAAGGGGTCCCATGTGTTGTATGCAAAAAAGTAGCATCGTGTAAATACTTCGCTCGCTACTATGAGTTAGCATTTGCGACATTAAGGATGAACGCAATTTCACTTTTTCCGTATTTGAAACACTTTTCCGTACTCAAATCGTTCATATTTCCTGACATTACGGAAAAAAGTGAAATTTAAACAAATTCGCTCAATGTCGCAAATGCTAAGTCTCATAGTAGCGAGCGAAGTATTTACACGATGCTACTTTTTTGCATACAACACCATGGACTCCTTCATTTACAGCATAGAGGATCTTAGAGGCGGGATAGAGGGTCCCAGTGGCATTGCGAATGCTAAAAAGAATGTTTCTAGTGCATCCCTGGGACATTCTTGTAAAGGGTCCTTTAGAATTTTAGTAAAAAATTTAGGCCTTCATAGACCCCCACATGCGGGTCCCTGGGAGCCCTGGTGAAAGTACCTAATTTATTATGAGCAGTGACACACCCACAACACACACGCCTCTCTCTTGACCTAGAAAAAAACAAACATGCACGATTTGGGATTTGGGATTTGGGAAAATCTTACCGTCTATTAAACTGGGCGCAGTGAAACTGACTAGCGGGCTGCCAGGGCTTTGAAGATCCAGTAAATTCGACGACGATGATGAAGCTTCAAAGCCATGATAACTAACATTAAGCGAGCTGCTGGTGGAAGTGGGAAGGAGGATGGTGGATGTGATGGTAGCAGTGGTAGTAGCAGTAGTAATAGTAGCAGCAGCAGTCACGTTGGAGTCGATGATGGACGACGGAGTAACGACTTCTGTCGACTGGGACGACGTCGTTGTGGTGGACGGCAGCAGGGGTGCACGCGACACGTTCTCGCACACTTGAATCATTCCTGACAGTTGGTAATCACCCTCGCCAACACAGCCTCGACAACATGGCAAACATTGCTCGGATGGTTTCTGCAGCGATCTTTTGCTAAGGGCTTTGCTCGTTTTGCAAGATGTTGTTTGTTGTGGTTTGGGGCTGAAACATTCAGCCCTTTTTTTTTTTCTTCCTCTGCGCTGAATTCTCGTTGCGCCTGTTCCGTTGTAAAGAGCGAGAGCTGACGGACAGGAAGGCGGGTGCGCATGCGCGTCCAATGGCTGGCTGGAAATAGGTCACAGCGAGGTGTTGTGTCGTGTCCTTATGTGAAACGTCGGTCGCTAAGTGAAATAAAAAAAAAAAACCAGTCAACTAAACAAATTGAACATGTTCTCGTTCGTCTTTTTTTCTTTTTTCTTTTTCACTAAGCATCTGCCATCATTATTTCGATGCATCTGTGATGCGCCCCCCCCCCTCCCCTGCCCCTCCCCCTGACCTACTTCAACTCCCTCCTTCATGGCCCTCCACCTCTCCCCCTCCTATCTCCCTCCCAATTGCTGATAATCTGGGCAGCATGAATGTTGTAGGCCTACCAGTTTGGGCCCCCCCCCCCCCCCCCCCCCCCCCAACTGGACCCCCTCCCCCCTCATAAACAGCATCAAAATCGTCAACATTAAAGGATGATGGCGGATGCTGAAAGAAAAAAAGAAGAAAAAGACTCAAGAGCATGTGAATAATAGCTCGTCCTGGTATATCTCGTTTAAGTGTACATTCACATTACGTACATGATGTGAAATATCACACATACACACGCGCACCCCCGAGCAGAGAGAGAGAGAGAGAGAGAGAGAGAGAGAGAGAGAGAGAGAGAGAGAGAGAGAGAGAGAGAGAGAGAGAGAGAGAGAGAGATCCTAAGACTAATAGGCAGTCCAAATGAGGCTTTATACTGACCATTCTCTGCCCCTGTCTCGTGCACTGAGATGCGAACGCCACCTACTTAAGATTATCACCCTTGCCTGTCATAAAGTAGTAGTATATAGCCACAGAAAAGTATCTGCCCCTGACTCGTCACTAAGTGGCATGGGCAGTTCGGGCCTAAAATTATCGCCCTTTTGTGTCGGCAAGAAGTAGTATAAAGCCCCATTTCCAATAAAATTAACCACTGCTAGATCTTAATTATAGAAGCTTACAGTTTCAAATATTTTCCGCAGCGTAGCTATCAATCCAGATGATGTGCAACTGCTTTTTCTCCATGTCGATCGCTCAGACGGTTTCCTGTCATATGAGCACAGATGCGTCATGCTGCCGTTATGCGCTCTAAAGAAAAAAGATTAGGCCCAGCACGTGCGTCTTTGGCTGGAGAAAAGTCTTTACAAGTGGTTCAAGAAATTTGGTCACAGCTTCTATAGCCCCTACACAAGAAGGAAGGCGTGAAGAAGACGTTTAACGGTCGCGTGTGACTCAAACAGATATCTTTTTTCTGCATGCATCATGTCGGGCCCGAGTGTCCCCGGCTGAACTGTCCTTATATCTTACATTTCACTAAACATTTTCTCAAACCTCCCCTACCCACTTTAAGCCTACAAAATACCCAGCCAAATTCCTCTTTTCATATCTTTTAAATATTCTAATCAATAAATGCTTATCTAATAATTTATTATCTGAAGTTATAAAATACCCAGCCAGTTTCCTCTCTTCATGTCTTTTTGTTGTTGCTGCTGTTGTTGTTGTAGTTGTTGTTTTTGTTCCCCAGCTCAGTTAAACGCTCTGGGGGCACACCCAGTGCCATGTGAACATTTCGCATGGCCTTGGGTGGGAAGATTACGTGTATGGCTGCTTTTAAAGGGCCCCGCCACATGGGCGGCCATACTCCGACTTCAGGGGACTTCGCTCCATTCATGGAGCCACCCACACATTCACTCCACCCGTGGAGTGACAACAACCAACAATTCTTTACGGCGTGTAGGGAGAACTGCCACTGGTAGAGACAGCTTCCATTGGGCACAGCCGCATCATTTTAATATTGGCTACATGGGTCAGTTTCACTTGCATCACATGAACAGACACAGTGAATAGCCAAGGAACCTTGGCCGAGTTCATATATTTTAAATTCATTCTAAACAATAAACCATCATCTATTATCTTTCTTACATCCCATCTCATCCCGTGCTGCGCATCTTCGTCTTTTAACCCGTGATAATATCAATAATTGCAGATAAACAGCAGGTGGACATTACCAGAAGAAGAAGAAGAGTGAGCACAAGCTTCTAGCTAATGCTTGACATCTGGCCGGACCTGGGACACATTAGAGGGGGGGGGGGGGCTACAAACAAGGGCGGGGGTCTGGGGGGCCGGCGTAGGCCCCCGGTGGGGTCCAAGAGCAACGCCCCCCGAAGCTGAAGCTTTTTCAATAAAAAATAAAGTGCCAAAACTCCCTTTAAATTGTACCTTAGAACAACAAAACAGTAAGTATGCCTCTCTTTCTTTTTTTTCTCTTTATCTTCTTCTTTTTCTGGGGTGGGTGGGTGGAACGGGTTTATATTAGCAAATTTATAAAACTAATAATAAAAATAGTTTAATTAAACCAAGAAAGGCGTTTCATTTCTCTTGAGGGACAATATTTCTATTAGCGACAAAAGTGGGTGGTAAAGAGAGTTCAGGCAAAGCGAGTGTGCGGTAGGCCTTTGCCTCTGTCTTGTTGGACTGTCGATAGGCTACTACACTAGTATGCCTAGGGCCTAGCTAGGCCTAGTTCGTTGTGTTTGGGTTGGAGCGGCCAGTAGATAGAGGACTACAGTCCATCCAACGTCAGCACAAAGCTGGACACTGGCCAAGCTAAGTAAAGCGGGGTGGACATTTACATTACTAACAGCAGCGCGAGACAACACTGCACTGTAGCGCGTGCTTAGCTCGCTCTGCACGATGCATGTGCAAACACGTGCAATATCCCAACATCTCTGCATGCAATGGGCAGCAACGCACGTCACTGGCTATTTTTAGCACAGCTGGTGTTGGACAATAAAGTCAGTGATGATAAAAATGATGAAAGAGGGCGGGTCAACGCAAGGGCAGGGGTGGGGGTGGGGGTTGTTGTACTTTATGAGGACTTTTGAGACTGATTGGGAAAAGGAGTTGTTGGCTTTCCCTGGCTAAAAAAACTCCAGCCGAAGCTCTTGAACACTATGGTACAAATACAAAATTCGTAAGGAGAGTGGGGGTGTTCCATGGGGAGTCCAGGGAGCTGCATAGGCCCCGGGTTAATGTGTAGTGGCCTTGTGGGGGCCCAGGGGGCGAAGTCTCCGGAAAATGTTGCAATTTAGTCATCATTAAAGCAAAGATTGAGCCATTGTCTTACTTTTTACACTTGTATAAGGTACATAATTATGCTTGGAGCCAAGGGGGGTTTCCAGAAACCCTGGACCCTGAACCCACTTTATTAATAATCCTTATGTTAAAAAGTAATTTGATCTCAAAATAAAATTTAAGTCCCTTCAATTTAGTGTTAAAGACCCCCCACGTCACGTGTCAAAATCACGGTTTTCACGTGTTTTCCCTCTTATAGCTGGCAAGAAATCTTAAGAAATCTTTCCTAGCAAAAGAGGGGATGTGACACGTGACGTGGGGGGTCTTTAAGCGATTTTTACCGCACCTATCCGCATGCAAAATTTGAGTTTCCTGTGTCCCTCCCGGTTCAAACGTTATCGTGTTAACATAGATAGTCAGATAGATAGATTGATAGATATAATGGTTAGGTGGGTTTTCTTATAGGTATTTTGGGTATTTAGGTACTTTATTGTCACAGAGGCATCTCTGTGAAATTCGGGTTGCTCCCACCTGGAGAGCGCGTCACAGCCAGAGGCGCGCCACCCTTTTTTTTTTTTTTTTTTTGCATGCGATTTTTTGTGACTGATGAGGAAGGAAAGGGGGCGGGGGGTAAATTTTGACCAAAATGACAACTTTTTCGTTGCCACTGTTACGTGTACTAAGTGCATGGGCACACGGGACCTCGGTTTATCGTCTCATCCGAAAGACTCCACATTCAGACCGTAAGGCCTAGTGCAAAGTGAGAGGAAAAAATCCCCTGTACCCAGGTTCGAACTCGAGTTTACTTGACACGAAGCGAACGCGTTACCACTGTGCCACTATACACTGGACTAGGTTAGACAGGAACAAACAGGCTGCCCTGGAAACATTGACCAGCTTTTACATCGCGGCTGGTCAACTAGCAGGATTTCATTAAGATTCTTTAAAACAGTAGTACTGTACTTCATCTTCTTCTTCTGCTGCGTTCCCAGGCCATATGGCCATAATGGGCAAGGTACGTATGTACGTGTCCGATTTTCGGTTTTCACCGGTCTCCCTGCTGCTGCGTACAGCCGACACATTCCGATTTCTGAGGAGCTCAAAGGAGAACAATTATTTTGAAGATTTTTTTTAAAGGCAGGAGATTGGGCCAATAAGTCCGAAAGAAAGTAGATGACAGTAAGCACTAAAGAGAAAAGGCCAGAGCCGAAGAGAGTGACAGATTAGAGGAAGTGACAAGCACAGATCTTCCAGAACGGGTGGGGAAACTATTTTTACGAAAGACACCCCCCCCCCCCACCACCACCCACCCACCCACACCACACCCCCCGGTATCCCCACGGGGATTACTTCATCAATATCGTGTCTCACAGATATCGTCACAGTTTTGGATAGTCGTAAAACTGCAGTTGGACGCGTTGATCGGTCCCTGTGGTTAAAGACCTATTGGCCACTGCAACTTGGGTTATTAACGCCCTTGCCAGCGAGAGTTAAACCCTTTCAACGCTAGCCATGGCGTCAGCCAAACTTTTACCATTAAACTTACCCGGGTAGAGAATAGATTTCGTCCGCACTCTTGGGGATTCCTCTATGACATGCTTAAAATAGGGCCCATCCTTACCTCCCAAAATGAAGAACATAAGGTCACAAGATACCAGACCCTCATTTGATGCCTTTTAGTAACATGGGTGTTAAATCATTGTGGTGCCAAGAGGCGACAGTGGCGATGAAAGGGTTAAATTAAGCCCTTGTTGGTCAGTATCCAAAAGGGCATTCACTCTTGCAAAAGGCAGCCATTCAGTGGCCCCAAAATAGGGTTATTGACGAGAGTTAGTACTCAAAGCATCTACCAAGGGCATTCACTCTTGCAAAAGGTGGTCGTTGCAGTGGCCAATAAACAGGTTAGGATGCTGGGCAAAGAATTTGGGTGGTGGTGGTGGTGGTGGTGGGGGGGGGGGGGTCCAAAGAGAAAAAAGCAAAACAAAGCAACCAGCTCCCCAAAAGGCAACCACCAACC
>CM065705.1:37930924-37940924 GCA_017654935.2 Phymorhynchus buccinoides | reverse complement strand
CCGCCAAGGAGGAATCGCCGTTTTGACGGTTTGATTTCTAGGAAACTAGAGCAAAGTGAGTGTTCTGATCCTTGAAAAGGCTGTCTTTCTAGTGATCTCGATGTGTTTCTTACAAAACCTCATCCGTCAGGGTCCACCTTTAACAGTAATATTAAAATGAACAAAGACGAGTCAAGCAAACAAAGAAAACCCACAAACTCATTAACAGAATCATCAAATTTCGCCCGGAAGCGGCATTAATCAACAAAGAATTAAAAATCCACAGCTTTCAGGCGACACAGCTGTTACAGTTCAGGTTTCATTTTGCTGAAGTGCCAAGTCGTCAATGCGTGAACACCGTGACAATTGACCACAAACGATTTACTTTATCAGCAACACTTATCTCTGCACGCTATGGATATCTGCTAACTCAATCAAATACCCTTGTCACCGCCAAAGCTGCATTTTAGCACCACAGTGTAGACCTATGTCATTAAAAAAAAAAGGCATCAAATTTGGGTCTATTATCCAAAGACCCTATTGTCTTAGTTTTGGGAAGTAAGTATTTTATGTGATATAGGTGTTAAATCATCACTGTGGTGCTAAAATGCGACTTTGACGGTGAAAGGGTTAAGACTTTAAAAAAGTCAGACAACAATGGGTCTTATATTGGAGGGGTCTTTACAGTAGAACAATGCCACAGAACAATCCCCAATATTACAGATGGATTTTGTTCTCTACCCAAGTAAATTTAAAGGCAATTTTTGGCTGAGATATGGCTGGCGGTGAAAGGGTTAACGTGTGTTTAGTTCGTTAGTCAGTCTGCATCTTTGTGTTGCAGCCATGATGGTTTGGCCGTTGCTTACCCGAAGCATGGGAGAGAACTCGCGAAGTTAGAGTAATGCCGCGTACAGAAAGGAGACGACTTCAGCTTCTGCGTAAACAAACAGAGAGAGAGGAGAGAGAGAGAGAGAGAGAGAGAGAGAGAGAGAGAGAGAGAGAGAGAGAGAGAGAGAGAGAGAGAGAGAGAGAGAGAGAGAGAGAGAGAATACGAATACGAATGTTTATTGAGGGTTAATAGATAAGCATAAGCTTTTTTACACAATGCCCTCGAAAATATAAAAACAAATCCAAATGAAAGAAAATTGAAAAAACATGAAAAAAGGAGAGGAAAAGGGGGTAGGGGGTAGTAATATAACAAATTGAGGAAACATGAAAAACATGAAACATTTCAAAGCACATGCATAGAATAAATGACAAATTATAAGAAACAATGTTGTATTGATCATATACACGCACACACGCGCGCGCACACAACACACACACACGCACGCACACGCACGCACGCACACGCACACACAAACACACACACACACACACACACACACACACACACACATATATATATATATATGGCTTGATGAGGGGCAGAGTGTGCTTCACAGCAGTGCACGCATGAGGAAAGCTGTGCCCAAAGTGCCTGTTGTTGGGGAGAGGAACTCGAGGAGCATACGCAACCTCCTCATGCCCTCTGCCCTTCCCCGAGTCAGTCCAACCCAGGAACAGGCTGGAGTGGTGAAGTGTGATGGCAGGTGTGTCATCTGCCGTGAACACTTGGTGGAGGGCAAGTCCTTCTCCAGCTCCACCACAGGAGAACGGTTCACTGTCCGCCACAGCATGAACTGCAGGTCTTCCAACATCATCTACCTGCTCTATTGTCAACGCTGTCAGGGGGCTCAGTATGTGGGTGAAACAAAAAACGCACTGCGAACCCGGTTTTACCTTCATAGGTCCCACATTGCAAAGAACATGGGCACTCACGTCACCAAGCACTTCAACTCACAAAACCACACGCTGCAAGACATGAAGTGCATGCCCATTGAGCAGATCCTCACAGACAACCATGCTCACAGACACAACAGAGAGCAATTTTGGATCAGCAAGCTCAAAACACTGTACCCCCAGGGCCTCAATACCCTTTGACTATATGGGCCAATGTTTGACACCATCCAGTCTCCACAAAAGACATTTCACCTACAATATGCATGCGGCTCACGTACTGAGCCCCATTGTGCAGTTGACGTACATTAAGGGGCAGATGGTTGATGCTGGAGATCTTGCACAACGGACAGTGAGCCAGATTCCACATTAGAAAGTCAGAGAAAGAGAAGAGAGAGCGAGAGAGAGACAGAGAGAGCGAGAGTGAGACAGAGAGGTACAGACGGATAGTGCGTGTGTGTGTGTGTGTGTGTGGTGTGGGTGTGTGTATGCGCGCGCATGTGTGTGTGTGTGGGAGTGTGTGTGTGTGTGTGAGTGTGAGTGTGTGTGTGTGTGTGTGTGTGTGTGTGTGTGTGTGTGTGTTTTATGTGTGTGTGTGAGATAAAGAGAGAGCATGTGAGACAGAGAGAGAGACAGATAGTGCGTGTGTGTGTGTGTGTGTGAGAGAGAGAGAGAGAGAGAGAGAGAGAGAGAGAGAGAGAGAGAGAGAGAGAGAGAGAGAGAGAGAGAGAGAGAGAGAAAGGGGGGGGGGAGAGAGAGCAACATTAAGTGAAACAAATTTTATGTTAGCACGTGTGTATGTACATGCACATGTTTATTCTTACTTAACTTTTTAATATGTGAGGTCTTTAATTTAAGGGAAGCGAATGTGTTGTTTAGAGCTTGACGTCATTGTGTGAATTTGTCATCAGTATGATGACATTTCCCCACAGTACGTCAATCATTCTTGTAACTTAGAATGTAGATCGATAAAGCTATAAAGCGAAACGTCTCGTCCAAGTTTTGTTGTTGTTTTGATTTTTTCACTCAATATTTTTATATATATATATATATATATATATATATATATATATACACACAATATGACTGGCATATATTAAGAGTTTACAGTTTCATGTGCTTTACACATACTAGTCTTAGGCATGCAAAACATTTAGACTTTATTGCTGATGTGACGAGGTAATGGGTTAAAAGGCTAAGTCTCTAGGGAAGACTTTAGATAATTTGCCTTTAGCCCACTTCTCTAGGGTATGGGAGATGAGCAACTTTCCCGGCCCCTTTTCATCTAATAAATTTATATTTGTGCCCGGGTTCTGGCTCGTATGGTTGTAAGAAATACAAGTGGTTGAATTGCTCTAAATGGCAGACAGAGAGAAGTAAGGTTTTACATGAAATTACAAGACTCCCACTCTCATCAGTCTGACCAAAGGGTTCAGGATTATTTGACACTTGTATTTTATTTACTCCCAAAATCTGCATAAGATTATGCAACAATAATAATAAAGCAGCTCAATGGCGCCAAAACAAAATATGGATAAAACACAATGAAATCCGAAAGGATTCACAAGACTTTTGTCTCTCTATAAGGTTCGCCCCATGCCGGAAGGGTTACTAATTATCTTCGGTGTCCGTAGGAAAGTTCAAATGATTGGCGCAGTCAGGTAGACTTAGCTGTTTGAAGTTCTGGGCTTGCTCGTCAGGTGAGAGTAGCTCCCAGTCGTTCCTATTACGGCTTCGCGGGATGGCACGGTTCAGGCGTGGTCTCCTCGCGGATTCTGGGTGCAGGTTGTCTTGGCGACGGACCCGTCTTGGTGCTTGGTGGAGTCCGGGATGATCCTCCGGCCCACGATGCCCTGCTGATAATCACAGGAGAAGGTGGATGTAGATCTCTATGGCTTAGAGACAAGGGGCTTCAGTCGGCAGGGAATTAGTGAATCCCAACCGGCTTGAAGGCTTCCCTTGTACAATAGCACTACATGTAGTTAATAAATAAACTGAATTTCAGTTAACAAACTGAGATCAGTAAAACATAAAAGGTGATCAATCCATCATCACTCTCCATCCAACACCTGGAAAGGAATGGTATCATAAAGTGCAAGATTGCGGCCCATAGGTTTCCTACTAAAAATAGTGCAAGATTGCGGCCCATAGGTTTCCTACTAAAAATAGACAAAAGGGTTAGTAGGCATAAACTCCGGTTCTGGTACCAAAAGTGTTCAAGTCAAAAACACACACACACAAATAATCAGTGCACATAAATAGAATAGAATGTTTACCACTTCTTTTCTATAACATATCTATCTACTCCTTATTCATCATTGAACATAGGATCTAGATCAAAACTAGAGTCAAACAAACAAGATCTCAATCACCTGCCATCAATAATACTTACTAGTGGGCTTATGATGACTGGTTGTGAGTGTTGCTCTAGCTACGTTTCAGCATCTTGTGTGACAACTTTTTCTCACCACTCCAATTATAGCCTTCACTTTCAAACAATGAAAGCCTGCTATTGGTGTATTACAGTCCATACGTCACAAGATTGCTGTTCTAAATGTACCGAACAATCACGCGCCTATTACATCCTTATCACATTCCTGACATTCCTAATCCCTTGTGATTGGAAAAAGCAAAACCATCTTCAAAGGGAGATAACCGTGGTTGTCACTTTCTTGTGATGAGACGGTAGAAAAGGGGGGGGGGGGGGTGAAGGGAGATAAACTCGGTAGGTGGTACGTGCCGACCGGGAAGACAATTCGAACTTGAAAGGGACCAATCCCGGAATCGGCCTTCTTTAGATGGTGGGTGGCAATTAACGTGGCGGCCGGACAGAGAAATGAAAAGGAGAGGGGGGGGGGGGGGGTGTAGATAAAGAAAGAGGGGTCGCGCGGGACACTTACGTCACAGAGGCCCCCCGAAGAAAAGATTCTGGTACCGGAATCTTCCTGTGGAACGCCGACTCCACTTTCGACTTGGGCGACAGGGACAAATTAGTGGGGAGACTGGGTCGGCTGGAATGGTGGAACATCTGGTCGCAACACAGAGTTCAAAGGAGCAGGTGGGTTAGAGATCAGTGGAATGGATTCCGACTGAGGTTGGTGCGGCAATCCTGTGTTGAGTTGTCCCAAGGTTGATTGCAGAATAGCAAACACCTCTTGCCTGAGTTTCCCCTTTAGCCTGGATTCATCATTGCTGATGATGTGGTTTGGTAGGCCGATTCGGGCGAAAATGGCTTTGAGTGCCGCGGCTACCTGGCTAGCATCAAGTGAGGAGATTGGGGCGGCATCGCACTGCATGGTACATATGTCGACCACGGTGACTATGTACCGGAATTTCTTCTTCCGTTTAGGTAGAGGCCCGACCAAGTCGACTGCCACTCGCTGAAAGGGAGGGGTAGGTGACGGCTGTACGTGCGGCGGCCTGTCCCGATAGTACCTTCGGTGGGTGTTTGCGGGTACAGTGCTGCCTTTCACCTGAGGTACCTGTGGCGAGTGGTCTTGGGTCGTTAGGCGGACATTCCTTGGGAAGGATTTTCCAAGTTGTGGTGGACTTGGGGACTTGGGACAGTCTGGATTTGCTCGCGCGGCAATTTGGTTTGCCGCGTTGAGAGGTTTCTTCCCTGCTGAGGGAGATTTGCTCTTTGGGAAGGAGGGAGGGAGTTGGTTTGTGGATTGGGGAGAAGGGAATCCTGCTGAAACAATAGCAGGTTGAGAGGGGTGCCCTAAAAACACATACTGTGATCCCAGTATGAGGTCATAGACAGGACTGTCCATGAGCACTGCCTTGATGGGTCCCTTTACAAACCTGGTGTCGACATTGATTATGGCGACTGGCAAAGTGGATGGGGGATTGCAGCATCAGGGCCCTGCAGAGAGATGAAGTCTCCCGTGTATGCTGACGCGGGGACTAAAGATCCGCAGACGATTGCGTCGCATGACAGTCCAGTGTCATAGAGACACTGAACAGGGATGTTGTTGACAGTCGCCTGTCCAACGACTGACGGTGTGCCTGGACACTGTACTGGGGAGGGGTTTGTGCAATTCTGCGAAGTCGAGACGACTTGCATAGTTGCAACATTTTGCCGCTTGTAAGCAAGTTTCCTGCAGTCATCCCGATTGTGGGTGTTCGACTTGCAGTATGAGCAGAATAAGGGTTGCCCCAGTGGTTGTCGTTCATGGGTAGAACCGTGGGACCCACTGTTGGAGTTGGGGTTAAACCTGCTCTGCTGTGAAGCAGTGGACCCAACTACTTGCTGTAGTTTTGGCCTTTTAGGGGCGCTAGGTTCATCATGGGCTAGTGTGTACCTATCACTTAGCTGGATGAGGTCAGCCAGAGTTGTGGCACCTTGCTCGGCAGTAAAGGTGCGTAACTCTGGGGACATGGTTTCGCGCAGTTGCTCGCCAACCATCAGTTCCCGTAAATCCTCATAGGACTCAGTTTTGGCAGAAAGGGACACCCATTTAGTCAGATAGTTCCCCAGTCTATCTGAAAATTGGGCATAGGACTCTCCCCTACCTTTTCTGGTTGTCCGGAACTTTTTCCGGTAGGCGTCCGCTGTCAACTGGTATCTGTTGAGCAGGGCTTCTTTCAAAGCTGGGTAGTCGGTAATTTGGCTTGACGGAAGTTTACTGTACACCTCATAAGCCACACCCCTGAGACTTTGGGCAAGCTTGAGGTTGTACTTTTCCGGAGCAAGCTCAAATTCCTGGGCCAGTCTTTCAAATCTATCGAGGAATGCATCGATAGACTCTGTTGCCTCATTGAATGCCTCCAATGTGAAGGTCATGGCTGAGGTATGAATGGGAGGGGGAAAATTTTGAGGGGCAGCAGTCTCGGAGTCTGCTGAGTTTTCAAGCTGCTTCATAGCTAGCTCATGGTCTCGCGCCTTTTCTCGCTCAGTGGCCTCAAGTTCGAGTTCTTTATTTTTGGCATCCTGCACTAGTTGTCTCTGCCTTAACTCATGAGTACGGATTTGCTCTTGCTCGGCAGCATTCCTATCTTTATCCGCTTGTTGAGCCTCGCGAGCTTTATCAGCCTCTTGAGCCTCATGAGCTCTCTGTTTGTCTTTCTGAGCCTCCTCGCGGACTTTATCAGCCTCTTGAGCCTCCCGAGTTTTCTCTTTGTCATATTCAGATATGACAAAATTGGCTAACTCTTGGCCTGACAATCCTAGAGATTCTCCCCATTCTTTAAGTTCCCTCCTAAGTTTAACAATCTCAGCCATGGTTGTAAATACAACTATTCAAAATAAAAACAAAGCTGCTGAGTTGAATGTATCAAACAACACTTAACTATTTCAGCATAAACAGAAATAGCATGCACATCAAAATAAAGTCATAAATAGCATTCAAACAAATCAAATCAAAACACAGTGAACCAAATCACAATAACTTTCCCAGTGGACACAAGATCAGTTTTGAAAAGGAACTACCGTTTGAATTGAAATTTGTTAGACTTTATGAAAAAAATATCCCGGACGCGAGCCCCCAATTAGATGTGACGAGGTAATGGGTTAAAAGGCTAAGTCTCTAGGGAAGACTTTAGATAATTTGCCTTTAGCCCACTTCTCTAGGGTATGGGAGATGAGCAACTTTCCCGGCCCCTTTTCATCTAATAAATTTATATTTGTGCCCGGGTTCTGGCTCGTCAGATGGTTGTAAGAAATACAAGTGGTTGAATTGCTCTAAATGGCAGACAGAGAGAAGTAAGGTTTTACATGAAATTACAAGACTCCCACTCTCATCAGTCTGACCAAAGGGTTCAGGATTATTTGACACTTGTATTTTATTTACTCCCAAAATCTGCATAAGATTATGCAACAATAATAATAAAGCAGCTCAATGGCGCCAAAACAAAATATGAATAAAAAACAATGAAATCCGAAAGGATTCACAAGACTTTTGTCTTTCTATAAGGTTCGCCCCATGCCGGAAGGGTTACTAATTATGTTCGGTGTCCGTAGGAAAGTTCAAATGATTGGCGCAGTCAGGTAGACTTAGCTGTTTGAAGTTCTGGGCTTGCTCGTCAGGTGAGAGTAGCTCCCAGTCGTTCCTATTACGGCTTCGCGGGATGGCACGGTTCAGGCGTGGTCTCCTCGCGGATTCTGGGTGCAGGTTGTCTTGGCGACGGACCCGTCTTGGTGCTTGGTGGAGTCCGGGATGATCCTCCGGCCCACAATGCCCTGCTGATAATCACAGGAGAAGGTGGATGTAGATCTCTATGGCTTAGAGACAAGGGGCTTCAGTCGGCAGGGAATTAGTGAATCCCAACCGGCTTGAAGGCTTCCCTTGTACAATAGCACTACATGTAGTTAATAAATAAACTGAATTTCAGTTAACAAACTGAGATCAGTAAAACATAAAAGGTGATCAATCCATCATCACTCTCCATCCAACACCTGGAAAGGAATGGTATCATAAAGTGCAAGATTGCGGCCCATAGGTTTCCTACTAAAAATAGTGCAAGATTGCGGCCCATAGGTTTCCTACTAAAAATAGACAAAAGGGTTAGTAGGCATAAACTCCGGTTCTGGTACCAAAAGTGTTCAAGTCAAAAACACACACACACAAATAATCAGTGCACATAAATAGAATAGAATGTTTACCACTTCTTTTCTATAACATATCTATCTACTCCTTATTCATCATTGAACATAGGATCTAGATCAAAACTAGAGTCAAACAAACAAGATCTCAATCACCTGCCATCAATAATACTTACTAGTGGGCTTATGATGACTGGTTGTGAGTGTTGCTCTAGCTACGTTTCAGCATCTTGTGTGACAACTTTTTCTCACCACTCCAATTATAGCCTTCACTTTCAAACAATGAAAGCCTGCTATTGGTGTATTACAGTCCATACGTCACAAGATTGCTGTTCTAAATGTACCGAACAATCACGCGCCTATTCCATCCTTATCACATTCCTGACATTCCTAACCTTGTGATTAGAACAGCAAAACCATCTTCAAAGGGAGATAACCGTGGTTGTCACTTTCTTGTGATGAGACGGTAGAAAGGGGGGGGGGGGGTGAAGGGAGATAACCTCGGTAGGTGGTACGTGCCGACCGGGGAGACAAATTCGAACTTGAAAGGGACCAATCCCGGAATCGGCCTTCTTTAGATGGTGGGTGGCAATTAACGTGGCGGCCGGACAGAGAAATGAAAGGAGAGAGGGGGGGGGGGGGTGTAGATAAGAAATAAAGAAAGGGGTCGCGCGGGACACTTACGTCACAGCTGACATACTTATAATTTCTCTATGAGATCTTTATTGTAAGCTCTTTTAAAAGATGAAACGGTGTTAAGGTTTTTAAATGAATCTTCTAGATCGTTCCAAAGTTTACCCCCAGAATAGGTGAGAGATGTCATAAAAAGATTGGTTCTGGGACGAGGAATAAAAACTGTACATTTGCTACGCATATTTAAAGTAGGGAATCTTTTACAAAGATAAGTTGGGGTCACTTGTTTCATTATCTTGTACATAAAGACAGCTTTGTTTAAATGACATTTTTTATCCAGGGGAAGAATACCTAGTTCTTTATAATCACTGTTTAAAGGTGAGGACGACTTCAGAAGAACAATTTTGATAGCACGTTTATAGAGGCTTTTTAGGTTTTTTTAAGCTATTTTCACTGGCAAGATCCCAACAAGTGGAAGCATAATCTATTTCTGGTTGAATATATGCATTAAAGAAGAGTTTGCGAGTATGACTATCTAGGAAATGCTTAATTCTGTTAAGTTGAAATATTTTCTTAGACAGTTTTTTAGAGATGGTTGAAATATGTTTAGACCATGATAGATTGTTGTCAATAGTAACTCCTAGTAATTTACATGATTCAACTTCTTCTAGTGGATTATTACACACTATAAGGTTAGGTAAACTGTGTTTTAAGTTTTGACGTTTCTGACGAGTAGTTATTAGCATGAAATTTGATTTTCCAGGATGTATGGCCATATTATTTTTTTCAGTCCAGGTTACCAAATTATCTACATCGTTTTGAAGGAAAGAACAAACATTATTAGGATTTTCATCTTTTGTATGTAGGGTTGTATCGTCAGCAAAGAGCTCGCATTGAGATTCTAAATGAAGGGGTAAGTCGTTCATATAAATTGAAAATAAAATAGGCCCTAGAACAGACCCCTGGGGAATTCCATATTTGACTAGTTTGGGGGGATACATTACAGAATCACGGAGAACTGCTTGCATTCTATTGTTTAGAAAGGATGCTATCATATTTACAGAG
>CM065705.1:37917900-37930424 GCA_017654935.2 Phymorhynchus buccinoides | reverse complement strand
ATATGAATGACTTTGGACAGGTCAAATGGACCGCCCGCGTGACCGGACAGTGGGGGCATGGCATAAACTGGCCTTACTTCGGATAGAGAGTAGTGGCCCTTGGCTACTTTCGTTTTTTCTATGTTGCTACGGTATGGGTTCCAGATTGACGAGCGAATATCGACCAATCAACAAGGACAAAAGTACTGACCAATCAGCAGGCGAGTGAGAAGGTAGGGACCAATGGTTAGTGGGCGATGGTAAAGTCCAGACCATTTCTCTGTAAAGTCGCATCCTGCTTTGTTTGAGAGTTTTTCAAAATCACACACACACACACACGCACACATACGCGCACGAGTTCACGCACGCGAAGCGCCCCCCCCCCCCCCCCCCCCCCCCCCCCCCCCAAAACACCGTCAATGTTCTTCCATAAAATAATGAACCCAACACATTGAGAAAAAGACCCAGTCTAGAGAGGAAAAACCTTGAATTTGGGTTTGTTTCTTTCTTCGTTCTGGTTAGTTTATTATTATTTCTTCTTCTTTATTGCTCTCCCCTTCCTCCATCCTTCTCTCTCTCGCCCCGTTCCTCCTCTCTCTCTCTCTCTCTCTCTCTCTCTCTCTCTCTCTCTCTCTCTCTCTCTTCTTCCTCTGTCTTTCCCCCCTCTCTCCCATATCTCTCTCTCTCTCTCTCTCTCTCTCTCTCTCTCTCTTCTCTTTCCCTCGTCTTTCCCCTCTCCTCATCTCTCTCTCTCTCTCTCTCTCTCTCTCTCTCTCTCTCTCTCTCTCTCTCTTTCCTTGTCTTTCTCTCTCCTCCATTCTCTCTCTGTCTCTCTCTCTCTTCTCTCTCTCTCTCTCTCTCTCTCTCTCTCTCTCTCTTTTACCCCGTCTTTCCCCTCTCCTCCCATCTCGCTCTCTCTCTCTCTCTCTCTCTCTCTTCTCTCTCTCTCTCTCTCTTTCTCTCTCTTTCTCTATCCTCTGTCTCTCCCCGTCCCTCTTGTCTCTTCTCTCTCTCTCATCTATCTCTCTCTCTGCTCTCTCTCTCTCTCTCTCTTCCTCTCTCTTCTCTATCCTCTGCGCTCCTCGTTCCTCCTCTCTCTCTCTCCTCTCTCTCTCTCTCTCTCTCTCTCTCTCTCTCTCCTGTTCTCTATCTCTCTTTTCCTCTCTCTTTCTCTATCCTCTGTCTCTCCTCGTTCCTTCCTCTCTCTCTCTCTCTCCTCTCTCTCTCTCTCTCTCTCTCTCTCTCTCTCTCTCTGTGTCTCTCTCTCTCTCTCTCTCTCTCTCTCTCTCTCTCTCTCTCTCTCTCTCTTTCTTTCTTTTCCTTATCTTTCTCTATTCCTCTGTCTCTCCCGTTCCTCCTCTCTCGCTCTCTCTCTCTCGTTCCTGTCTCTCTCTCTCTCTCCTCTCTCTCTCTCTCTCTCTCTTCTATCTAACTCTTTCTAGCTCGCTCTGTCTTCTTTTCCTTATCTTTTCTCTGTCTTGTGCTTCCTTTATTTCTACTTTTTCCTTTTCTTCCGCTCTTCCTCCTACTCCTCTTCCTCATCCACTCCTTCTCTTTCTCCTCCTCCTCCTCTTCTATTTCCCCAAATCTGCAAGTAAATAACTTAAAAGAAGTTAACTATCTTTGTATGTACTCGTATGTAGGCATGAGAGCAGATCGAGGGGGCAGCTGTCATTTTGGCACGCCCCCCTGAGTCTAAACAAAAGTATTGTGGAGATGCCTTGCCCAGGCTACATCCCCCACTCTCTCGGCCAAAGGAATTTGAGGATTGCTAGATTATTCCGTGTCGCGTGCCTCGTTGGCGTTTGGGAAGGTCCCCAAAGGCTAACCAATTCCTTTGGCTGCAGCACTAACCTAGGGTAAGACGGGGTAAAAAAGCCCACGGGCGGGTAAGAAGCCCCATGCCTATTATCTCATGAAATAAAGCGAAATTCAGTCCAAATTTGCCCATGAGACGCGAATGCTAAAAATTTGACTGAAATTTGCTTCATTTCATGAGATAATTGGCATGGGGCTTCTTACCGCGCCCATGGGCTTTTTTACCCCGTATTCCCCTAAATAGCCAGTGCAAACGACCCGGCCCCTAGTTAGAGAGTCATAGTCTTATATAACGAAAGACTATGATATTTTCATATAGTTCTGTATTTCATGAATGTACCATGGTTATTGAGTCAAATACTGTAGAGAATAATGTATTATAGTACAGCTCTCATTTACATTGGCCCTTACTACGTACAGGCTAACGGTCAACCATGGATTAAAGCCATTTGAGTAAAGGTTCAGGGCAATGGGGTGGATGCCTCGTGCCTCCATAACGGGGGGCTGGAACGACCCCGCCCTCTCCACGAGTCTCTCTCCTCGTGGGGACTACCGGGGGGGGGGGGGGGGGGGGGGGGCTTTCGCAAAAAATAGTTCTCCCACCTTCTGGAAGTTCTGTGCGTGTAAATTCCTCTAATCTGCCACTCTCTTTGGACTCTGGCCTTTTTTTCCTTTGCTTTCTAGAAGCTATCATCTGCTATTCTTTTTAACGTTATGGACCTATTCTCATGCCATTAATTTTTTTTTTCTCCAAAATAATGTTTTCTCATTTGAGCTCCTCCGAAATTGGAATCTGTCGGCTGTACGCAGCGGGGAGACCAGGTGAAAACTTTTTATATTTAAAAAACTGACCACCATAGGGTAAGACGGGTTTTATTATAATTTTTTTTTTTTTAATATAAAAAAAAAATAAAATAAAAAGCCCATGGGCGGGGTAAGAAGCCCATGCCAATTATCTTCATGAAATGAAGAAGAAAAATGTCAGTCAAATTTTTGCCCATGAGAGACGAACGCTAAACATTAACACTCGTCTCATGGGCAAAATTTGACCGAAATGTGCTTCATTTCATTAGATAATTGGCATGGGCTTCTTACCCGCCCATGGGCTTTTTACCCCGTCTTACGCATATGTACCTTACCCATTATGGCCATATGTCCCTGGGAACGCAGAAGAAGAAGAAGAAGAAGAAGAGTAAAAGAAGGACAACGGTCCTTACAATCCAGAAGGACAGCAGCGTTGTTGACCAGGATGTCCAGACGACTTTCGCTCTCCACAATCTGCCGGGCAAACTGTCGCACCGAGGAAAAGTCAATCAAGTCCAGGTGACGAACGTGGACGTCCGTGTTGCCCGTGGCAGCCACGATTTGCTCGCGAGCCTCGTTCCCGCGCTGCAGACTGCGGCATGCCAGAATCACTCTGCAGTGACGAGCGGCAAGATCCCGGGCCGTCCAGAACCCGATTCCTGAAAAAAAAGAAAAGATAAAGATAACATATCCAATACCGATGATATTGTGAAGATCCATACAAGAGCAAGGGAATCCGTTTCTCAAGGGCTAACGTTACGTTGCGCTCGTTCAAATCGGCAAAAACGGTCTAAAGAAACACCCTTCGTTTGACGATAGTTCGCGTGGCGTTTTGTTCTTGCCAGCAAGCGAGCAAGCGGCAAACTATCCGGAACTATCATGTGACTTGTAGGGGGTTAATACATTTCTAGTTGTTGAAATTCCTTTTGGCAAACTGTACAAATAATTAAAAATAAATAAATAAATAACTGAAAAGGCTTGTATTGTAGAAATTTCGTGCAAACGATTTGGTCTAAACTCAAGCGGCCATTCTTGCACTGAAATAATTTGACTTCCAGCACCTCCGCCAAGGAGGAATCGCCGATTTGACGGTTTGCGTCACAATGTGTCACTGTGTGTGTGTGTGTGTGTGGTGTTGTGTGTGTGTGTGTGTGTGTGTGTGTGTGTGTGTGTGCGCGTGTGTGTGCGTGTGTGCGTGTGCGTGTGCGTGCGTGTGCGTGCTTCGTACGTGCGTGTGTGCGTGTGTGACCTTCTCACCTGTGTTGGCTCCAGTGACGATGGCCGTTTTCCCAGACAAGTCAACTCCTTGCAGTTTTACATCGTCCAACTTGTTTCGTTTCTCGCCTCTCCATCGAAACATGATCACAGAAGAAGCTATTCCTACCACTGCTATGCCGGTTAACACTGGAATGTAGTGAAAGCAACCTTCAAAAAGCATCACTTGTACAGAAAAACTTATTTTTTAAAGAGCATATTTAGGCCTAACTTGAAACTTTTTGAAGGATGTGAATTTGTGTGTGGTGTGTGTGTGTGGTGTGTGTGTGTGTGTGTGTGTGTGTGTGTGGTGTGTGTAGTGTGTGTGTGTGTGTCCGTGCGTGCGCGTGTGTGGTGCATGTGTGTGTGTGTATTGGTATGTAACCTATGTATGTGTGTGTTGATGTGTGTGTTTGATGTGTGTGTGTGTGTGTGTTGTGTGGTGTTGCATTGTATAAGCTGATATCTAGTATTTGTTTGTATATGGCTCCCCCCCACCTGCGTGCGCATCTCGACCCTTCCAACGGAAGTGTCGCCATCTTAGTCAGATTTGTGTGTAAACAGCATCGATCTGGCATTTTTCAAAACAAAGTAAGGACTAAGATGGCGGTCTCCCAAAATATGGCACGCTCCTTGTGGCCGGAAATGACGACACGTGGGTACAATCCATTGTGTGTTGGTGTGTGCATATGCGTACGTGCGGCGCGTGTATGTGCGTGTGCGTGTATGTGTATGTGTGCGTGCATGTGCGCGCGTGTGTGTGCGTGCGTGTGTGTGTGTGTGTGTGTGTGGTGTGTGTGATGTGTGTGTGTTGTATGTGTGTGGTGTGTGTGGTATGTGTGGTGTGCCGTACATGTGTGTGTGTGGGACTGTGCGCGCGCGTCGTGTGGTGTGTTGTGTGTGTGCTTTATCGTGTGCGTTGTGTGTGTGTGCTGAGTGTGCGTGCGTGTGTGCGTGTGTGTGTGTGTGCGTGTGTGTTTGTGCTGTGTGTGTGTGCGTGTGCGTGCGTGTGTGTGTGTGTGTGTGTGTGTGTGTGGTGTGTGTGGTGTGTGTGTGTAGGTGTAGTGTGTGTTTTGCGATCTATTGATGCTTTCGTAAACGAGGATTATCAATCCAAAAAGAGAAAACCCACACACACACACCAAAAACACACAAATGGTTTGCTCTTACAAGTCACGTGCATAACCAAAAGCCTACCTTACGCTTTGGCTAGGGAAGACTGCCCAACTGCATCCAATGGCATATATTATAATATAATTTTAAAACACAGACCTACTTTAGATAGGGAGGGTATCCATTACTAAATAATGTAGGCTATGTTGTTTTTTGACTCGGTTGATGCTGGTAGTATTCCAATGCTATATTGAAGTTTTGACATCATTATTGACGTCATTTTGCCAATTACGAACATGTATCTCTACACGAATATGTATGACTGAATATACACGAAAGGTTACCATTAGGTCGTGTACACACATAAGCGGATATTCAGCGTGGAAACCCGTGCGCAATCCATAAATAAGTGAAACAAAGAAGGGAAAAGATTTGCGCACGTGTCCGAATTTCCCCTATATGCGTAAACATTTATCCTTCTTTCTTCCACTTATTTAGGGTTTTCCATACGGAACTTACGCTTCTAATGTGAACCCGGCTTTAGTAGAGGAGCTTATTTCAAAAACCCAACAAAGATGAAAAATATTTATTTTGACCGAATTTTGTCCGAAACACCCCACTTTAGTCCGGCATGTCCATTTTTGATGAATTGTTGCGGGGCAGTGGGTGGATGCCTCGTGCCTCCATACGGGGAGCTGGACGACCCCGACCCCTCCACGAGTCTCTCCCCATGGGGACACCAGGGGTTCTTTCGTTAAAAAAATAGTTCCCCCACTTTTTGGAAGTTCTGTGCTTGTAACTTCTTCTAATCTTCCACTCTCTTTGACTCTGCCTTTTCCTTTGCTTACTAGTCATCTAGGCCTACTATCTTTCTGACTTAAAAAAAAAAAAAAAATCTTCAAAATAATTTTTCTCCTTTGAGCTCCTCCGAAATCGGAATATGTCGGCTGTACGCAGCGGGGAGACCAGTGAAAACTGAAAACCAGACACATAGGGGAAGACGGGGTCAAAAGCCCATGGGCGGGAGAGAGAGAGACGGGTGTGAATCCTGAAGTCGTACTCCTTTCTGTACGCGGCGTTACTCTAACTTCGCGAGTTATCTCCCATGCTTCGGGTAAGCAGCGGGCAAACCATCAAGGCTGCAAACACAAAGATGCCAGACTGACTCAACGAACTAAAACACACGTTAACCCTTTCACCGCCAGCCATATCTCAGCCAAAAAAAATTGCCTTTTTTTTAAATTTAACATCTGTAATATTGGGGATTGTTCTGTGGGCATTGTTCTACTGTAAAGACCCCTCCAATATAAGGACCCATTGTTGTCTGACTTTTTTTTTTAAAGTCTTAACCCTTTCACCGTCAAAGTCGCATTTTAGCACCACAGTGATGATTTAACACCTATATCACATAAAATACTTACTTCCCAAAACTAAGGACAATAGGGTCTTTGGATAATAGACCCAAATTTGATGCCTTTTTTTTTTTTAATGACATAGGTGTTAAATCACTGTGGTGCTAAAATGCAGCTTTGGCGGTGAAAGGGTTAATGTTGAAAGTTTAATCCACGATTCTCGGTCTAAATATTTGATTGAGTTAGCAGATATCCATAGCGTGCAGAGATAAGTGTTGCTGATAAAGTAAATCGTTTGTGGTCAATTGTCACGGTGTTCACGCATTGACGACTTGGCACTTCAGCAAAATGAAACCTGAACTGTAACAGCTGTGTCGCCTGAAAGCTGTGGATTTTTAATTCTTTGTTGATTAATGCCGCTTCCGGGTGAAATTTGATGATTCTGTTAATGAGTTTGTGGGTTTTCTTTGTTTGCTTGACTCGTCTTTGTTCATTTTAATATTACTTTAAAGGTGGACCCTGACGGATGAGGTTTTGCAAGAAACACATCGAGATCACCAGAAAGACAGCCTTTTCAAGGATCAGAACACTCACTTTGCTCTAGTTTCCTAGAAATCAAACCGTCAAAACGGCGATTCCTCCTTGGCGGAGATGCCGGAGAGAGAAGCCATTTGGATGGGGTGGGTGGAGCCACTCATTGCGGTTGAAGATTTTTCTTCTTTGTAGTGCAGTAAAAAAAGAAAAGAAAAAAGGGAACTATTTCCTTTGGATGAAACTCCTTTAGATAAACTGCATAAAATAAAATATAGCAATAAAAAGTCTTGTATTGTGAAAATTTCGTGCAAACGATTCAGGCGGCCATTAAAAAAGAGAAGGCACATTTCTTCTCTTTCACTGAAATAATTTGACTTCCAGCACCTCCGCCAAGGAGGAATCGCCGTTTTGACGGTTTGATTTCTGGGAAACCAGAGCAAAGTGAGTGTTGCGATCTTTGTAAAAGGGTGCTTTCCTGGTGATCTCGACGTGTTTCTTGCAAAAACGCATCCGTCAGGGTGCCCCTTTAAGCTTAATTGTGTTTGTTTGTTTGTTCGTGTCTTTATTTTCTTGTTTTTATATTATGGCTATGATTATATTGTGCAGCGTTAACGCGCGCGCGCGCGCGCGCGCGCACACGCACGCACACGCACACGCACACGCACACACACACACACACACGTATATGAGGGTCTGCAAAGAACACCCTTTGCAAGAGTGAATGCCCTTGGTGGGTGGGGGAAGATGGTTCAGTACAGACCAAACAGGGGGATAACTCTCGCCAATAACCCTATTTGATGCCACTAAATGGCTGCCTTTCGCAAGAGTGAATGCCCTTGTCAGTACTGACCAGCAAGGGAATCACTCTCACTGTCAAGGGCGTTAATAACCCTAGTTTCACTGAGAGGCCCATAGGCCGGCTACACACACGCGCGCACACGCACACACACACGCGCGCGCTCGCGTAGGGCCTAGAGCGTTTTCATTACATCTATGCATTAATCTACACTCTCAAGAAAATCCATGTGTGCACACACACAAGATGACAATCTCGATTCTCCGAGGGGTTCATTTCAATGCACACCTGTTTCCAAGATTAACAATCTCTCTCTCTCTCTCTCTCTCTCTCTCTCTATCTCTCTCTCTCTCTCTCTCTCTCTCTCTCTCTCTCTCTCTCTCTCTCTCTCTCTCTCTCTCTCTGTCATAGGGTGGGGGAGGGAGGGAGAGAGAGAGACAGACTTTTGTTGTCGCATCCATCTATTTTTTCTTCTTCGTGGGTAATTGTTCGATACATATTTTTGCATGCTTCATTACTTTTGTGTTGAATATTTGAGTTTTTGTGTGTTGCATGTTTGTTTGAGGGCAAGATGTAAAAAAAAGTCCATTGTGTGCTTGCTCTTTTTCCCTCTATGGCTCCACCCCCCCCCCCCCACCTGCGTGCGCATCTCGACCCTTCCAACGGAAGTGTCGCCATCTTAGTCCTTATTTGTGTGTAAACAGCATCGATCTGGCATTTTTCAAACAAAGTTACTGACTAAGATGGCGGTCTCCCATAATATGGCGCGCTCCTTGTGGCCGGATATGACGACACGTGGGTACAAGCCATAAAAAGTGTCGTTCTCTCTCTCTCTCTCTCTCTCTCTCTCTCTCTCTCTCCCCCTCCCTCTAAACCACCACCACACCTTTCGTCGCCTTACACATTCTAATAGGGCATTTGCCACGCGCCGGCGACCTTGAATTTCAACTGAGTTGAATTTAGAAAGGTCAGCGTAACTCGGGCAGAACGAGCACGGGCAAATTTAGTAGTCTGGTATAGTGAACGAACACTCGTGGCAAATGGCCTATTAATGCATGTGCACATTATAGCTTCTATGCAAACACAATTATTATTACCATAATAAAAACTGCAAAATTCTCCGAGAGGCGGAGCCAAAAGTGATGGCCCATGTCAACTCGACAAATCATTGCCAGGCACACTTTGATTGACAGATTGCACGTGATAATGCCGGGTTCGTTTCAAGTCAGTTTTACGAACGAAATATAGGGCTTTACGTCCTCTCGACCTGGGAAGGCACATATGGGACATAACATTTCAAGTCAGTTTTGAATTAGGCCTAAGTAGCTGCAGTTTGTGGCATGGGTTATTTTTCTTCAGTCTTTGGTAGTGATTTTTGGTTTGGGTAGGTGAAAACTTCAGGAATTTGCATTAGAAATACTTTTTTGAAGCCAATGCATAAATGCGCGAGTAAAAACACATGGGTGAACTGTCAGTGCAAACCGTAGACATCTTCTTCTTCGTCGGCGTTCCCAGGCCATATGGCCATAATGGGTAAGGTACATATGTGTCCGGTTTTCAGTTTTTACTGGTCTCCCCACTGCATACAGCCGACACATTACGATTTCGGAGGAGCTCAAAGGAGAAAAAGTATTTGGAAGATTTGTGAGAAAAAAAGTCAGGAGAATGGGCCAATAAGTCAGAAAGATAGATGACAGAAAGCAAAGGGAAAAGGCAGAGTCAAAGAGAGTGACAGATTAGAGGAAGTTACAAGCACAGAACTTCCAGAAGGTGGGGGAACTATTTTGTTATGAAAGACCCCCCCCCGGTATCCCCACGGGGATGCGTGGACATCAAATTTATTTTCTTGTGTGTGTGTATGTGTGTGTGTGTGTGTGTGTGTGTGTGTGTGTGTGTGTGTGTGTGTGTGTGTGTGTGTGTGTGTGTGTGTGTGTGTGTGTGTGTGTGTGTAGGTGTGTGTGTGTGTGTGTGTGTGAGTTTATAGAGAGCCACGTGACGTTTACAGGTTCCAATGAGAGACATAGTGCGATTTTTCTCACGCCAGAGGGCATGACGCTCGTGTGGGGCTTGTTACGTAACTCACACACATGAAGGAACAATACAATACAATGGGAAGACTTGTGTTCGTGATGTGGACTTTACTACAGTAGGCTTGGAGGAGTAGAGGAGAGAGAGAGAGAGTCTTAATACCACAATCTACCGGAAACTACCGAAGCATGCAATAACGTAACATCCCCCTTCTTTCGAAAGCGAAATTGCACGCGTGACATGGAAACGAAACGAAATTATTTGAAAACGCGTAACAGGATAAGAAACGAGTTATGACTGGAGAGCGTCTCTTTTTAAAGAAGGGGTAAATTTGACCAGCAGAGCGTCTTTAGTAAACAAAGTCCTTCATCTTCTTCGGTTTTATTTCACGACCGAACCGCGATCGAACGGGAATCCTGGAGAGGGCGGATGTCGGGCTGTTCCCTGCCGGGTGTGTAGAGGTCCGGGCGCTCTCAGCAGGTCGTGGCGTCTCACATGGTTCCACAGCGGCAGGCGTCGTCGGGGAGTCCCGAAAGGTCCCGGGTGGTTCCGGCGGTGCATGCGGAGTAGGAGGTCGGGCATCCGTTGACGGTGTTGTGGACTGCGCCACCGGGGGTGGTATCAGCAGGGTGGCGTGTTGGGCCTCCGTTGACCGTGTAGGAGACTGCACTCCAGGCGTTGGTGGGATGGCTTCCGGTTGTAGGGCTGGGGCTCGGTCTGCGATCTTCTTCAGGTGGACCCGGTTTCGCCGGTAGATGGTACCGTCTGCGGTTTCCAGGTCATAGGATCGGCCACTGCGGCTGATGACCGTGGCTCTGGTCCACTTCTTGCAGCCCAGGGTGGTTGGCTGCATGACGACGGCATCGCCTTCTTCCAGGGGTGGGAGGTCTTTTGCCCGCTTGTCATAGTTCTTCTTTTGCTTGTTTTTGTTGAGTCGTAATTTCTTCAGGTCTGGCTCTGTGGTGAGTTTTGACCGTAATAGGCTTTCACTGGTGGGTAGGAGTGTTCTAGTGCGTCTGTTCAGGAAACGTTGAGCTGGACTGGTGCCGATGTTCTGGCTTGGTGTGTTTCTGTAGTTGAGTAGGGCCAAGAATTGATCACCATCTTGATTTTTTCTGAGCAGGGTCTTAGCGGTCTTCACGGCTGACTCGGCCTTGCCATTGCTCTTGCTGTTGTACGGGCTACTTGTTTTGTGTTTGAAGTCAAAGCTAATGGCGAACTTTTGGAAATTTTCTGAGGTGAATTGGGGGCCGTTGTCGCTGATGAGGGTGCATGGGGATCCGTATCGAGCAAAGTGTGATTTGAGTTTCTTTATGACGGTTGTGGCTTTGGTGTTGTCAAGGCGGTCTAGTTCCCAGAAATTGCTGAAGTAATCCACGGTGACTAGGTAGGTCTTGCCGTCCAGTTCGAATATGTCAACACCAACTTTCTCCCACGGGCGAGATGGCACGTCATGTGGTTGTAGCGTTTCCCTCTGATTTGCCGCGTGTTGGTATGTCTGGCAGATGTCGCAGGTGGAAATGAAGTTCTTAATGTCACTTGTCATTCCAGGCCAGAAAAGACTTTCTCTGGCTCTTTTCAAGCAGCCGTCGATGCCAGAGTGGGTTGCGTGCACAGCATATTTCATCTCCGATCGCAGGGAGATGGGGACAACCACTCTTTCTCCTTTGAATATGAGTCCGTCTTGTACTGCCAGTTCATCTCGAAAGCTGTAGTATGGGGACAGCTCAGCAGGCAGGTCTTCTTTGTTGTCTGGCCAGCCGGCCATGATGGCAGATCTGAGGGCTTGTAGCGTTCTGTCCTCATCTGTGGCAGTTCTCAGTCTGGTGATCCTTTCCTGTCTGATCGGGAGGAAAGAGACCATGTTGATGTGTTCAAAGTCCTCCTGTCTGCTTGGAGTGTTGATGAAGGCACGGGAAAGGGTGTCTGCGAGGAACATGTCTTTTCCTTGCTTGTAGCACACGTTGATGTCGTATCCTTGTATGCGCAGCATCATGCCTTGCAATCTTCTCGGAGCAGCAGAGAGGGGTTTCCGCAAGATACTTTCGAGCGGCTTGTGGTCCGACTCAATGTGGACAGGTCTTCCGAAGGTGTATTGGTGGAACTTCTCCAGTGAGAATACGATGGCCAGCATTTCCTTTTCAATCTGAGCGTACCTGGTCTCTGTATCCGTCAGGGCACGACTGGCGTACGCGATAGGATGGCCATTCTGTGTCAAGGCAGCACCGAGTCCTGTTTGGCTTGCATCGCACTGGATGGTGAGCTCCTCTTGTGGGTTGTAGAATTTGAGGACTGGTGCTTCGGTGATGAGCTTCTGGACTTTTTCAAAGGCGTCGTCATGTGTAGGGGTCCAGATCCACTCGACACCGGCTCTCGTGAGTTGCCTGATGGGCTCCAGAATGTCTGACAGTTTTGGGAGAAACTTTGACAGGTAGTTGACAAACCCACAAAATCGTCGGACGCCCTCGACGTTCTCAGGTTTAGGCATCTCAAGAACAGCCGCCACCTTCTCTGGGTCAATTTGCAGTCCCTCATCTGTGATCTTGTGCCCCAGGAAGGTGACTTCGTTTTTTCGCAGTTCTGCCTTTTTCTTGTTAAGCCTCAGGCCCAGTGTGCGGCACCTTTCCAGAAGGCAGGTCAGGTTTCTATCATGCTCCTCATCGTCTTTGCCATATACGATGATGTCATCAGTCACTCCAATCACGCCCTCGAGTCCTTCCAGGGCTTGGTCAAGGCGTCTCTGGAATAGCTCACTGCTCACTGATGTGCCAAACGGCAGTCGTTTCCAGCGAAAGCGTCCCCGTGGCGTTTGGAAAGTGGTCAGTAAGCTCGATTCTTCATCCAGG
>CM065705.1:37900400-37912900 GCA_017654935.2 Phymorhynchus buccinoides | reverse complement strand
GTTTAGTATACTCTTGCCAGATGAGGAGTGTTGCGAATGTAGGGGTGGGTGGATGTTGGGGGGTGGGTGGGTAAGGGTGTATGGCGGGCAAATGGGGAGACAGGGGTTGGTGGTTGCCTTTTGGGGAGCTGGTTGCTTTGTTTTGCTTTTTTCTCTTTGGACACCCCCCCCCCCCCCACCACCACCAAATTCTTTGCCCAGCATCCTAACCTGTTTATTGGCCACTGCAACGACCACCTTTTGCAAGAGTGAATGCCCTTGGTAGATGCTTTGAGTACTAACTCTCGTCAATAACCCTATTTGGGGCCACTGAATGGCTGCCTTTTGCAAGAGTGTATGCCCTTTTGGATACTGACCAACAAGGGCTTAATTTAACCCTTTCATCGCCACTGTCGCCTCTTGGCACCACAATGATTTAACACCCATGTTACTAAAAGGCATCAAATGAGGGTCTGGTATCTTGTGACCTTATGTTCTTCATTTTGGGAGGTAAGGATGGGCCCTATTTTAAGCATGTCATAGAGGAATCCCCAAGAGTGCGGACGAAATCTATTCTCTACCCGGGTAAGTTTAATGGTAAAGTTTGGCTGACGCCATGGCTAGCGTTGAAAGGGTTTAACTCTCGCTGGCAAGGGCGTTAATAACCCAAGTTGCAGTGGCCAATAGGTCTTTAACCACAGGGACCGATCAACGCGTCCAACTGCAGTTTTACGACTATCCAAAACTGTGACGATATCTGTGAGACACGATATTGATGAAGTAATCCCCGTGGGGATACCGGGGTGTGTGGGTGGGTGGGTGGGTGGTGGTGGTGGGGGGGGGGTCTTTCGTAAAAATAGTTTCCCCACCCGTTCTGGAAGATCTGTGCTTGTCACTTCCTCTAATCTGTCACTCTCTTCGGCTCTGGCCTTTTCTCTTTAGTGCTTACTGTCATCTACTTTCTTTCGGACTTATTGGCCCAATCTCCTGCCTTTAAAAAAAAATCTTCAAAATAATTTTTCTCCTTTGAGCTCCTCAGAAATCGGAATGTGTCGGCTGTACGCAGCAGCAGGGAGACCGGTGAAAACCGAAAATCGGACACGTACATACGTACCTTGCCCATTATGGCCATATGGCCTGGGAACGCAGCAGAAGAAGAAGATGAAGTACAGTACTACTGTTTTAAAGAATCTTAATGAAATCCTGCTAGTTGACCAGCCGCGATGTAAAAGCTGGTCAATGTTTCCAGGGCAGCCTGTTTGTTCCTGTCTAACCTAGTCCAGTGTATAGTGGCACAGTGGTAACGCGTTCGCTTCGTGTCAAGTAAACTCGAGTTCGAACCTGGGTACAGGGGATTTTTTCCTCTCACTTTGGCCTTACGGTCTGAATGTGGAGTCTTTCGGATGAGACGATAAACCGAGGTCCCGTGTGCCCATGCACTTAGCACACGTTAAACCCAGTGGCAACGAAAAAGTTGTCATTTTGGTCAAAATTTACTCCCCGCCCCCTTTCCTTCCTCATCAATCACAAAAAATCGCATGCAAAAAAAAAAGAAAAAAAAAGGGTTGCGCGCCTCTGGCTGTGACGCGCTCTCCAGGTGGGAGCAACCCGAATTTCACAGAGATGCCTCTGTGACAATAAAGTACCTAAATACCCAAAATACCTATAAGAAAACCCACCTAACCATTATATCTATCAATCTATCTATCTGACTATCTATGTTAACACGATAACGTTTGAACGGAGGGACACAGGATGCTCAAATTTTGCATGCGGATAGGTGCGGTAAAAATCGCTTAAAGACCCCCCACGTCACGTGTCACATCCCCTCTTTTGCTAGGAAAGATTTCTTAAGATTTCTTGCCAGCTATAAGAGGGAAAACACGTGAAAACCGTGATTTTGACACGTGACGTGGGGGGTCTTTAACTCAAAATTGAAGGGACTTAAATTTTATTTTGAGATCAAATTACTTTTTAACATAAGGATTATTAATAAAGTGGGTTCAGGGTCCAGGGTTTCTGGAAACCCCCCTTGGCTCCAAGCATAATTATGTACCTTATACAAGTGTAAAAAGTAAGACAATGGCTCAATCTTTGCTTTAATGATGACTAAATTGCAACATTTTCCGGAGACTTCGCCCCCTGGGCCCCCACAAGGCCACTACACATTAACCCGGGGCCTATGCAGCTCCCTGGACTCCCCATGGAACACCCCCACTCTCCTTACGAATTTTGTATTTGTACCATAGTGTTCAAGAGCTTCGGCTGGAGTTTTTTTAGCCAGGGAAAGCCAACAACTCCTTTTCCCAATCAGTCTCAAAAGTCCTCATAAAGTACAACAACCCCCACCCCCACCCCTGCCCTTGCGTTGACCCGCCCTCTTTCATCATTTTTATCATCACTGACTTTATTGTCCAACACCAGCTGTGCTAAAAATAGCCAGTGACGTGCGTTGCTGCCCATTGCATGCAGAGATGTTGGGATATTGCACGTGTTTGCACATGCATCGTGCAGAGCGAGCTAAGCACGCGCTACAGTGCAGTGTTGTCTCGCGCTGCTGTTAGTAATGTAAATGTCCACCCCGCTTTACTTAGCTTGGCCAGTGTCCAGCTTTGTGCTGACGTTGGATGGACTGTAGTCCTCTATCTACTGGCCGCTCCAACCCAAACACAACGAACTAGGCCTAGCTAGGCCCTAGGCATACTAGTGTAGTAGCCTATCGACAGTCCAACAAGACAGAGGCAAAGGCCTACCGCACACTCGCTTTGCCTGAACTCTCTTTACCACCCACTTTTGTCGCTAATAGAAATATTGTCCCTCAAGAGAAATGAAACGCCTTTCTTGGTTTAATTAAACTATTTTTATTATTAGTTTTATAAATTTGCTAATATAAACCCGTTCCACCCACCCACCCCAGAAAAAGAAGAAGATAAAGAGAAAAAAAAGAAAGAGAGGCATACTTACTGTTTTGTTGTTCTAAGGTACAACTTAAAGGGAGTTTTGGCACTTTATTTTTTATTGAAAAAGCTTCAGCTTCGGGGGGCGTTGCTCTTGGACCCCACCGGGGGCCTACGCCGGCCCCCAGACCCCCGCCCTTGTTTGTAGCCCCCCCCCTCTAATGTGTCCCAGGTCCGGCCAGATGTCAAGCATTAGCTAGAAGCTTGTGCTCACTCTTCTTCTTCTTCTGGTAATGTCCACCTGCTGTTTATCTGCAATTATTGATATTATCACGGGTTAAAAGACGAAGATGCGCAGCACGGGATGAGATGGGATGTAAGAAAGATAATAGATGATGGTTTATTGTTTAGAATGAATTTAAAATATATGAACTCGGCCAAGGTTCCTTGGCTATTCACTGTGTCTGTTCATGTGATGCAAGTGAAATTGACCCATGGCCAATATTAAAATGATGCGGCTGTGCCCAATGGAAGCTGTCTTTACCAGTGGCAGTTCTCCCTACACGCCGTAAAGAATTGTTGGTTGTTGTCACTCCACGGGTGGAGTGAATGTGTGGGTGGCTCCATGACTGGAGCGAAGTCCCCTGAAGTCGGAGTAGGGCCGCCCATGTGGCGGGGCCCTTTAAAAGCAGCCATACACGTAATCTTCCCATCCAAGGCCATGCGAAATGTTCACATGGCACTGGGTGTGCCCCCAGAGCGTTTAACTGAGCTGGGGAACAAAAACAACAACTACAACAACAACAGCAGCAACAACAAAAAGACATGAAGAGAGGAAACTGGCTGGGTATTTTATAACTTCAGATAATAAATTATTAGATAAGCATTTATTGATTAGAATATTTAAAAGATATGAAAAGAGGAATTTGGCTGGGTATTTTGTAGGCTTAAAGTGGGTAGGGGAGGTTTGAGAAAATGTTTAGTGAAATGTAAGATATAAGGACAGTTCAGCCGGGGACACTCGGGCCCGACATGATGCATGCAGAAAAAAGATATCTGTTTGAGTCACACGCGACCGTTAAACGTCTTCTTCACGCCTTCCTTCTTGTGTAGGGGCTATAGAAGCTGTGACCAAATTTCTTGAACCACTTGTAAAGACTTTTCTCCAGCCAAAGACGCACGTGCTGGGCCTAATCTTTTTTCTTTAGAGCGCATAACGGCAGCATGACGCATCTGTGCTCATATGACAGGAAACCGTCTGAGCGATCGACATGGAGAAAAAGCAGTTGCACATCATCTGGATTGATAGCTACGCTGCGGAAAATATTTGAAACTGTAAGCTTCTATAATTAAGATCTAGCAGTGGTTAATTTTATTGGAAATGGGGCTTTATACTACTTCTTGCCGACACAAAAGGGCGATAATTTTAGGCCCGAACTGCCCATGCCACCTAGTGACGAGTCAGGGGCAGATACTTTTCTGTGGCTATATACTACTACTTCATGACAGGCAAGGGCGATAATCTTAAGTAGGTGGCGTTCGCATCTCAGTGCACGAGACAGGGGCAGAGAATGGTCAGTATAAAGCCTCATTTGGACTGCCTATTAGTCTTAGGATCTCTCTCTCTCTCTCTCTCTCTCTCTCTCTCTCTCTCTCTCTCTCTCTCTCTCTCTCTCTCTCTCTCTCTCTCTCTGCTCGGGTGCGCGTGTGTATGTGTGATATTTCACATCATGTACGTAATGTGAATGTACACTTAAACGAGATATACCAGGACGAGCTATTATTCACATGCTCTTGAGTCTTTTTCTTCTTTTTTTCTTTCAGCATCCGCCATCATCCTTTAATGTTGACGATTTTGATGCTGTTTATGAGGGGGGAGGGGGTCCAGTTGGGGGGGGGGGGCCAAACTGGTAGGCCTACAACATTCATGCTGCCCAGATTATCAGCAATTGGGAGGGAGATAGGAGGGGGAGAGGTGGAGGGCCATGAAGGAGGGAGTTGAAGTAGGTCAGGGGGAGGGGCAGGGGGAGGGGGGGGGGCGCATCACAGATGCATCGAAATAATGATGGCAGATGCTTAGTGAAAAAGAAAAAAGAAAAAAAGACGAACGAGAACATGTTCAATTTGTTTAGTTGACTGGTTTTTTTTATTTATTTCACTTAGCGACCGACGTTTCACATAAGGACACGACACAACACCTCGCTGTGACCTATTTCCAGCCAGCCATTGGACGCGCATGCGCACCCGCCTTCCTGTCCGTCAGCTCTCGCTCTTTACAACGGAACAGGCGCAACGAGAATTCAGCGCAGAGGAAGAAAAAAAAAAAGGGCTGAATGTTTCAGCCCCAAACCACAACAAACAACATCTTGCAAAACGAGCAAAGCCCTTAGCAAAAGATCGCTGCAGAAACCATCCGAGCAATGTTTGCCATGTTGTCGAGGCTGTGTTGGCGAGGGTGATTACCAACTGTCAGGAATGATTCAAGTGTGCGAGAACGTGTCGCGTGCACCCCTGCTGCCGTCCACCACAACGACGTCGTCCCAGTCGACAGAAGTCGTTACTCCGTCGTCCATCATCGACTCCAACGTGACTGCTGCTGCTACTATTACTACTGCTACTACCACTGCTACCATCACATCCACCATCCTCCTTCCCACTTCCACCAGCAGCTCGCTTAATGTTAGTTATCATGGCTTTGAAGCTTCATCATCGTCGTCGAATTTACTGGATCTTCAAAGCCCTGGCAGCCCGCTAGTCAGTTTCACTGCGCCCAGTTTAATAGACGGTAAGATTTTCCCAAATCCCAAATCCCAAATCGTGCATGTTTGTTTTTTTCTAGGTCAAGAGAGAGGCGTGTGTGTTGTGGGTGTGTCACTGCTCATAATAAATTAGGTACTTTCACCAGGGCTCCCAGGGACCCGCATGTGGGGGTCTATGAAGGCCTAAATTTTTTACTAAAATTCTAAAGGACCCTTTACAAGAATGTCCCAGGGATGCACTAGAAACATTCTTTTTAGCATTCGCAATGGCACTGGGACCCTCTGCCCCGCCCTTAAGATCCTCTATGCTGTAAATGAAGGAGTCCATGGTGTTGTATGCAAAAAAGTAGCATCGTGTAAATACTTCGCTCGCTACTATGAGACTTAGCATTTGCGACATTGAGCGAATTTGTTTAAATTTCACTTTTTTCCGTAATGTCAGGAAATATGAACGATTTGAGTACGGAAAAGTGTTTCAAATACGGAAAAAGTGAAATTGCGTTCATCCTTAATGTCGCAAATGCTAACTCATAGTAGCGAGCGAAGTATTTACACGATGCTACTTTTTTGCATACAACACATGGGACCCCTTGTTTTGCGGGACGATTGGGAGCCCTGGTCACAGAGGCATCTCTGTTAAATTCGGGTTGCTCCCACCTGGAGAGCACGTCGCAACCAGAGGTGCACCACCCATTTTTTTTTTTTTTTGCATGCGATTTTTTGTGTGACTGATGAGGAAGGAAGGGAGGGGGGTAAATTTTGACCAAATGACAACTTTTTCGTTGCCACTGGATTTAACAACGTGTGCTAAGTGCATGGGCATACTTCGCCCAGTTTAATAGACGGTAAGATTTTCACAAATCTGATATCCAAAATCATGCATTTTTTTTGGTAAAGGTCAAGATGTGCCACCCCCCCTACATTTCTCGGTTAATTGTATTTTTCCGTTATTGCCTTTCTTACCATACATAAAGCTGTATTTTAGGAACATTTTTAGCTAATAACCTTTTTTGAATACTAACCCTATCCCTAGCCCTAAGCCTAACCCTACCCCCCACCCTATAAGACGGAAAAACGCAATGAACCACAACTGTGACAAATCGCGGTGTACTGCAGTACATAGTGGGGGGTAGGGTTAGGTTTAGGGCTAGGGTTAGGGTTAGTATTCCAAAAAGATAATTAGCTGAAAATGTTCCTAAAATACAGCTTTATGTATGGTAAGAAAGGCAAAAACGGAAAAATAGAATTAACCGAGAAATGCAGGGGGGGGGGGGGGGGGGGGCACATCTTTACCTTTACCGGGTTTTTTTTATAGGTCAAGAGAGAGGCGTGTGTGGGAGTTGTGGGTGTGTTCACTGCTCATAATATGATAATGATGAAATTCTGCTTAACGTCCTCCAGTCTGGACATCATATAGTAATTTGGCAAGTGTCCCGTGTGTGTGTGTGTGTGTGTGTGTGTGTCTGTGTGTGTGTGTGTCTGAAACACGAAACGGGCCTTATAACTCCGCCGTACGGAACCGGCAAGATCATATAACAAATTATAAAGATGGTGGGAACGATCCAGGAGGCAATGCCCGGAGGCAGTGCAACACCAGTTAAGTCCTGAATTTTTAGCAATACAGATGTGTATTAAAATTAAAGAGTTAACTGCTCATAATAATTAGGTATTAGGTACTTTATAGTCACAGAGGGGTCTCTGTGAAATTCGGGTTGCTCCCACCTGGAAGAGCGCGTCGCAGCCAGAGGTGCGCCACCCAATTTTGTGTGTGTGTGTGACTGATGAGGAAGGAAGGGGGAGTAGCTTTTGACCAAATGACAACTTTTTCATTGCCACTGGGTTTAACAACGTGTGCTAAGTGTATGGGCACACTGTGCCCAGTTTAGTAGACGGTAAGATTGTCCCAAATCCGAAATCCGAAATCGTGCATGGTTTTTTTCTAGGTCAAGACTAAGAGAGAGGCGTGTGTGTTGTGGTGGGTGTGTCACTGCTCATAATAATTAGGTATTAGGTACTTTATAGTCACAGAGGCATCTCTGTGAAATTCAGGTTGCTCCCACCTGGCAGAGCGCATCACAGCTAGAGGTGCACCACCCAATTTAAAAATAATAATTTTGCATGCGATTTTTGTGTGATTGACTCCCCCTACCCCCCCCCCCCCCCCCCTTACCCAATTGCTGATCATCTGGCAGCAAACATTTTGCATCTGTTTGACCCCCCCCCCCCCTCCCCTACTCCCCTAAAGTACATAGCATCAAAAAGTACATAGCATCAAAACTGTCAAAACAGTGACGGCTGATGCTGAGTGAAAGAGGAAGAAGAAGAACTGAAAGAAACAAGACTTTTGAGTTTGCGATTGAGAGTCGTAATGGTGAGAGGGGGGTCTCAAGTACATACATGATACAACTGTACCCAGAATGTTATCAAGTAGAATAGATGTTTTATTAAAACCAGGGGAAATGTGTGGGTCACCTACTACGTCCAACTCCCAAGTGATTGATTGTCCAGTTGTGTCCAGTTTGGCCGTGCACTGTTCAGTGTTTGCGGTACAGATTATGTACAGATATATTATACTAGAGATGGCCTTATAGTTATACTAGTGGGTCAAGACCGCGTGAAGGTGTATAGAATTGGAAGGGGTGGAGGGCTTGAGGCAAGGGCCCTGGAGGAGCATTTGATAAGGCGCATTGTTCAATTTGTGGGTGTGTCTTCTTGAAAATCCCTTTTTATTGTACAGTGGAACCTCCCTTATAAGACCTTAAAAAATAATCCAAAATGAGGTCTTATAAGGGAGCGGTCTTACAAGGGAGGTAATTTTAATATTTACAACGTAGGGCAATGTCTCAGAGAAGTAGGTCTTATGTGGGAGGGAGTCTTATAATGGGAGGTCTTATAAGGGAGGGGTCTCACAAGGGAGGTAATTTTAATATTTACAAAGAAGGGCAATGTCTCAGACTAGTCAGAGAAGTAGGTCTTATGTGGGAGGGAGTCTTATAATGGGAGGTCACTTAAGGGAGGTTCCACTGTACACCCAGTTCTTTAGGAACGGGAGTACATTGGAATGGAAATGAGGCCTGTGTGTTTCTCTGTCTGTCTGCATGTCGTGTGTGAGTGAGTATGTACATGGATGCTCTTCCTTGCAAGATGTCCTGAATTGCAGGATTTTTAAATTGACTAGAGCCGGCGTCGCCAGATTTATATGAGAATTTGAGAAGCAACAATTTTGTTACACACACGTACACACACACTTGTATAATAAAAAGGGTCTATATGAGCATTTGCTATATATATGTGACAGTGCATGGGAAAACCAGACATAATGGAATTTTGGCATAAATTGAGATTTTAATTTTTCATGATGGAGCAGAGAGTTCTGGTTAATATACAGAAAACAGAATTGAGTTCTGTTGTCTAGCTTTTATTTTGTAATTATTTAAAGTTTGGCATTCGAGATAGATCATCTGCAGAAATCGGACATAGAAGACAGAACTTTGCCTCTTTCTTTCTATTCAATTGATTTTTTTTTTTTAAACCAATCAAATAAGCAAAGAAATAATTCAAAATTGCCTTTCATGTTGTGGATACTGGTAGTGGTAGAATACATAAAAATAGACATAAAAAAGCCCTAAATAAAAAATGGATATGTTTGGGGGTTGTTGACTCTTTTTAGCTTTTGCTCAAAAACATTCTGAGCGACTTATGTAGGTTTTTCCCATGCACCATCACATATTCAAAGGAATGTAGCACTTGTACTAGTCTAGAGGGGTGAAAAAAGAGCAGTAAATGTGTGTGTGCGTTCTGCCCCTGCACTCTGCCAGGGCCGCCCCCTTGCAGGATTTTTGAAATTTTCCAGGAGCACCCATGTATGTGTGTGTATGGGGTCAAAACATGTTCCATATCACAGCACCTAAACCACTGAACCAATCTTAACAAAGCTTGGCAGAATGGTCCATCAAGTAGTCAAGTTGCTGTCCGTGATACCAAATTTTCCAAATGGCAAGCCATATCAAAGCATCCACAGTGAATCAGACTTGAATATTATTACAAAGAAACTGATTATTCAAAGATTATAAGATGGATTTAAGCTCAAATAGGTTAAAATGTTAAAGCGTTAGTCCTGTTACCTAAAGGTTGGGTTTAACTAGTTAACTAGTACTGTTACCTAAAGGTTGGGTTTAACTAGTTAACTAGTACTGTTACCTAAAGGTTGGGTTTAACTAGTTAACTAGTACTGTTACCTAAAGGTTGGGTTTAACTAGTTAACTAGTATAAACGATTTCCGCTTCCGGTAAAACAAAGTCAGTTAACTAGTTAACTGAATAAGAAAAGCCAGTTAAGTAGTTAACTGGTGTTTTATCAATTCTGAACCCCATATGACTTGCGTTAATTGATTTGATGCATTCTGTTTTCTTCCAGGAGGAGGCAACAATGGCCTAGATGGACAGCCGCCCTTGGGGGGTGGGGGAAATGGGGGTGGGGAAAGGGAGGCGAAGGGAGGCTACGATGAGCTGTGCCCCGTGTGCGGGGACAGGGTGTCTGGGTACCACTACGGACTCCTGACCTGCGAGAGCTGCAAAGGTACGTAACTCCCTGAAATGACCAAATCTACCAGTCATTTGTTGTTCTTTTTCTTGCTTTGTCATTTAACTGGGTGGATTTTTGTTTTTGCCCAATGTACCATATTTTTTGGACTACAGTGGAACCTCCCTTATAAGACCTTCCAAAATCATGCAAAATGAGGTCTTATAGGGAGGGGTCTTATAGGGAGGGGTCTTATAGGGAGGTAATTTTAATGCTTACATAGAAGGGCAATGTCTCAGAGAAGTAGGTCTTATATGGGAGGGAGTCTTATAATGGGAGGTTCCACTGTATGAGGCGATACTTTATTTTCCCAAATTGAGACCTCTGCTCTTTATAATATCAATCAATACATATAAATGAAGTGGTGTGTGTTTGTAAGCGCGATTATAAGGAAACCGTTGGCCATAGTCTATGGCATAGACCCCTATAAGTATAACCATACATGTTCTTGATCAGCATTGCTCAACCTATTCAGATCCTGAATTTTGAACCTCCAGTGTAAACCTCCGCCAAGGAAGACTCACAATTACTGATATTTTATCAAGAAAATGTAATAACAAAATCTTAATTTTGTGTAAAATTGGGGATGTGTGGCTTATACTAAGGTGCACCTCAATGTAAAATGAGCGCGAAATTGCCATAGTTTGTGGCACGCGGTCTATTTTTACCACTCCAATCATGAGTTACCTCCCCTGGCTTTTCAATAATTTTAATCTGTAAACCAGAATGTTATCTCTGCACCATTTCGTAACTTTTTATATCTTTTGGAAAACATTTAAAACTATGTATCCTACTTATACTCATCAAAAGAAGCACCGCATACTCGTCGTGTCTGTTGTAGTGTCTGTATTACGTATGTTTATTATTTTGTACGCTTTTAAAATACATCATTTTAAAGAGCGGCCTCAATTAATTTTGAAGTGTAGCCTCGATTTGAAGTGCGACATTTTGTCAAAATGTGCGACAATTTTGGACCGACAGACAGACCGACCGACCGACAAAGTGAGTTATAGGTTTGTGGCTTGAGCCACAAACAAAAAATACAGTATCTGATCTACTCTTCTTTTTTTTTCTCTCGTCACTTTTTTGCCACCATAGGCATAGCTCAGTATTACTCAATTTCATCATCTGCCTCCTCCTCCTCCTCCTCTTCCTCATTATCGTCATGATCATTGCCATAATCATTATGATCGTATCATGACCACCACCATCTTCATCCTCATCGTCATGAGTGTTTCGACACTTATCCAACCTCGTTTACTTTCCCCCCCTCCCGGTTGCCAGACTGCTGCTATGGGAAGCATACCATTGTTCCTACGTACCGCTAGCAGACCTGTTTACCCATAAGATTTCACCATTTTTTGGTACACATATTTGACAAAAATATAATAAATATGGTACTTGTGAAAAAAATATGGTGAAAAAGATATATCAGTTAGAAACTATATAATTTAGAACTGTATATTGTCTGATTCAGGAAACGGGTGCGCTTTGTGTGTGTGTGTGTGTGTTGTAAATTTAAATGGATGATACTTGTGACACAGTATTTCAACAATTTATAAAAATGTATGCATGCTTACTCTCCGTTGTGGAAACTTTCCTGTTGGAGGACTCCTATTTTGTGAAAAAGACACTTATTTTGGATTTCAAATACCTGAAGCCCAATTTCAGGGTAAACAGGCCTGCGCTAGTCCCACACTGTAATTTTACGCACACACACACCAGAGATGTTTACCTTTACAATTTTTTCATAATCTTTCCGTTTTGAGGCCTCCAATTATGCTATTACAGTCAGCAACGATAAATTTCGCAAATCTACTGAACGAAAAAAAAGAAGAAGAAGAAGAAAGTGAAACTAGCTGGCGAACGGTCGGCAGTGGTTATTTACCATCAGAGTGAACATGTCTCTTGATTCGTATTTTCGGTCAAGCACCATAAAAGGGGCACCCTGACGGATGAGTTTTTGCAATGAACACCTTGAAATCACCAGAAAGACAGCCCTTTCAAGGATCGGAACACTCGCTTTGCTCTGGTGTCCTAGAAATCAAAATAGCGATTCCTCCTTGGCTGAGGTGCCGGAGAGATAAGCCATTTTGGATGGGGTGGGTGGGGGGCCAAACCCATTGTGGTTGAAGCTTTTTCTTTTTTGTAGTGCAGTAAAAACTTTTTAAAGCTATTTCCTTTGTTGTGAGCGAAACTCTTTTAGATAAACTGCATAAAATTTAAAAAAGATAAATAAAAAGGCTTGTATTGCGAAAAAATCGTGCAAACAATTTGGTCGCCA
>CM065705.1:37855400-37895400 GCA_017654935.2 Phymorhynchus buccinoides | reverse complement strand
GATTTGGTCAACGAAGAAATCAGACCTAAAACTGTTGAAGCACTTCACTCTCGCGAATAAGCATTCAGATGTAAACAAAGATCGTTTTGGAATGACCGGACATGTGTCTGCTTTAGAAAGGAAAACCCCGGATGGTCAGAAACAAGACTGACAACCAAGAAAACCAAAGCAAACAGACTGACCGCTGTGGCACGAAGCGAAAATCGGGTTCGGAGTTTTGATATGGAAAAGTTGGGGTGGCTTGACCTAATTCCAACGATCCTACAAGTTGCAGACGATGTCTGAGCGAGTCCGAAACTAGCAAACATATTCTTCTGCCCCTTTCCTACTCGTGGCTTCTTTTGGGGAGGCATGGCTGGTTTTAAACACGAATTGTTGTCAAAAGGCCGAGAACGATCTTGTTTAGCACTAGAAGACTAGGTCACGCTGGAACTTTATTTGGTCTTCAAAAAGATGGATCGGAAAAGCTTTACCGAATGTGCAATGCCGCCATTTCTTCGTTTCGGCGTTCGTTTTGCCAGATACAACTTTTTAGTTCTGATTATGGTCCGAGGCTGCGGAATAACTAAGTTTAGCAGACGACAGAATCCGTGAAGTTGTTGACTGCTTTGACGAAAAATCAATCGGTCAGATGACCGCCTGCCTGCTAAAGCTATCGGTCAAAATCGAAGAATGAACCCTGCTGTCTCGGTCTGTTAAAAAACGTGTGCGTCCCATGGGACGCCCAGAGCTGAAATCAAAGAATCCCTCTGTGAATTTTGTGCTTCAGGGACGCACATATGTGCGTTATGGGAAACGCTGACTTGGTTGTTCTATCTTGGAAGTTTACAAAGGCAATGTAATAATTTGACAAGGCTTATCAGACTCAAACTGTCTCTGTCTATCGTTTTAGCTGTCTGTCTATCTTGTTATCTCTTTCTCGTAAGTTGCCCCCCCCCCCCCCCCCTGAATCGTCTGCCCCTGTACCCTAGCAGAGCCATGGGTCCCTGGATCCCTGCTTTTCAGTTTTTTTTTTTTGCATTTTGGGGAGTTGCACCCACGAA
This sequence comes from Phymorhynchus buccinoides, assembly GCA_017654935.2. NCBI lineage: Eukaryota > Metazoa > Mollusca > Gastropoda > Neogastropoda > Raphitomidae > Phymorhynchus > Phymorhynchus buccinoides. Next base: position 37,894,357 of record CM065705.1, on the reverse strand, counting down.
GAAAGGACAGGGATGGGAATTGTCCGCCAAACAGCAAATTTCCGCCCAAATGACATTGCTTTTCCGCCGAAAAACAAGTCTGTCCGCCGACAAAAAAACACAAAAAAAGAAGAAAAAAAGGCCCCTAGTAGGGATCCAGGGGGTAATGCTGAAGCTATTTGGGTAATTGAAGCTAGCCCGAAAAGAGCATTAGAATGGCTAAAAAAATTATTTTTATTTTTTATTTCTTTATTTTTAAATTTAGCCATTCTAATGCTCTTTTAGGGCTAGCTTCAATAGAGCATTTGCCACGCGCCGGTGACCTTGAATTTCACTGAGTTGAATTTAGAGAGTTGAATTAGAGAGGTCAGCGCAACTCGGGCAGAACGAGCTCGGGCAAATTAGTAGTCTAGTATAGTGAATGAACACTCGTGGCAAGCGCCCTATTACCCAAATAGCTTCAGCATTACCCCCTGGACCCTAGACACCCCCCCCCTAGACTTTCAGCTTTTTTGTACTTGTCCAATTCCCATGCTTGAAGGAGAAGAACGGTGTGTGCAGGGTTCTTCAAGAGGACGGTGCAGAACAAGAAGAGGTACTCCTGCGTGGACAACGGGGAGTGCCAGATCGACAAGAGCCAGCGCAAGCGATGCCCCGCCTGCCGCTTCAGCAAGTGCATGAAAGTCGGCATGAGGGTGGAGGGTAAGGCAACAACGTCTGTGGTTTTTGTGTCATTTCAGGGATAATTTCTTAGCTCCAGGTCACCAGTCATTGACAGACGAAACTTCGGAATGACCTTGCTTTTTGCAGACAAGAAATCATATCACTTATTGAGTATATATGCTTCAGGGCAGTTAAAGGCATGGCCGGACTATAAAAGAGGGGAGGCGCTTAGCGCGCGCCGCATTTGAATCGCAGCTGGCGAGAGAGACGTTTAAAAAACCCAACCATTATGGCTTATTGATGTAGGAAAATGACCTTTTAATCTTTCTGGGAACTGGTCAAGCGACCTATATGAGACTTTTTACTACTACTTGCCGACATGAAAGGGCGATAATTTTATGCCCGAACTGTCGATGCCCCCCTGTGACGAGTCAGGAGCAGATAATTTTCTGTGGCTGTATACTACTAGTTCCTGACAGGCAAGGGCGAGAATCTTAAGTAGGGGGCGTTCGCATATCAGGTCAAGAGACAGGGGCAGAGAATTTTCGGTATAAAGCCTCATTATCCTGTGACGAGAATGATCCCTGTATACAGACAAACCTCTATTTTAAGACTTCCAAAATGTCCAGAAAAATCGGTCGTAAATTGGAGGGGTCGTATGACGGAGGTTTTCACTGGCAGCCGTAGAAAGAAAAAGTTCAGCACAGTTCATACTCTCTTCTTCATGCACACATACAATGATATATTAAAACTGGATTTGGGTCTTTCCAACTCCATAGGATTGTGCAATCGATGTATTACAGTTTCACTTCGCCGACTTCTGTTAATCACCTCCACTCTCGTCCAAAGTCAGTGGTTTTCTTTTTCAAAGTCAGTGGTTTACGTGCTTTTCCTACGCTTTCCGCCATCTTTTCTACAACAAGGGAAGCGACTCCGCTTTCAGGCCATTGACCGTGGTTGTTTCCCTTTGCTCGAAGTCTATGCAGACGACAACAACGGTCGTAAAAACCAACAAAATGGCGGTCGTAAGTCGCGTTTTAGAGGAAGTCGTTTAAGAGAGGTCGTTTACATAGTAAAATGCATCTGTGCCAACAAATCCGGTCTCAAATGAGAGGTGGTCGCTTAACAGAGGGTCGTAAAATAGGGGTTTGTCTGTATATCAAATTTGTTAGATAAACAGTCACGGGTTGAGAGTATTCTTGTGTCTAGACAACAACAAATGTCCGTTGACGAGAGCCTGAGAAAGCGGATGTATTTTCATGCCGCTTCCAAAATGCATCTGTGTCGGTTTGAGATTGGAGAGTATTTTCTGTGGTTTTGTATATGTGACCCAGCACCACGAAAGGGACATTAAGTTGCTGGGCTAGTTTCTCACAACAGGCTTGCAAAGTCAAAAATCTCATTTTTTATCAATTTTGAGTTATGACTTATATGAGTATTTTTGTATTCTCTAACATCTTATCTTTTATATTTATTATATTTAATATGGTCTCCAAATGGTCTTATAAGTGTTTTAAAACGAGTAGGTCAATACATTTTCTTCAGCTAGGCTAGACTTCAGACTGTGTTTTCTCAAAATGGCCGACGCTCACCCTACTAACTTTAAATGCTCATAACTCTGGAACGAACGGAAAAAGATAGAAGAATAGTTCTTGTATCATTAGAACGGTAATTGTCTGAAGTTTTCAAATGTATAGTTTTCTCAGAATGGTCAGTTTGACACTTAATGTCCCTTTCGTGGTGCTGGGTCGCATATTATCACTATTATCAGTATTATTGAACAATCAGGGATGCAAGTATTCCTGTGTTGTCTTTGGGGAATTTTCGATTACTTAAATAGTACCATTTCATGTATAAAACGCCAAAATTAATGGGAGCGAAATGATTTCTGAAGGTCGAAGCCTTCTTTTTTTAATCCATGGACAGAATAGTGACATTTCATGTTTGTGCCGTAAAAACTGGACTATAAGACGCACCTGTATATAAGCCGCATCCCTTAAATTGATAAAATATGAGGTATTTATTCACATATAAGCCGCACCAGTTTATAATCCGCAGAGGAAATTGTATGTGCCAAAAGCAACACAAATATAGAAATTGTCCTATGATTTGATTGATTGATTGATTTAATTTAAAGTCTGTTCACACAATGGTGATATTAGACTGGGGGGGGGGAGGGGGAAAAAAAAGAAGAAAAAAAGTGTGTGTGTGCGCGTGCGCGCGTGCGTGTGTGTATGTGAATATGAGTGCGTGTGCAACAAATCCCTAACAAATTGTCCTATCAGAACATGAGTATTTAATGTTCTCAGTTACTTTAAGGGGATACGCGCCTTTTATTTCCCACGATGACAAATGATCAAGACTTTTGTCATAGCATCTACACATACTTCTAAGGTCAAAACTGAAAAGAAAACACAGGGTCACCCGTGCTACTTTTCTTGTAATTCGTGGTCGAAATGTGGGGGGTTGGACAATTTTCGGGTAAAATCAGGTCTACTGAAAACTGGACACCTTTCATACACTTAAGTTATTAAAAACTTTCAATTAATCTTGCCTGATACTGCAACCTACTTAGTATCAGAATCTATGTCAAATGGTAAGGAAATATAATTTAGTCAATAGGAAATTTAGGACTTTGACTTTGACACATATTTCCCTAAATTCCCTATTCAAATGTGTGTAAAAAAACCTCAATGATGAAATCATTCTAGTTTTTTAATAATAGATGAAATAATGTATATTCTCCATACTAAACACAAAAAAACAGTATGTCACCGTGCTTTTTACTGAACACCATACACATTTTCAACCCCACCCCTATTTTTCCACGGGACTCACGTCAAGAGTTATATCCCTTAATACTTTTTGTTGTTGACAGTTTTATGAGATTTGTTCTTTTAGTAACGCGGTTTTTTAGTCCTTCTAAGAAATGAATATGTTTAAAATAATCCTTATATTCTAACAATACAAACATTTTAGCGATATACTTTTCACAAATATAAATAAACTTATATATTTTTCAAAAAAAGTCTTGCACCACTGGGAGTCCACCAGATTATGCTAGCACGATCAATCACAGAGAGAGTAGGCCATTTCATTCACAATTTCGTCATTTCATTCTTACGTCATCTTATCCATACGTCATTCATTCACTGAAACCACAGAGAGAGAGTAGGTCATTTCATTCACAATTTCGTCATTTCATTCTTACGTCATCTTATCCATATGTCATTCATTCACTGAAACCACAGAGAGAGTAGGTCATTTCATTCACAATTTCGTCATTTCATTCTTATGTAGTCTTATCCATATGTCATTCATTCACTGAACCACAGAGAGAGTAGGCCATTTCATTCACAATTTCGTCATTTCATTCTTACATCATCTTATTCATACGTCATTCATTCACTGAAACCCTTTAGTAGTGTTTCTTACGACACAGTCAGCCACAAGGGGAAAATTAGCGCCACCTGTATCCCGCGTATCCCCTTAAACATGAGATTTGAATCTATAGATGATCAAAACCAGTTTTGAGTCTAAAGAAGCTCAGAATAGGCTGAAGGATCTGGCCAGAAACAGATTTAATCATATCGATAAATGTAGAATGGAAACAAACCCCACAGATAAGCCGCATCAGTCTATAAGCCGCATGGACCAAAGTTGAGGGAAAAAGTAGCGGCTTATAGTCCACATTTTACGTTAGTTGTAATTTTTTTCTTTCTTTTTTTTGGCTAAAAGAACATTTTTGCATTTTACATGGAAATACTTAAAGTACATTATTTTATATATCAATTAATCATTTTCTTTGTATATTTACGATTATATGAGCGTTTTCAAATGGAGGCTAATTATTATGCCTTTGCTATCAAGTTAAATAAAAGCTGTGGCACGCTACTGTGTGTGTTGCAACACAAGCCAGGGTACTTGGTCACACATGACTGTGCTGTGACTACGAATATTATCGTGGCAAGGAGAAAGATAGAGATATAGAAAGAGAGAGAGATATAGAAAGAAGAGAGAGAGAGAGAGTGTGTGTGTGTGTGTGTGCATATAGATTTTCACGCCATCTGTTCTTCTGTGTGTGTGTGTGTGTGTGTGTGTGTGTGTGTGTGTGTGTGTGTGTGTGTGTGTGCATGTAGATTTTCAGTCCATCTGTACTTCTGTGTGTGAGTGTGTGTGCATGTGTACGTATGTGCACGCGTGTGTGCATGTTTGTGCATGTAGATTTTCAGTCCATGTGGTATTCTGTTTAAATTTTTGTCAAATACTGACTCTGAACCGTCTGAAAAAAGAAAGAAAAGAAAAACGCACATGCCTACTTTTCAGGAGTTTCTCTATCACGTGTATTTGAAAAGTTCTACAAAGCAAAAATTACACTGGTTTTAACCCCTTCCTTGCCAGGTCCACTGTCTACTATGGGGTACATGATGTCATTGATGATGTCATAACTTTTGATGTCATAGCCCTGGAATGATGTCTTTCTTAGTGTAGTAAAAGTTAGGAAAGACTATTTTCTCAGATAGTCAGATTCTTAACAGGTCCCTTTTTTTAACCGTTTCGCCGCCAGCCATTTTTCAGCAACAAATTTCCATTAAACTTACCTGGGTAGAGAAAAAAAAAATCATCTGCAATAGTGGGGATTCCTCTATGACATGTATAAAGTAAGGCCTATCCTTACCTCCCAAAATTAAGAAAATAGGGTCTTTGGATAACAGAACCTGGTTTGAGGCCTTTTCGTGACATGGGTGTTAAATCATTGTGGTGCTAAAATGCGACATTGGCAGTGAAAGGGTTAAATTTTATAATAAAACATTCGATAATTTCTCTTTTTTTTCTCTGGCAGTGAAGGGGTTAAATTTTGTTTAAAACTTTTGTGTTTCAAACAGCGGTGAGAGAGGACAGGATGCGCGGGGGTCGCAACAAGTTTGGCCCCATGTACAAGCGCGCCCGCGCCCTCAAGCAGCAGCAGCAGCAGCACCACCACCACCTTCTGGCCTCCCAGTACCCTCCCTCCTTGCCCCTGGACCCTTCAGCGGAGAACCCCGGGTCTCCCGTCGACGTCAAGCCCGACCCCCACCTGCTCCAAGCCAGTCTAGGCTTCCCCTCGCCCGCTACCTCTTCCTCTTCCTCCTCTTCTTTCCCCACGGGCACCGACCTGGCCTCTCTCTCGGCTGCCATAGCCGCCGAGGTGGTAAACAACTGCAACTTTGACGAGATGGGGAGCAGGGGTGGGGCAGGGGTAGCAGGGGGGGTAGGGAGAGAGAAGGGTGTGATGATGGCGGTGGGAGGTAGTAGTAGTAGTAGCGGTGGTGGGATTCAGTACGGTCATCCCAATATGAACATTGCATCGTCAGCGTCGAATCAACGAGCGACGTTTTCACAGAATTCGCGCCTCATTTTCAACGCTGTTGCCGCGGACGGTCGAGGTATGTCCGAAGTCGGTGCAGCAGGTTCGGCCGCTGCCGTCACGGCGACGGCAACAGGTGTCGCGCGTGCTATGGCTCCGGAAATGGCGGTGGCTATGTCGCCGAGAGACGGTCGAAACATGCCTAACATGCCCGCGTCCGGGGCGGCGCTCCTCTCTGGCTTGCCCCGCGGCGACGGCGTCGTGAAAGAGGAAACGTCGGACGTTCTTCAGCACTCCTCAGCCACCCTTCTCCACCACCACCACCACCACCACTCCCAGAACAACTTCCTCCACCACCACCATGGCGGGGCCCCCCCGCCGTCCCTGAACAGCCCTACCGGTCATCAACACGCAAACCAACAACAACAACACCCCCCCCAAGCCCACCAGCTGATGCTGGAGCTTTCGTCGTACCTCGTCTCAACCGACGCTAACCCCACCATCATCTCCCAACAACAACAGCAAGAGCTAGCACCTCAACAACAGCAACAGCAGCAGCAACAGCCCGTCACAGAGGAGGGCGGAGCTAACCTCGTCATCGCCATGGATTCCCCCCCCTTTTCCCATCACCATCACCACCCAAACTACGGAAGCTTCTCTACCACGGAGATGGGAGGAGGAGGAGGAGGAGAGAGTCGACCGACGTTGCCTGCGCTCTTGTGCGAGCTGAAGGGGAACTTGTTGGAGGAGGAGGACATGAAGCGCAAGATGCTGTCCTTTCTGCACGACACCGTGGGCCAGTTGGCCGCTGAGCGTGGGCCGGGTGGGTCGGGGGGGATGGGCCAGGGCCAGGGTCAGGGTCAGGGTAACCCGGAGCAGGTGATGGCGGTGGTGTGCTCGATGGTGGACCAGCTGCTGTTCCTGATGGTGGAGTGGGCGCGGGACTCCCCGTTCTTCAAGGAGATTCAGGTAAGATTGGTGTGGCAGACTCTACTCTACTCTTTTCAAGTAGTATTGTGGTAAGGGTCAAAGGGGGGTAATTTGTAGGATAGGGGGCAGGCGAGAATGGGTGCGCGTGCATGTATGAATGATGCGAGAGAGAATGAGAGGCGGGAATGATGCGAGGGTGACGCTGAGAGGCTGGAGAAGACGGACCGGGCTGCAAGATGGGGACGAACTGGAAGGCAATGTGAAGAGGTGGCCACGACGAGGAGGCGAGGTGAGGATGTAGGGGGAGGTAGATAGAAGCGGGGTTGGGATGGGAGGGTAGGGGGAGGTTAAGAGTAGGGATTCACTAAAGTATTCTACTCAATTTGGGCCTCTACTACTCTTCGAAACTGAAAGCTACTGATTTCAGCTATCCAGGCTACTCAAGACTTGTGTAGGTGGTAAACAGGTCTGATGTAGCGTAAAATAGGGCTAGCTCCCACAAGTCCTTGGTAACATGGCAAAGTCCTGGAAAACTAACGAGGCTTTTTTTCCCAGGAACTTTAGGTTCTCCGAGGGCGCCACCACGACCATCCACCGACAGCTCCCCAGAACACACTGATCCCCATGACTTTTTTTTTTTAGTTTCAAATAATCAGATTAGTTCATCATTAGCACACACCTCTTACCATAATGCTTATTATCCATATTACAACCAGGATTTTTGGTCCTTGAAATTTACCAGCAATTAGGTACTTTATTATAGTCACAGACTGACAGAGGCGTCTCTGTGAAATTCGGGTTGCTCCCACATGGAGAGTGCGTCGCAGCCAGAGGTGCGCCACCCAATTTTTTTCTTATTTTTTTGGCATGCGATTTTTGTGTGACTGATGAGGAAGGAAAGGACCTAATGACAGCTTTTTTGTTGCCACTGGGATTAATGTGTGCTGAGTGCATGGGCACACGGGACCTCTGTTTATCGTCTCTGAAAGACTCTACATTCAGACCGTAACCATGGCCTAGTGAAAAGTGAGAGGAAAAATCCCCTGTACCCAGGTTCGAACTCGAGTTTACTTGACACAAGGCGAACGCGTTACCTCTGTGCCACTCTACACCTAGGGCTCCTCCTCCCAATCGCCCCGCAAAACAAGGGGTCCCAGAGACTCCTTTACTTACAGTATAGAGGGTCCTAGAGGCAGGATAGAGGGTCCCAGTGGCATAGCGATTGCTAAAATGAATTTTTCTTGGGCATCCCTGGGACCCCCCTGCATATTCTTTTAGAGGGTCCTTTAGAATTTTAGCACTTCATAGACCCCCAAATGGGGGTCCCTGAGAGCCCTGTACACCTTAGATTTTGTCTGCTGCAAGATCTTACTTTCTAACTAGTGTATTTACGAGAGAAAAAAAGGGCAATTACCGTATTTTTCGGACTATAAGGCGATTCTTTTCCCCCAGACTCAGACCCCTGTGCCTTATAATGTGACTAATAAATTAGTAAGAAAATATAATAACAAACTCTGAAATTTGGGTAAAATTTGAGGGGTGCGTCTTATGCCTTATAGTTATAGTCCGGAAAATATGGTAATCAATTCAATGTGTCGTCATCATTTTTCTCTGTAGGTGGAGGACCAGATGAAGCTGCTGCAACACAGCTGGAGTCAGATACTGATCCTGGACTTTGTCTACCGCCAAGTTCACGGCTACTGGGGCACCGAGCTTGTTCTGGTGAGCACCGGGTTCTCATATTTATATTTAACCCTCCTCCCCTCCCTCCCTCTCTTTATTATCTATCTTATATTATCTTCACTCAGCAGAGATGGCTACCATCGCAGCAAGCCTGTCGTTAGCCTGGTGTAACGAAAAATATTTCCTGGTGCGAATGGTCCTGGAATTATGTTTTTTTGTTTGGTTTAGATAAGTCAGGAAAGATACATGTCTAGACCATTTTCTCAGATTGAGTCGAACAGGTCTCTTTTTAAAAATTATATCAAAAGAAAATTGACATTTTCTCCGTTTTCCTCTGACAGTGATGGAGTTAACCCTTTCACCGCCAGCCATTTCTCAGCCCAAAATTTCCATTAAACTTACCTGGGTTGAGAAGAAAATCTGTAATATTGGGGATTCTTCTGTGACATATTTAAAGTAAGGCCTATCCTTACCTCCCAAAATTAAGAGAATAGGGTCTTTGGATAACAGACCCTGATTTGATGCCTTTTAGTGAAGTGGGTGTCAAACCATTGTGGTGCAAAAATGCGACATTGGCGGTGAAAGGGTTAATGTCCCTTTTGTGGTGATGGGTCGGTTATTATCTGTATTACTGTTTTGTGTTCAGCCCAACGGACCTCACCTCTCCCTGGACACCCTGGACCGACTAGGACTGGGCGACGTTCGGGCACGGCTGTTTGAGCTGGTCAAGAAGTGCACGGAGCTCAAAGTGGACTACACCGAGTACATGTGCCTTAAGTTCCTCATCCTACTGAACCCAGGTAAGGTCATCCGAGATGATCATTCATTCAGCAAGACTTTCCTGGTAATTGCAGTATCTCCAGGATCGTCCCACTATCTCTGTAGTTATTAACTCATTCGCATTGCAACAATTTTGAATTATTAAAAAAAACTCGCAAATCACTCCAGCCATACAGTGATACACACAAACAAAACATGCATAAACAAAAGGAGAAATGAAAGATTACAGATTTTTACTTCAGGTTTAGACATAGGGAAATGCTTTTGCTTTCTGGTTGATTTAATGTCTGAAGTGGTAGATCAGACTTTTTATACATACACTTTATATAGAAAAACTGGTAAAGGTCAAGGTGTGCCACCCCCCTACATTTCTCGGCTAATTCCATGTTATCGTTTTTGCCTTTCTTACCAGATATGGAGCTGTATTTTATGAACATTTTGAGCTAATTATCTTTGTTCAATAATTAATTGCAGTCATGATAAAGGCGATTATCTAATAGGACCTCCCACCCCCCCCTATGTAGTGCAGTACACTGCGGCATTTGTCAGTCGTGGTTCATTGCGTTTTTCCGTCTTGTAGGGTTAGGGTTAGGGTTAGTATTCCCAAAAAATAATTAGCTGAAAAGGTTAATAAAATACAGCTTTATGTTTGGTAAGAAAGGCAAAAACGGAAAAATGGATTTAACCGAGAAATGCAGGGGGGGGGGGGGGAGGCACATCTTTACCTTCACCGAAAAACTCTACATCGATTGGTTTCCATACAACAAACCACTACAAAAGCAAAGTCAGAGGCAAAATTGTAGTCTAAGGGAGCGAAGCGAGTTTAGGAGTGACCAAGGTATTGTGTGCGCACAGATTTACTTCCCTTGAAGCAAATGCATCAAATTGAGAGCTATCTATTAATTCCGGACATATATGTCCGGAACGACTTGAATGAGTTAATGTCCCCGCATTTACCTGCTCCAGGTCGAAGAACGTTAAGCAGCTTTCATCACCGCGATAATTCTGTCGCAGTTCTACACAGCGTGGTTGGGAACTTGGGACAGATTATGGTCGGAGACGGAGGGACAGCACTGCAATATCTATGCATCTATCATGTCAGCAACAGTCAGCGTCAGTCAGGCATCAGAACGGCCCACGGATCCGCGGATTTCCACGGTTTTGGTAGCCACTGGCCGCGGTTTTGGCACTGCCGGCCGCGGTTTGTACTTCATGAGGCAGCGCGATCTTATTCTCAAATGGTATTCTTAAACGGTTTGTTTTCATACTGCGCCTTCGGAAACGAAAAATCGTGGCCATGTTTGTTTTTTCTTTGAGTTTAGAGCTCTCTAGACTCTTGCTTTCACTGTTTCAGAGTTTGTTTTGATGACAGTGATTGTGATTTGGGTTTTAAATGAGTCGGTTTAGAGGATATGGTCGCGGGAGACTACGATGATGTGAGAACTTTCAACTTTTCCGCGAGAAATCGGGTAGCGAATGATCGCAATGATGCCGACTACAGACTAGAGTTTTGTGGGGTCGACTCCGAGTCATGGCGAGTGTTGTTCGTCCGCGGATTGGACTTTGGAATATTCTGATGCCTGGTCAATGTTGATGCACTTCTTCTTCTTCTTCGGCGTTCCCAGGCCATATGGCCATTCTTCTTCGTTCGCTCAGACAATTTCCTGTCATAAGAGCGTAGATGCATCATGCTGCCGTTATGCTCCTGACTAAGAAATAGTTAGGCCCAGCTTGTCCGACTTCGGCTGAAGAAATCTTTGTAAGAATGTATAGGGAGAAAAAAAAGGCAGGAGAATGGACCCAGTGAGACAGAAATATAGCAGATGACAGTAAGCAAAGGGAAAAGGCAGAGTCAAAGAGAATGACAGAATTCGAGGAAGTTACAAGCACAGAACTTCCAGAAGGTGGGGGAACTATTTGTGCAAAAGTGCCGTATGGCCATGATGGGTACGGTACATATGTGACCAGTTTTCACTGGTCTCCCCGCTGCATTCAGCCGACGCATTCCAATTTCGGAGGAGCTGAAAGAAAATGATTTTTAGGTGGTTTTTTTTTAAAGGGCGAACAGAGTGTGGCCTATAAAGTCACAAAGATAGTAGATGACAGAAAGCTTAGGGAAAAGGCAAGAGTCAAAGAGAGTGACAAGATTCGAGGAAGTTACGAGCACAGAACTTCCAGAAGGTGGGGGAACTGTTTGTAAGGAAGATACTCAGGTATCCCCACGGGGGGGGGGGGGATTCATACACAGATGTGCTGGGCCTCTCTGATATTCTCGGACACGTCATGCGTTTGTCCAAATTTTTTAAAGGGAGATAACTCTATTTGCGGTGTAAAGACACTGGGGTTTTTATGCCCGAAAATCAGCTACAGTGGAACCTCTCTATTAACCCTTTCACCGCCAGCCATATTGGATCCAAAAATGTCCATTCAATTTACCTGGATAGAGAACAAAATCCATCTGCAGTATTGGGGATTTTTCTGTGACATATATACAATAAGGTCTATCCTTCCCAAAACTAAAACAATTTGAATAATACCAGACCCCAATTTGATGCCTTTTAGTGACATGGGTGTTAAATCTCTGTGGTGCTAAAATGCGACTTTGGCGGTGAAAGGGTTAAAGACCTTCCCTATTACGACTCCCTCCCACTTAAAACCTACTTCTCTGACACCATTGCCCTTCTTTGTAAGTATTAAGATTACCTCCCTTCATTACGACTCCCTCCCGCTTAAGACCTACTTCTCTGACACCATTGCCCTTTGTAAGTATTAAGATTACCTCCCTTTATTACGACTCCCTCCCGCTTAAGACCTACTTCTCTGACACCATTGCCCTTCTTTGTAAGTATTAAGATTACCTCCCTTTATTACGACTCCCTCCCGCTTAAGACCTACTGACACCATTGCCCTTCTTTGTAAGTATTAAGATTACCTCCCTTTATTACGACTCCCTCCCACTTAAGACCTACTTCTCTGACACCATTGCCCTTCTTTGTAAGTATTAAGATTACCTCCCTTTATTACGACTCCCTCCCACTTAAGACCTACTTCTGACACCATTGCCCTTTGTAAGTATTGTACCTCCCTTTAGTACTCCCTTAAGACCTACCTCCCTTTGTTATTAAGATTACCTCGACTAAGACCTCCCACTTAAGACCTACTTCTCTGACACCATTGCCCTTCTTTGTAAGTATTAAAATTACCTCCCTTTATTACGACTCCCTCCCACTTAAGACCTACTTCTGACACCATTGCCCTTCTTTGTAAGTATTAAGATTACCTCCCTTTATTGCAACTCCCTCCCACTTAAGACCTACTTCTCTGACACCATTGCCCTTCTTTGTAAGTATTAAGATTACCTCCCTTTATTACGACTCCCTCGCACTTAAGACCTACTGACCTACTTCTCTGACACCATTGCCCTTCTTTGTAAGTATTAAGATTACCTCCCTTTATTACAACTCCCTCCCACTTAAGACCTACTTCTCTGACACCATTGCCCTTCTTTGTAAGTATTAAAATTACCTCCCTTTATTACGACTCCCTCCCACTAAGACCTACTGACCTACTTCTCTGAGACATTGCCCTTCTTTGTAAGTATTAAAATTACCTCCCTTTATTACAACTCCCTCCCGCATAAGACCTTATTTTTGGATGATTTTTCAAGGTCTGATAAGGGAGGTTCCACTGTATGAACAAAGTTAGATGAAACACGAAGCCTGTGTAGCCTTATCCCTTTCTCAACCCCAGCCAGTCTTCCCCATTCCCGATAACTTGCTCCCTCACACAAAAGGCTGTCCTGTTTGATAACTTGTTGCCTCACACAAAAGACTTCCTGTCTGAATAACTTTCAGTGGAAGGACGTTAAACTGAAGAACGACAACAAAAGACTTACTCTTAGCTTTTTCATTCGCTCTTTACACTCAATCGCACTCGTCCTCACGCTCCCACCCCCCCTACCCCTCTTCTCACTCCTGCCCCCCCCCTCTCCTGTACTAGTCAAGAGGGGTGAAAAAAGAGCAGTAACATGTGCACTCTGCCGGGGCCGCCCCTTGCAGGATTTTTGAAATTTCCCAGGAGCACCCATGCAATTGATTTGGGTACAATTAATTGTAATTGACACTGAACAGTTGCGTTGTGTATGTGTGCGTCTGTGTGTGTGTGTGCGTCTGTGCGCGCACGCTTGTGTGAGTGTGTGTGTGTGCTCCCAGACATCCCGAGGCTGGAGAGAGAGAGAGAGAGAGAGAGAATACATTATTTTTATATCTCAATTCTGGAGTTTGTTTTAAATGAAACTGAGCACCAAAAGGCGACGAAACACGCGTGATCACAAGAGTTGTTGCTCTGCAACCGAGAAGAATAGTTGACCAGTTGTGTGTGTGCGTGTGCGTGTGTGTGTGTGTGTGCTCCCAGACATCCCTGGGCTGGAGAACAAGGCGCTGATGGAGCAGAGTCAGGAGAAGGTCAACGCCGCCCTGCAGGACTACTGCCGCCGCTTCCACCCCGCCCTCGCCGACAAGTTCGGCCAGCTGCTGGTCCGCCTGCCCGAGGTCCGCCTCATCAGCATGCGCCTGGAGGACTTCCTCTACGTCAAGCACCTCAACAACCAGGTCCCTGACCAGACGCTGCTCACCGAGATGATCCACTCCAGGCGCAAGTGAAATCGGAGCAAGGAAGCGGGAGACGCGATGGCGACGGGTATTTGTCAAACTTTTAGAACCCTTCGTTTCTTTTTGCGAGGGGTGTGATGCGACGGCGTTTGTCAACTTCAAACCCCTCCTTGCGACGCCTTTTTTCCTTGCGACGCCTTGTTTCCTTGTGAGGGATGCGATGCGACGGCGTTTTGTCAACTTCAAACCCCTCCTTGTGATGCCTGGTTTCCTTGTGAGGGATGCCATGCGATGGCGTTCGTCAACTTCAAACCCCCACACAGCACCCAGTTTCGACTCCTCTTTAGTTCTTGCCTTTTTGTTAACTCTCATCACCAGCATAAACCAGTTTCAAAGCGTTTTATTCCATTAGTCTTACAATGTTTCATAGTGGCATGCTGCTTGTAAGGTCTTTTTCTATCCCTAACCGCAATCGATGAAAAAAAGAGTGTTTGCCTCTGTTAAAGGAAATATCTTGAAACAAAAAGCTCTCTGTGGAACACTAAAAGGAGCGATGTGACGGTATTCGTCAAACTTTTAACCCTTGGTCTCTTTTGCGAGGGAATCAATGCGATGGCGTTCATCAACTTAAACCCCTCGTCGCTTTGCGCATTTTTCTTATCGTGCGAGATGTTTTATTGTCTTGGCCCTTCCGTTCACCCAGGCTGTTCTAACTTCTACCAACCCAACGTCCCCCCTCCAAGTTGTGTTAAATAGGCCGGTATACCGACAATTTCTCTTTCTTCGTTTTTCAAAGGAGATCATTCATTGAGGGGGGGGGGGGGGGGGGGGGGTGGGGGGGGGAGGGGGGGGGGGGGGGGGGGGGGGGGGGGGGGGGGGCGGGGGGGGGGGGGGGGGGGGGGGGGGGGGACTATACCGGGGGGGGGGGGGGGGGGGGGGGGGGGGGGAGGTCAGCGGGTGAGGCTTTTTTAAAATTTATCGATGAATTATTTTCTCTACTGGAAGATAATGTGGGGGAAAAGGTGTGGCCTTGTTTAGCTACCTCCCCCTCCCTCCCCCCTCCCTCATGTTCGCGGCTTTCATTCCCAAGATACCGTTCTTTCCGTCTCATGAAAACGACCCTAATCTAATGCCTAACTCGAGCAAAGCAAAATGTGCTTCTTAGTAAAATGTTAAACGCAAAAAATGTTTTGCGGATAGGTAAGCGAATTTCCACTTTCCACTTTGCGCCACATCCTGGCATCACAAACTCATTAGCATATTGAGAACAGCCATTATGCGTGGGACTAGTGAGCACGGGGGGGGGGGGGACTTCACTTTTTACCGATGTGGTGAGGCCTGCCTACGGAAATTAAAAAGGATTTGAAAATGGCTGCACTGATGCTAGACGGCAGCTTGAAGGTCCGTTGTTGAAAACCAGTTTCCCATTGTTTCAGTTTGAAGTTTTCATCTTCGGTTGTTGTTTAGATTAGTATAGTATTTGTCCAACAAAAAACAAAAAAATGAATAAAAATAAAAGAACTAGTATCTTCATCATTAAGTAACACAAATTGAAACAGAAGATAGAAAGTAGGAAGATAAATTTGAAAAAAACCCGATGAACATTAGATAATTTTTTTTAATAATAATTTGTGTTGTGTTGTGATGTACAGGGATTTTGGACTTGAAAACGGGTGTTTATACTATAAAAAAAGAGAAGAAAAAAGACTGAAACACAAACAGCATAATTATAAAAAAAAATAGCCAAAAATTATCCTTATCAGGGCCAGTGCACTTGAGTTAGTCAGGGACTGGGTGCTTGTATCGGTGCATACGTACCAGCATGTTCCTCAGAACTAATGGATTTGTACCCAAGAAATAGCATGTGTACTGAAAACAGTTTGGGCGAAGGTGCACTGAATGAAGTAGTTGTATAAATAATATTCAGTGTATTGTGCGTTTTTTTCAATCAGGAATTGTTACTTGCTTTTTTTTAATTCTCCGCTTTTCAAAATGAAATTAATTTCATGGACCGCAAAGTTGTGTTTGATTATGCGGATTATATTTGATCCATGGACATTTATGATACAGAAATTCCCAGACTCTATGAAATAGTGGAGAGATTTTCATAATAAGTGGAATGGAAATAATCTTGCGAACATGTCAGCGAAATCACGGGTGTAGTAGAAATAGAATGAAAAGTCAAACGATGGTGTGATGGAGATGTAAATTATAACGTCGTTTTTTTCTCTCTCTCACGGGGACAGTCCTGAGATGGTGGTTTTATATCAACGAGGATAATTAGAAACAACACGATTAGCATTTGTGATTTGAGGATGAGAAACAATATGACAATTAAAGAAACAAAATTTTGTGAGGACATTTTTTTAATATCTTTTTTTAAAAGTTGTGGCTTGCGGTTTTATTAAACGGTGAAAGGCACTGTGGGTCGGCTCTGTTTGCGCACGCCATTTTGAGTTCGGACGCATTGCATCAATGCGTCCAGTTGTGTTTATTGCTTTCTTCTAAGTTGTTTGCCGTCTTCAGATACACTGGGTTAATTATTGTGTGTATCATTTTTGAGCTTCGATGGTGTTTTGTGTCAGTGTGTAAAGTTGTGCGTAATCTTCAGACTCTCGTGTTGGTTTCGTGCGTTTGCTCTTGTGTTGATATATATATATATGAAATCACGGTCTCTTCTCTGGAACTTGTTCGGTTGGTAAAAGTTGGGTTTTTGTGTTGGTAAAAGTTAGGGAATAAGTTGTTTTGAATTTGAAGTACCCCCGTATCAGCATTTTTAATGCCCGATATTTCATTCAAAGTGGTTTTTTCTGGGTATGTGCTCAATAAATCTGTAAAAATGTTTTGAAAGTTTTTTATACTGTCATTCCTAGAGAAAAAACAAAAAACAAATCGCACATTTTGTCACTGATTTCCAGTTTAACGTTTTACCCTTATGTGTTACATGGTGATTTTCAACAAAAACAGTTTAGTAGATTCATGGTACTTTCATGGGGATTTTCAGCAAAAACAGTTTAGATTCATGGTAGTTTCATGGGGATTTTCAGCAAAAACAGTTTAGATTCATGGTACTTTCATGGGGATTTTCAACAAAAACAGTTTAGATTCATGGTACTTTCATGGGGATTTTCAGCAAAAACAGTTTAGATTCATGGTACTTTCATGGGGATTTTCAGCAAAAACAGTTTAGATTCATGGTAGTTTCATGGGGATTTTCAGCAAAAACAGTTTAGATTCATGGTACTTTCATGGGGATTTTCAGCAAAAACAGTTTAGATTCATGGTAGTTTCATGGGGATTTTCAGCAAAAACAGTTTAGATTCATGGTAGTTACATGGGGATTTTCAGCAAAAACAGTTTAGATTCATGGTAGTTACATGGGGATTTTCAGCAAAAACAGTTTAGATTCATGGTAGTTTCATGGGGATTTTCAGCAAAAACAGTTTAGATTCATGGTACTTTCATGGGGATTTTCAACAAAAACAGTTTAGATTCATGGTAGTTTCATGGGGATTTTCAGCAAAAACAGTTTAGATTCATGGTAGTTACATGGGGATTTTCAGCAAAAACAGTTTAGATTCATGGTACTTTCATGGGAATTTTCAGCAAAAACAGTTTAGAATCATCGTACTTTCATGGGGATTTTCAGCAAAAACAGTTTAGATTCATGGTAGTTTCATGGGGATTTTCAGCAAAAACAGTTTAGATTCATGGTAGTTACATGGGGATTTTCAGCAAAAACAGTTTAGAATCATGGTACTTTCATGGGGATATTCAGCAAAAACAGTTTAGATTCATGGTAGTTACATGGGGATTTTCAGGAAAAGAGTTTAGATTCTTTATCATCAAAGTATTTTTTTTTTTTATCTGATTGGGTTTGAAGTGTTGTATGTAAATGTAGGTGGTGGTTATAGAAGGTTTGTTGTTTTTGATTTTTGCATGCTTTTACTTTTTTACGTAATCACGAGTGTGTCTGAAGCAGTTAACATAGGTAGTGACATGTAGATCAGAAGAACAAAAACCTGCCCAAACGATTGGCTGTCTATGCTAATTTACATGTTACTAACTCGTGCTAACTGCTTAGGACGCACTCATGATGATTGTACATGGTGTTTAAAGACCCACCACATCACGTGTGAAAATCACTGTTTCCACGTGTTTTCCCTCTTATAGCTGGTAGGGAATCTTAAGAAATCTTCCTGGCATAAGAGGGAATGTGACACGTGACGTGGGGGGTCTTTAAGAACAAGCGTGTCTCAGGAGCTGAAGTGCTTTGATGGTTAGCGTTGTTGGGCCACCTCTTTGCCCGAAGTGAAAACGCAAGTGCTGCTGTCGATGTCGGAAGTGCTACGGTGGCAAGCGGAAGTAAGAAAGAGGAGCTTTGGTATTCTAAAGTGCCGGCAAGCCGATTAAAATTGCCCTGAAGTGATGGAAGTGTGAGAGTCTCATGATGGCAAGTGTTATAAAAGAAGTGCTTTGGCAAGAAAGAAACTGTTATCTGTATTGCTAAAAAAAAAAGGGACTTTACTGGTGTTGCACTGCCTCCGGGCATTGCCTCCAGGATCATTCCCACCATCTTTATATCTACTAATGTCCCATATATGTGTCTGTCTGTTCCAGACCGGAGGACGTTAAAACAGATTTTCATTCGAAAGAAACTGTTGGCTTGTTTTGAAAAGTGTCTTGGGGGGAGAAAAAAGAGAGAGCAGGCGTGTGTTAAAATGAAAGAAGTGCTTTGTTAACAAAAATGTGGTCAGGTTATTGAAAGTGCTCTGAACTGTCAGGTTATTGAAAGTGCTCTGAACTGCTGAAGCGAAGGGGTTTGGTGGCCATTGTTACAAAGAAAGTTCATGTGTTTTGCTGGAAGAAAATGCTGGCAAGTGCCCTGGTTGAAGCTAAATGTTACTGGGCCAGGGTTCTAAATGTTGATGCGTAAGAGGTATGTGGTATCATAAATGTTGACGCGCAAGAGGTATGATGTAGCAGGAAATGTTACTGGGCCAGGGTTCTAAATGTTGACGCGCAAGAGGTATGCTGTAGCAGGAAATGTTATTGGGCCAGGGTTCAGTCAGGGCTCCCAATCGTCCCGCCAAACAAGGTGTCCCAGGGACTCCTTCACTTACAGTATAGAGGGCCCTAGAGGCGGGATAGAGGGTCCCAGTGGCATTGCGAATGCTAAAAATAATTTTTCTAGTGCATCCCTGGGACCCCCTGCACATTCTTTTAGAGGGTTCTTTAGAATTTTAGTGCTTCATAGACCCCCAAATGGGGGTCCCTAGGAGCCCTGAGTTCTAAATGTTGATGCGCAAGAGGTTATGCTGTAGCAGGAAATGTAGGACGATTTAATTGAAAGAACAGTGCGGAAAAGCCAAGGCGAGCATTGACAGAACTTTCGAATGCCCACCCTAAGCATGACACGATTTTGAGCGAGAAGGGGTGAAACGGAGGGCATTAAGTGTGGTGAAAATACACCTCTGGTCCTTGACAAACCAACAGCGAGCAGCTGGCTAGGTTCACAATTTAGAAAAAAGGGACATTAAGTGCCAAACTGACCATTCTGAGAAAATGGTACAATTCTCTTTCTAATGATATAACAACCATTCTTGTGTCTTTTTCCGTTCCAGAGTTATAAGCGTTTAAAGTTGATAAGGTGAGCGTCGGCCATTTCAAGAAATCACAGTCTCTATGTAAGTTTAGCCTAGCTGTTAAAGCATTGACCATACTTGTTTTGAAGTGCTTGTCAGAGTATTCAGAGAGCAAAATCATATTAATTTATTAATAAGATAAAGATGATCCTTTATAAACACGAAAGATAAGATGTCAGAGAACATGGAAATAGCCATAATTGAAATTTGATTTTTTTTTTTTTTAAGGAGATTTTTGACTGTCCAAGCCTGTTGTGAGAAGCTAGCCCAGCGACTTAATGTCCCTTTTGTGGTGTTGGGTCACAATTTATGGAATAGATAGCCTAACAAATTTTTTTTTTTTATCACAAGGTGTATGGGCAGGGAAAGGTAGGAATCGGGATTAAAACTAGAGAGAGAAAAGTAGAGTTTTTACGCCTTCTGGGCCAAAGGGCCATTTGAAATTATAAAGATCCTGGTAGGGGGGGGGGGGGGATTAAAACTAAAGAGATAACTTGAGTTAAGTGGAGGGTGATTCAGCTGGGGGCGGACCAAATGATTCGTAAAGGGGGGGGGTGGGGGGGGGTTTCCGCCGGGGTTCCAGGGAGGTGCATATATGTTTCGAATTAAAGGGCAATGCCCAGTTTTTGGGGCCCAGGGGGTTCGGTTCGCCCCCAGAAAATGTTGCAATTTAGTGATTTTTAAGGAAAAAATTGTCATTTTCTTACTTTTCACCCTTGTATAAGGTCCATCTTGGGGTAGACGGGGGTTTCCGGAAACCCAGGAAACCCCCCCTCAAATCCACCCTTGGTGATTTTTTCCCTCGTAGCCATTCTTAAAGGTCTGTGCACACGTTAACATTATTCACGAGATATTTCTATTTCCCCATGGCAACACAGTCATGGGTGCATGCAGTGACCCAAACTTTTGCCTGAACTTTCTTGCCGAAACCCAATGTACAAAAGAATGATGTCACGTTAAAGAGCCCTTTCTTCAGGCACTCAGCTGCCTGAAGCAGCACCAAATTGCCTGAATTCAGGCTTCAGGCATACCCACATGCACCCCTGCACAGTGATAGCCCACTCTTAAAGGTCTGTGTACACGTTAACATTATTCACGAGATATTTCTATTCCCCCATGGCAACATGGTGATAGCCCACTTTTAACCCCTTCACTGCCACAGGAAAACTGAGAAATTATCGATTTTCTTATTATGAAGTTTAAAACAACTCTGTGTTAGACTCGGTCTAAGAAAACGGTCTAGAGATATATCTTTCCTGGCTTATCAGGCATGAAAGAGTTCCGCTTTTCGCGGAAAATCCGCGTAAATTTGTGAAAACTTCCGTGGGAAAAAAAAATTCTGCGTAAATGACCGATCTTGCCTTATTCGTATATGTACAAGTCTGTATTTGGCGATTCTCAAACTGGTTAACTGGAAGTCGCTTTAGCTCACTCGCTTCAAAGTTGTGCGAAGGAAGGCGAGATGAGTATCTCTCGCTCATGAAAAGCAGCGATGTTAGTTGAAAATGAGTGTGGAAGGCTAGTTGAGCCGACGAAATGTTCGGACCCCCCTCTCCTCGCTGAATGAAATTTGTGACGTGAGGTAGGTGGTCTGAAAAATTGTTTTTGGAATGTCGCATAGCCACCCCCCCACCCCCCCCCCGGGGGTCAACAAAACGTCGGACGTTATGTGAAAATCCTGGTGGAAGTATTTGTGCTCGGCTGAAAAGAATTTAATTGTTTGAAGCTTGCAAGTTGTTTGCGTGGAAATTTTTTTTGGGGGGAACATTGAGGTGAAAATCCGGGTGGAAGGATTTCTCGGACGAAATTTTTTCCTCTTTTTTGATCTCCATCCACTTTCATGCCTGCTTATCTAAACCAAAAACCATCATCCAAGGACTATGACATCAAAAGTTATGACATCATCAATGACATACGTTACGAGACTATCTTGTAGCAGGCAGGAAAGGGGTTAATATGACTTACAGCTCACTGTGTTGCCATGGGGAAATAGAGATATCTTGTGAATAGTGTTAACGTGTACACAGACCTTAATCTTGAGTGTTTTCAATGTAATACAGACACAAAATGTTGGTCTATCAAAAAAAGAAAAAGAGAAAAAAAAGAATATAACCGTGTTCTTTGAATTGCCTCTAGCCGGTCTTTGGTTTCTCATAATCATAGAAAATTTGTTCCTTATAATATGTTTTTACCAGCTTTTTTTTCTGACTACTTTAAAAAATATAAATGCTAAAAATCAATGTGGCGGTACCATAGCCGATGAGGTTTAACCGAGGCGTGGTTACCGCTACACCTATCTATATTGTTAAAAACTCGGGACTTTACTGGTGTTGCACTGCCTCCGGGCATTGCAGCCAGTATTGTTCCCACCATCCTTGTATTTACAAATGTCCCATATGTGTCTATGACCGAGAGGACGTAAATACATCATTTTCACCTTTAAAAAATATATATATAAACTCGTATTTCCTGAGAAATTTGAAACTGGTCAATGCGGGTGGTAGGAGCCGAGATACTAACTATGATTTGTGATGTGAAGCTCAGGTTAGGGGGGGTGGGGGGGGGTGGGGGGGGGGGGGGGGGGGGGGTAGGTCAAGAAGAAAGAGGCATGACGATCCATATAATGTGTCTGTTACGGCGGCTTTGCCATGCCTGAAATGTTTGTACAGCATTAATATAAATGTATAGGCAGACCGTGAAATTGGCTAGACTATGTTAAGTTACTTGCCTTCCCGAGAGAGAGAGAGAGAGAGAGAGAATTGCATGATTCTTCTTGGTAGTTGAAGTACTAATATAATATTAATCGACATTCTGCTTAAATACTAAGACAATTATGTTGCTAGCTCATTTTGTTTGAACTAAAAATTAATTTTATGTTTGTTTTGAATTTCAGCTCTGTGAGTTGAGTAGGAGAAGGTGGATTTTGTTGTTGTTAGCAGCAGGAATCCTTAAGATGGGAAGGAATTGATGCATGACCTCAGAAATATAGGACAGTGATGGTGTGCGTGCGCACGTGTGTGTGCAAGTGTCCTTACTGGCGGAAATCAGCAATGAAATATATAGAGAATTATTTTCAGGTTTTTCAATTGTAATTTTGAAGGCAAGTTCTCTAAATCTATGATTTATTTGGTTTATTATTAAAAAGTGTGATTTTTTTTAAAGATTTTTTTTTTTTTTTTTTTTTTTCTCGTAAATAATTGATAATAAAAAGTAGAGAAAGTACTGTTTTTTAAAATAGAAAATCCGTTTGGTTTTTGTTTAGATTACAACATTTTAAATTAGAAGAAAAAACCCCATCATGTTCCTTGGTTTCAAAGTGAGTAGGAAAACATTCTTAATCGTGATCATCAGTATAAAAAACATCATCACTAATTAAAGTAATGTTTTTAACTTTAACTCACTCGGGACTGGCCGAATTATTTCCCCTTGTTCTATGGGGACTGGGCATTTAACTAGGTTCGTAAAATAATCACCCAACCAAGTTATGAAGAGTTAGGCATCAATATTTTCAGAAAAGATTAGCAACACCATGGACTAAGCGATCGTAAAATATCAGATTCCTTACCTTCGTCGTTTGTCTCCTATTGACGAAAACAGCTAACACATGGAAAGAAGGAAAATTTCACATTCTGATCTTCGAACCCCCTCTACAACCAAAGCTGAATGTAAAGTCTGCAATGATTGGTTGATTTCAAGAGAGGCAAGGTCAAAGCAAACTGAAAATAGGTTATGACTTTTTGCACCGGAAAGCTGGTTACACGCCAGAAATCAAAACCTCTTGAAAACTCTTATGAGCCGGAGCCGGGCCATTCGTCCTAAACGGTTGTGCGAGCCTTGAGCCAGATCCAGCTCATTCGTCCCGAGTGAGTTAAATTGGAAAGTCAGCTTTCATACTTGTCACATATCCCACAGTGACTCGAGTGGAAAACACTTTTAATTATCAATTGGAAAACTTTCAGAGTAATACAATTACAAGTGTATATATCGTTTACTTTTGTGTCATAATAAACACGAAAACCTGTTGAATATAATCGTTAAAGAAACTTGTCACAATAAAAGGAGCGGTTTTAATGATAAACAATTATATCTTGTACATTTTGACGACTACAAGGGATGAACAAATTTTTGTGCGTTAATAATTTCATGAAAAAAAAATCGGAATGGTGGACAATACTAATGAATTTATCCGATATAATCGTGTCAATACGTATGTAAATAATTGGACCCCCCCCCCTTTTTTTCTCCGTTCAAATGACGATTTCTCAGGAGTCGATGAAAGAAACATGGAGCGAAATGTGCACTGTGTATATTCTGTGTATATATTTTTTCGTTACCGATTCATATCCATACTTTCACCCTTACCCAACTATTCATACCTTTCTTCTTTTTTTGTGGGCGGGTGCGAATTTTGTGTGCGTTTCATTTCGTTCGCGTGAAACCAGAATGGAAGTGGTTTACCAATTTTCACAAATGTGGTGGTGAGGAAGAAGTGGATAACATAATTCACAGTAACTTTGATGAAGCGGTCTCCCCCGTGGGCCCCGTGGGGATACTGGGGGGAGGGGTCTTCCGTACAAATAGTCCCCCCACCTTCTGAAAATTCTGTGTTTGTAACTTCCTCTAATCTGTCTCTCTCTTTGACTCTGCCTTTTTCCTTGCTTTGTGTCATCTACCATCTTTCTGACTTTTGGCCCATTCTCCTGCCTTTTTTCCCCCAAAAAAATCTTCCATATAGTTTTCTCCTTTGAGCAGCTCCTCCGAAACCGGAATGTGTCGGCTGAATGCAGCGAGGACACCAGTGAAAACTGGAAAACGGACACATACGTACCTTACCCATTGTGGCCTTATGGCCCGGGAACGCAGAAGAAGGAGAAGATGAAGCTGTACAGAAATCTAAAGAAGCGGGAAAACGATAGAATTAAAAAATTGTGTCATAGGGTGGACGTGGGAAACGGATTGAAGCTTATTTGGTGCACAAATTTGAAATAAAATGAAAGAAAAAGACGAATGGACAAAGGATATATATCGCCGTGCGCAAAACATATAGATGTAAGTCGAAAGTCACTTCAGAAGAGTGAGAACAAAGAAATCAATATTTAGGTTATTTCGGGTCAAATTATGTCATTTTTGTTTATATAGCATCATCGTCGGTGATTTAACCTTGTTTTTGTTTTCTACAGCCTTGTCAGATAATACGTCTTTGCCTTGATGCACTGGTAAGTCCAACACATCGAAGTTGACCCATTTTGATCGTTTAATTTCCAGGCGTCGTTACAGTGGAACCTCCCTAAAAAGACCTTCAAAAATCATCCCAAATGAGGTCTTATAAGGGAGGGGTCTTGTAAGGGAGGTGATTTTATTACTGACAAAGAAGGGCAATGTCTCAGAGAAGTAGGTCTTATATGGGAGGGAGTCTTATAAGCGAGGTTCCACTGTATGAGAAACCCCACACCCCCTGACATTCATGGCAATGGATTTATGTGTGTGTGTGTGTGTGTGTGTGTGTGTTTTTCTTCTTTTTCTCTGAAATTGATTTCTATAGAATGTAACTTTTACCGGGAGCTTTTGAAAACAGGAATTCCTTTATTCCCGGTAGTGGGAGGGTGAACGGTAAAAGTGGAAACGTTGGCGAGAAAGTGTGGGGTGGGGTGGGGTGGGGGTGGGACATTAAGGAGTGCTCGAGAGAGAATTACAGCACACGAGTGTACAGAAGAGACCAGTACGGAATGAGGGTGTGAATCTTGTAAGTGCCATTTGCTTGTCTGTCCGTCAGTCTGTCTGTGTGACATCTGTGCCATCCTTTCTCCCCTTGTCATTCATTCTCTGTCTGTACTTTTATCTCCGGTTTCTTTCTTGTCTGTCCGTTAGTCTGTTTTCACAGGGGTTTTTTACCGTGTCATCGGTGAAATTCACAAACCTCGTATCTCAATTTTGGTAGTTTTGAGAAAAATGGAAAAAAACTTTTTTTTAAATTAACCGCGTTTATCACAAGTTATTAACTAGGATGACTACACGGTATGTTGTTCAAGACATTGCATTGCGAGTTTAGTCCTGCATATTGCTAAAATTACTTTTTTCTTTTTAATATATACTTGAAAAGAACGAAGATACGAGGTTTTTGTCCTTTTAAGTACATCTGAATTTGGGACTTATGAGTTTTTCTTCTATTTACACAACCTCATTTACCCCAGATAGAAAGTCGTTAGAGATGCGAGCTTTTGGTGGAAGGTGGCGGGAAAAATTAGAGAGCTGACTATGTAATATCTAACTCAAAAAACAAGATACGA
Source organism: Phymorhynchus buccinoides (assembly GCA_017654935.2). Taxonomy (NCBI): domain Eukaryota; kingdom Metazoa; phylum Mollusca; class Gastropoda; order Neogastropoda; family Raphitomidae; genus Phymorhynchus; species Phymorhynchus buccinoides. Next base: position 37,868,433 of record CM065705.1, on the reverse strand, counting down.
GGTTTTTGAATTTCACCGTCGATATCCTGTTTCTTTCATTAGTAGCGGTGTAATGATTTTGTATCAGTTGTAGTAGTAGTAGAACAATACACTGTATATTTGTGTGTGTATATATTTGCATCTAATAGAGTATTGGCGATAAATGGAGAAGAGATCGGAGCAATCAATCCAGTGTCCTCAGATCAGATTGGCTGTCAGTTCCTTGGATCAGTATTTTTTAACGTTTTGTTATCGTGAATAAATTCATAGAGTATAGATCTGTTGATAAAAGTTTTACTTCTACCTTCAGATTTCGCTCCTGTATCTTTTAAAAGTTTGTTGTTTTTAAACTGTACAGTAATTGGATTTCTGTATTGGGGAAAAAGTGTTTCTGCATATATATAACATTATGCTTCAGAAACAGATAATTTTACTCAGGGTGAAATTTTAAATGTTTGAATCGTACACCCTTGGTACTGTAATAGCGGTTGGATGATTCCAAGCTTGACTTGTTTTTCTTTTAAGCTCTGTAGTGTTTAGACTTGCGCTTGTGTATGATTTCCACGTTTACAAGGAATTTCTGACCCATCACCACAAAATGAGTCGCATTGTCCCTAGTTCACTTGCCCCCTAGGGACAATTTTATGTGGAAGGGGGTCAAATCATCAATTCTTAGATTTTGACTTATTATTGAACAATGGGTCTTTATCTACAAGTATTGAAGTGTAAAAACAATCCTTTCTGCCTTAAAAGTGTGTTTCTATCACAAACATCTGGTTGTTTTGTACACATTTAAAAATTTTCCGGTTGCATTTTTTCATTTCGCCGATTCCCTGAGTATACAATTTCAAATCTTCATAACTTTGCAACAAATAGTCCGATTTACAAACTTTTTGGGTTGTTGGAAATCTTTTTTAATGCAAAATAACAATTTGTTAATAACTCAAAAGTGACATCTGGGACATCACGACTCATTTTGTGGTGACGAGTCACATTTATCATTTTATGTTAAGCCTAATCAAATGTGACCTTTCAGGTTTTCGGAATTGATATTTCTTTTTCTTTTTTGCCATGGATTTCTTTTTCACTTGTGACAAAGGTTCCTTTCATAGGTGATGTGTTTTGAAATGATGATCTTTTAATTTTTGTGGCATAGTATGGAATGGACCTGATGTTAATTTTTTTCTCTTTTCTTCATACGCATAATGGTATGTGGGTATGTGGCCTGTGTGTGGTGGTTACACAAATATATATACCTGGTACATGCTAATCAGTCAAATTTGTTGTTTCACGTTTCTGAAGAAAGCTCGTTGTTGGGTGTAAATGAAATGAAATTTGTAGGGTGTATGCCATTTTGTTTGTGTGTATAAACTTTAATTGGGTGTACACATTTTTTGGGGTGCATGTTTTGGTAGCTAGGAGATCACTTTGACAGCAAAGAGTTCCCTCCGTGGGGATACCGGGGTCATTTTGTATAGTTCCCCCACCTTCTGGAAGTTCTGTGCTTGTAACTTCCTCTAATCTGCCACTCTCTTTGACTCTGCCTTTTCCCTTTGCTTACTGTCATCTACCATCTTTCTGCCTAACCGGTCCATTCTCCTGCCTTTTTTCACGACACTCTTTCAAAAAGATTTCCTCCAGCCGAAGTCGGACTTGCTGGGCCTATTTCTTAGTTAAGCGCATAACGGCAGCATGATACATCTGCGCTTATAATTGACAGGAAACTGTCTGAGCGATCGAAGAAGAAGAAGAAGGAAGAGTTCTTGTGTTATCTGTCTCATTTCGATTCTGATATAGTGACGGTTCTTGTGTAGTAAATTAAAATGACCGACTAGACGCGAAAACAGTCTGGAGAGGTTGACAAAGGAAGCCAGCTAGTTCCACAGATTGTCGGGGATGTTTGTTTGTTTGTTTTTCTATTGTGGAAACCTTGATTATTATTTGATTAGGCAGTTGGATTTGAAATGTGTTTTGTTTTTGTTTTTAATAACATGGAATGGATTGATTAGAATATACTTGAGGCAGTTGTTTTGAAGATTTTGGTGCAGGCTGTTTAGAAATGATTTGATCAATTTCATTTTCTTGTTGATTGTGTAACCTGTTTTTGTTTGTTTTGTATTTTGTATTTTTTTATATTTGATATAGTTGATTCTTTAAGGCATTTGCACCTCTGCAAACAAGGCTTAGTTCGTGTCTCTCATAGTTTTGCTATTAATATGCAGACAGGTGGAAAGTAACGAGTGTTAAGACAATACACTATTCAAGTGTTAAGATTTTATCAAAATCGTTTTTACACATTTTGCTCGATTTAAAGACCTACAGAGCCGGCTGCCAAAATCACGTATTTCACGTGTTTTCCCTCTTATAGCTGGTAAAAAAATCTTATTTTGACCAAGTGTTGCTCCCATACGCATTGAAAACGAGGCATCACTTTAAAGAGCAGCCTCGATCGTATACGAGGTAAGTCTAAATGCGGACCACATCGACCCAGAAAAAACCAAGGGACTTAATCCAGCCGGCTCTGTGGGTCTCTAACCCTTTCACCGCCAGCCATATTTCAGGCAAAAATGTCCATTAAATTTACCTGGGTAGAGAATCAAATCCATCTACAGTATTGGGATTTCTTCTGTGACATATATAAAATAAGGTCTATCCTTACTTCCCCAAAACTAAGACAATAGGGTCTTTGGATAGTAGACCCCGATTTGATGCTTTTTAGTGACATAGGTGTTAAATCACTGTGGTGCTGAAATGCGACTTTGGCGGCGAAAGTGTTAAGGACCTGGGACGGTATTCATGTCGAGATAGCATGAGACTTAGCATGATGCTAACTTAGAAGCTCTTCCAATGTCCTATTAAATTTAATAGGACTTTTGGAAGAGCTTCTAAGTTAGCATCATGCTAAGTCTCATGCTATCTCGACATGAATACCGTCCCTGGGCCTGTATTCACGTTGAGATAGCATGAGACTTAGCATGATGCTAACTTAGAAGCTCTTCCAAAAGTCCTATTAAATCCTATAGGACATTGGAAGAGCTTCTAAGTTAGCATCATGCTAAGTCTCATGCTATCTCAACGTGAATACAGGCCCTGGCTGCTATAAAATTAGGTTCACACAATGGGCTTTCTCGGCAGGTTGAGCAGGGAACCGCTTTGTTTGCCAGAGACCTTGGCCCTTGTTTTCAGATGAGTCATTTTGTCATGTACTTTGCCACTCAAGTCCACCGTTTATGAATTCCGTTTTTTGTGTGGAAAGTAAATTGATCGATATGTATCCATCAGATATAGTGAAATGAATAAGGGGAAGGAACTTCTGGTAAAATAACTCCCTTTTTTTAGCAAAGTTATTTATGGCATCAATTCGCCTGCAAAGTAGTTGCCACAACAATACAGACCCAAGTTCATCCTTTGCAGGCGAATCAGTGCCATAAATAACTTGGGTAAAAAAGGGAGTTAATTTATGAGAAGTTCCTTCCCCTGATTCATTTCACTATATCCTCTTAGCCTCACTATTTCATATTTGCTTTATCCATCAGATAGTTAAATTTGGTATTTTAATGGATTTGATTCAGAGATTTTAAGCGATTTATGATAGTTTGATAGTGGTTTCGATGGATTTGTGATCAAGATTATTATTTAACGCCTGCAGTGATATATTTTTTTAGCACTTCAGATATTCGAGGTAATTTTCAGAGATTTTTAAATGTTTTGTGATGGAAATTAGAGGATGATTTTACAATATTTTGAGTGGTTCAAGTTTAGTTACTTCAAACACTTTAGGAATGTGATAAAATGTTAAACTTTAGGACAAGCTTATAGTTGATATAAAATTTTAAAAAGTTGCCTTGAAGAAGGCAGCATTTTTGTAGACGGAAGGTGACGTCTGGCAGCCATATTAAACATTTTAATTCGATTGTAGCACATGTACTACAGAAATTGTTTTGTTTTTTTCGGTCTATGTGGCAGCCATTTTCTTCGTTACAGATTTTGGGGGGGGGGTCTCAGATTTTGTGGCAGCCAAAGTTAAACGGACTAAAGGCATGCGCACATACGTGTACGCCGAAACCCATGTGCATATATCCCTGTCCACAATCGCAATCCGTTTTTAAAAAAAAATCTGGAAGTAAGAAATATGAAGGCGTGTGTGCACGCACATTCAAGCGCAAACCTACCCCCATGTTTCTTACTTCCTGGGATGGAAAATCAAATGCGCTTGGATTTCTGCACATACATGCACAGGCCTTAAAGTTAAAGACCCACCATGTCACGTGTCAAAATCACGGTTTTCGCTTGTTTTCCCCTCTTATAGCTAGTAAGAAATCTTCCAAGCATAAGAGGGAATGTGACACGTGACGTGGGGGGTCTTTAAAGTGACAAATGTTAAGAAATTGGTGTGTATTTGTGAATGTGGCAGCAAGTTAGTAGTTATAGTGAGTGTCGTATAATTATGTTGTGGTGATGATGATTTTAAAAAAAATAAATAATCGTTTCAAATCACATTGTTCTCGTACCGTGGTGCCTGTACTACACTTCGTGTTTTTCTAATTATCGTTTTTTAACGGTTTTGTGGGTGTTTTTTTTCATGTTGGCCTCAAGTCGAGATTCAAATCGGCCTTTCATAACTGCAGGGATTCTTTTGGGTACGTTTTACCGATATACACCACGGTGTAGTGGATATATTATCAAAGCATTTATCGTCGTTTGTGCGTGGATTTTCTTTTTCTTTTTCTTGTAGTGTTGATTCTGAAATGTGCGCGAACGACGACGTGCGAGTAGATCGAAGGTTTTATCGATTGGATTTTGCTGGGGGTATTATTGCACAGTTTCTTTCTCTCTCCAGGTTTGTGATTTTTTTCTTTCAAAATGATGATGATGGTGTTGATGGAAGATAATGCTGAAGATGTTTTAGGCAAGGTGTCAGTATTTTTTGTTTTTGTGGCCCGATGGTAGATGATGCGGTGTGTATATGCGTGGTGACATTTGTTTGTTTGTTGGCCTGTTGAGTGTGTACTACGCTGAGTCTGTCTGGTCAACAAAATGAAATAGAAATATTATCTGTGTCATGAGCAACGAGTTGTGTGAGTCTGGTATGTTTGTGTGTGTGTGTGGTTTGGCGGTGTGTGTGCATGAACATATGTTTGTGTGTGTGTGTGGTTTGGCGGTGTGTGTGAACGTATGTGTGTGTGTGGTTTGGCGGTGTGTGTGTGAATGTACATATGTGTGTGTGTGGTTTGGTGGTGTGTGTGTGTGTGGTTTGGCAGTGTGTGTGTGTGTGTGTGTGTGTGTGTGTGTGGTTTGGCAGTGTGTGTGTGAAACTGTGTGTGTGTGTGTATAGGTGGTTTGGCGGTGTGAGTGTGAATGTGTGTGATTTGGCGGAATGTGTGTGTGTGTATGTGTGTGTGCACACACGTACACCCATGCATGTGTGTGGGGTATTGTATAAATCCTGACAAAGTGTGCAAGTGCGTGTTCATAGTGGACATGCTACATCCATGATACATCCTCACTTCTATAGCCAAAGATGTTCGAACAATCAGCGTTGAGTAAAAAACAGCAAGTCATCCATTCGCACAAAAATCAAAACTGCTTCAATATTTAACTTTTAAAAACCTTTTTGTTCTTTAATTGTATAAGAAAAATGAAAATGTGCAAGCAATGTTCTACAAGAGGTTCTTAAATAACTTGCATGAAAAAAAAAGTGTTGCAACAAAATCTTTGTACATACATAACCAACTAGTAAATTAGCAATCACTGTGTGCAATATTTTACGAAGTGCAGACTCTAATCAAGTTCACAAACCTCTAGTGAGAAAGGTGGCAGAGCGGTTAAGATGTTCGCCTGCCAAATGTAGTGGGTGACTGCAACGTCGGGTTCGAATCCCGGCCTTCAGATCGGGACCTAAAGCTAGTCTGACCCGTGCGCTTTACGCACGTAAAAATCCCATGGCAGTTGAAAGTTGGTAAGAGCAGGGATAAATCCTGCTGCCTGGTATGGCCAAATTGATAGGTTTTCCAAGTGTCCCCGCACCCCCTTCTCACACACACACTCCAACAACAACAAAATTGGGTAGGTGCTGCAATTGCGGCGACGCTCTCCGGGGGAGAGCAGCCCGCATTTCATAGAGATAAGTCTCTGTGACTAGAATATACCAAACTAAATTGAGGGTCAAGCATTATTGTCGACAGACAGGGGGCTTCAAGTAGGAAGTGTCCTGAACTCCACCGAAGTGACTCTCAGCAGCAGTGCAGTGTCTCCTCGGTTGGTTACCTCCTGACAGCCTAACATAGATTCGCTCCCCTTGGATTGCTGATTTCGGATTCTGCGACCTGACAAGCTGGGGTGTAGCTGCGAGTTGGGACTCGGAATGAGCGGCGTGGGAGCAACTCCACTGTACGGCCAGAAAATGGGACAGCAAAAAAAACCCACTTTAAATTTGGCATTTCACGTAGACAAATGATAGTACCTTCTAGTAGAGTGGCACAGAGGTAACACGTTCACCTCGTGTCAAGTAAACCCGAGTTCGAACCTGGGTACAGGGGATTTTTCCTCTCACTTTGCACTAGGTCTTACGGTCTGAAAGTGGAGTCTTTCGGATGAGATGATAAACCAAGGTCCTGTGGCACACATGCACTTAGCACACGTTAAACCTGTGGCAACGAAAAAGTTGTCATTTGGTCAAAATTTACCACCACCACCCCCCTTTCTTTCCTCATCAGTCGCACAAAAATCACATGCAAAAAAAGAAATTATTGGGTGGCGCGCCTCTGACTGCGACGCGCTCCCCAGGTATAACACGAATTTTACTGAGACACCTCTGTGACTATAAAGTACCTATCACCTAATAATAATAATACCTAAAAAGTATTTGACCCTTCAAATTATCGTCACTGAAAAAGAACACGGCTTCGCACATTTCTAAGCAAGAAAGATCCAAACTATTTTGAAAAAAAAGAAAGAAATCTAACGAACTTTCAGCAAAAAAATTCTCTACATACACTTCTAAACTTCCCAAGATAAATCGAAGCAAACTATCAGCAGTAAAAACATTGCTGAATATACGGCTAACTTGTCGAGTTTTACCATTCTTTGTTAGAATCGTTGCATATTTGTTTTAACCGCCACACCCAATCAAGGACTCCAAATGCAAAGCAAAACAAAACAAAACACAGATTAACACTGTTGGTTAAGGTAAAGATGTAAGATGTGCCCCCCCCTCCCCCCCCCCTCTTACATTTTTTAGCTCTCCCCTCATTTTCACACCTGCCTTTCTTACCAAACATTAAGCTGCATCTTATCAACTTTTTGAGCTAATTATCTTTATTGAAAAATTAATCGCAGTCATGATAAAGGCCATTATCTAATAGGACACCCCCCCCCCCCCCCCCCACACACACATATGTAGTGCAGTACACACAACAGCCGCGGAGCATTTGTCACAGTCCTGGTTCATTGCGTTTTTTCCCGTCTTGCCTTTATCTTCTACTATTATTGAATGCATGTGTTTAACTATGTAAATGGATTAAAATTAGTGTTAAATATAGCAAACGATAGAGGATGAAGTACTCAATCTGCAGTAAGAAAGGCAAGACTGAAAAAAATGGAAAGAACCGAGAAATGGAGGAGGGGGGGGGGGGCGCGCATCTTTACCTTTACCCTACTGTTGTAGACAACTACGGAAAATAAATGACCCAAAGTAACAACTTATTTGCTAAGCGTTTCCTAGCCAACCAAGCAAAGACAATAAAGGTGGCTTATTTTTTTAACGTAAGTTTGTAAATGAACAAATTAACCCTTTCACCGCCAGCCATATTTCAGCCAATATTCCATCAACTTTACCTGGGTAGAGAACAAAATCCATCTGCAGTATTGGGGATTGTTCTGTGACATACATAAAATAAGGTCTATCCTTGCTTCCCCCAAAACCAAGACAATGAGGTCTTTGGATAATAGACCCCGATTTGATGCCTTTTAGTGACATAGGTGTTAAATCACTGTGGTGCTAAAATGCGACTTTGGCGGTGAAAGGGTTAATGTGATGGTGCATGGGACAAACAGAAGGCTAAGTAGCTCAGAATGTCGAGCAAAAGCAAAAAATAGTCGACAACCCCCAAAATACCAATTGTGACCGTGCATGGGAAAACGGACATAATGGAATTTTGGCATAAATGGAGATATGAATTTTTCATGATGGAGCAAAGATTCCTTGTAAATAGGAATTGTTCGGAAATAATTAAAGGGAGTAATTTCATGGTGTGTGCGAGTGATCTTGCCTAATTCAATCGGTCAAGCAGGGGGAGTTACTCTACCTTCAGGTAGATCCCCCGCTCTCGGCTCGTGTGTTTGATTACATCACTTAGAACACTGCATCATTTAAAAATTGATGTCATTTATATTTTTACGTCACAATTTGCAAGTTCTCTCAGTTTGTGGATACTGGACGCCCCTCATTTTTCTAAAAAAATGTTTGCAAGTCGCTGACTCCATCCTGCGGTGTCAAGCTTCGACGCCATTGTTGCTATGGTATTTGACCGAGTAATGGAGGCAAACAATTCTAATTTCCACGAAGTGCTCTCCCCTAGTTTTTTTTCCGAAAATCGTCTATTCACAGAAACCCGAATTGAGTTATCTTGTCTAGTTTTTATTTTATAATTATTTGAAGTGTGGCATTCGAGATAGATCATTCGCAGAAATCGGACATCGAAGACAAAATATTGCCTCTGTTTCTATTGACTAGATTTTAATTTAAAAAAATCAAATAAACAAAGAAATCATTCTAAATTGTCTTTCATGTTGTAGATACTGGTAGAATACATAAAAACAGACATAAATATGCCCTAAATAGAAAATTTATATTTGGGGGGTTGTTGACTATTTTTGGCTTTTGCTCCAAAACATTCTGAGCGACTTGTGTAGGTTTTTCCCATGCACCATCACAATTTTCTATTTAGGGCATATTTATGTCTTTGTATGTATTCTACTACCAGTATCCTCAACAAGAAAGACAACTTTGAATGATTTCTTTGTTTATTTGATTGTTTTCTAAATCAAGTCAATAGACACAAAGAGGCAAAATTCTGCCTTCTATGGACGATTTCTGCAAAATGATCTATCTCCAATGTCAAACTTCAAATAGAGCAACTAAACAAGATAACTCGATTCAGTTTTCTGCGTACTGACTAGGAATCTTTCCTCCATCTTTTAACCCTTTCACCGCCAATGTCGCATTTATGCACCACAATGGTTTAACACCCATGTCACTAAAAGGCATCAAATCAGGACCTGTTATCCAAAGAACCTATTTTCTTAATTTTGGGAGGTAAGGAGAGGCCTAATGTTATATACATGTCACGGAGGATTTCCTAATATTGCAGACTTTTTTTTCTTCTCTACAGCTAGTTTTTTGCTGAAAAATGGCAGGCGGCGTAAGGGTTGGATGGAAGTTCAGTTTAACGTCGCGTATCGGCTTTCGCCATGTACGACGGGCTGAACAAACCAACCATGGTATAAACAAAAATTTATGTTCCTGAATCATTGTCTTAGCCAAAAGGCCGAGAAGCGATCGAAAGGGTTAAAAAACTAAATCTCAATTTATGCCAAAATTCAATTATGTCTGGTTTTATGTGTCACAAATGAAATCCAAGCTGAAAAAGTACTCCCCATCACACTGAAAATCCCTCCCATCAGAAAAAATGCTATTGTTTTCCAAGAACGTTTCAGAAAACAAGATTGCACAACATACTGCGAATAACAAGGGGGCAACAGATGAAAAAAAAATACATGTACAATATTATATTATCCCCGAGAAAAAGTAAATCTGAATAACTCCATTACAGTGAAAATCGCTTACGTCAAAATTTAAGGGACTGACCGTCTTTTGTATAAATAGTTCCCCCACCTTCTGGAAGTTCTGTGCTTGTAACTTCCTCTAATCTGTCAATCTCTTTGACTCTGCCTTTTTCCTTTGCTTACTGTCATCTACTATCTTTCTGCCTTACCGGTCCATTCTCCTGCCTTTTTTCAAGAAACACTTTCAACAACATTTCTTCCGGCTGAAGTCTGACTTACTGGGCCTATTTCTTAGTTAGGCGCATAACGGCAGCATGATGCATCTACGCTCATAATTGACAGGAAACTGAGCAATCGAAGAAGAAGAAGGGACTGAAATTTTATTTTGAGTTTTGAGTTTTAGCATAAAGCCGATTGAACTGGGACCCGAAAATTATTATGAGTTATCGAGCATTTTTGAGTTATTCGTTTTTGAGTTAGCAGGAAACCACTGTAAATTAATAATCCTTGATTGCCAGAGAAAAATAATAAAAAATAAAAACCATTAAAAATTGTCAAATGTCAAATCCCTCCTGACTGGTTTGAAAGCGAAAATATATATCCCAGAGTTATTCCCCTTCATATGGTGACATCATCAATGTCATAAATCACTTTCGTAACACATTTTGAAGGGAACCTCCCTTTATAAGACCCCCCCCCCCCCATCATAAGACTCCCTCCCATTTAAGACCTACTTCTCTGAGACATGCAAAAAATCGCATGCAAAAAAAAAAAAGAGTAAAACAATTGGGTGGCGCGCCTCTGGCTGCGACGCGCTCTCCAGGTGGGAGCAACCCGAATTTCACAGAGACGCCTCTGTGACTATAAAATACCTAATAACTAATTGGGCATTTGCCACGAGTGTTCGTTCTCTATGCTAGACTACTAATTTGCCCGTACTTGTTCTGCCCGAGTTACGCTGACCTTTCTAATTCAACTCTCTAAATTCAACTCGGTGAATTTCAAGGTCGTCCTCACGTGGCAAATGCCCTATTATGGTATATTATATAGCACACGACAATAAACAACTACACGACAAGTGTAAAGTGACGTTATTTTTTTGTCTTGTGAATAAAATAACGTCACTTTGCACTTGTCGTGTAGTTGTTTGTTTGTTGATGTTCCAGTGACATTGCAGTTTTTTGTGTTTTTTTTTATATATTACTAGCGCAACGCCCCGGTACATGTGGAGCTGCGACACCACCCCCCCCCCCTCCCCACGACCCCTTGGCGGAGGTTTCTGAAAAGTAAGGACGGCATGACCTTCCGAGGGTGCCAAGGATGCTTGATACCAAATTTGGTGTCGATCGGTTGAGAACTGTGGCCCCCTCCAGCCCACCCCCCTGAACACCCCCCCCCACACACACCCGACCATCCCACCCCTCCCCCTCCCCCCAGCCCCTCTCCTTCCTCCCCTCAACCCCCTCCCCCTCCCCCCCACCCTCACAGCTCACACGCACTTGCCATTAGTAAATCCGAGCTGCGTGTGGTCCCCCCCCCTCCCCACGACCCCTTGGCGGAGGTTTCCGAAAAGTAAGGACGGCATGACCTTCGGAGGGTGCCAAGGATGCTTGAAGCCAAATTTGGTGTCGATCGGTTGAGAACTGTGGCCGTGCATAAGGGACACACAGACAGACAGACAGATTTCGAAAATATATATAAGATATAGCAGTCAAGGGGCTAAAGTGATATTAAATCTCTCTCTCTCTCTCTAGCAGATATTACAGACCAAAAACAATCCTCTGAAGTCGGAGTGTGGCTGCTCACACGTGGCGGGATAATGAAAAACGGTCACATACGTAATGTTCTCATCCCTAGCTGGTGCGTTTGTACCATAGTGTTCAAGTGCTTTGGCTGTTGGGATTGTTGTTGTTGTTGTCTTACCCTGGCTTAAAGACTCCAGGGATCACCCCAACAGCCGAAGCACTTGAACACTATCACTATGGCACAAATGCACCAGCTAGGGATGAGAACGTTATGTGTGTGACAGGTTTTTGATTACCCTGCACGTGGGCAGCCACACTCTGACTTCGGAGGATTTTAGACTGATGATGTTATTCTAGGAGCTTGTCATTGCTTAAGACAATCCCCGCATAACTATGCAGAGCATAACAACATTATGATGTAGCCTTGGAGTTCTAGCTTATGTCAACTGGTCTGACACAGCCTCATGCCAAGGCAGATGGCTCTTGGGATTCTTCTTCGATCGCTCAGTTTCCTGTCAATTATGAGTGCAGATGCGTCATGCTGCCATTATGCGCCTAACTAAGAAATAGTTAGGCCCAGCAAGTCCGACTTCGGCTGGAAGAAATCTTTTTGAAAGCGTTTCATGAAAAAAGGCTGGAGAATGGACCGGTAAGGCAGAAAGATAGTAGATGACAGTAAGCAAAGGGAAAAGGCAGAGTCAAAGAGAGTGACAGATTAGAGGAAGTTACAAGCACAGACCTTCCAGAAGGTGGGATAACTATTTATACAAAAGTTCCCCCAGTATCCCCATGGGGGGGGGGGGGGGGTGGGGGCTCTTGGGATGATCCCTGGAGTCTTTAAGCCAGAGTACAACAACAGACCAAAAAGACAAGCCATATGTTTATTTTATTTTACAGTCTGAGAATAAAAACTGGAATGCTTGGTGAACGGGCATTGCCATGTGATAATGTGCTTCATTCTTGATAAGTATACATATTAAATTTAAAAACATTCTGCCAATTGAGATCAGTTTATTAGTTAAGGCTATGGTCACTTGAACACAAAGTAGTATTCAAGCTTGCCTATAAAAACAAAATTAAATAGCCAGAGAGTGTGATTGTGAACGAACATTTTTCAATATATTCGGAGAAAAAAACACCTGATTTTTTTCGTTTTTTTGTTATCTTTCAATTATAATAAGCACAATGTAATGAATGTTTGTAAATCTGAACGCATCAAACACTAAAGGCGCATTCCCTAAATTTCACACAAAATTAACATTTTGTAATTATATTTTCTTACTATTTTATTAGTCATATTATAAGGCGCAGGGGTCTCAGTTTTGGAGGAAAAAAAAATCGCCTTATAGTCCGTAAAATACTGTAAATTCTGTATTTTGATACTAACAATATAGATCAGTAGTTATATTAATCTTCAAGTTATTAACATACTCTTAATGTTATATTCACACCAAATAACACATCAGCAAAAGTCTGAGTACAGATTGAATGCATATTACCAACAAAATTAACAACTTTTTTTT